>JALBGG010000023.1:7048659-7172702 GCA_023653625.1 Triadica sebifera | reverse complement strand
TAATTTCTCATTTTTCATTTTTTTGGCCTATATTTAATTTTCATCATTAAAATTTTTCTTTCACTTTCTAATTATTCATTTCACTAATTATTACATTCATTATTCCATATATATCATAATATTACACTAAAATGTATTTATTCCTTAATATTCATTTTTCACATAATAAGGTCACATTTTACAATTTTCACTAATTAAATTTTTTAATTGAAATTAATCATTCTAATTCACTTTTCATAATCCATTAATTATGTTTTAAGCATTAATTAACAATTACAAACAAAACACACAATTTTCTAAATTTCCATAACCCTAAATCATACTTAATTAATGGAAATAATTAGATTATAGAATCACTAACATTAATTTCTTGTTTAGGCCTTCCTAATCTTCCTTTTCCTTATCCTTTCCTTTGGAAACACCTTCACCTTGCTTTGAACCTACCATGGCCAAAATATTTACTTCATTAATCCACCATTATTTTACTTCCTTAACTCAAATAAACTTCATATTTATTATCTACATATATTAAACTACCTATTTGAACCATTAAACTAATTTAAAATCATAAATTTCACTTACCTCAAATTAATATCCTAAACGTTCTCCTTTGATTTTCTTCCATTTTAGCCTTCCAAATGAAGATTAAAAACTTTTATTAGCTACTAAAGAGGCTGAAATTATTTTTGGGTGGTTGATTTTGGTGTAAAAAGTGAAGAAAATGGAAGAAAATTGGAAGAAAAATGGGAAATGTGGGTTTCGGCCATACAAGGGGATTTGGGGAAGAAGATTAAGCAGAATTCTCTTTTGAGAATTTTGATATTTAGGCCAATTTATAGTGGCTCAAGTTGGTTGGGCTTGACCAAACAAAGCCCAACCCATTTAGGCCCAATTATGCACTATAAATTATTTTTCTCGTTTTCCAAGCTCAATTTCATCCAATTTGATTCCATAATTCATAAAATATTTTTATATATCTACACAAACATTTTTAACTCAATCGGAGTTCATTTTCTGTCCAGCTCACTTAAATCGGACTGATAATTCAATTTTCGGTATTACCGTAAAATTCCTTTTTCATTGTCAAATAATCCTAAATATTATTTAGACTCTATCCATATCTTAAAATAAATTTTTAGATGTCGTTTACTATTTTTCATAACACGGTCAAAGTATAGTCAACTAACTATTTAATTAAACCGGGTCCCTTTTTTCTTAATTTTGACTTTTGAGGACACATTTGACTTCATTTTCACTCCAAATTTTACCCTCAGACTATTGATAACCTATATTTTCCGATAATCAAATAAAATATTTTTCACCCACGGGTATATTTTTGACCGGGGTATGCCGATTAATCTCAGAAACTATAGTTTACAACTAACCCGGTATTTGAGCCATTACACACCAAGTTTACATCATCTTAGAGTGTTTGGTTGTCTATGTTACATTATGTTTCTCAGGTTAAAAGGGACAAGGTAGATGAAATGGCACTGCTAGGGGTTTTCATAGGGTGCAGTTTAGTACCTAAGGTTTATAAGATCTTTCAACCACAAAATGAAAAGATCATTATAAGTAGGGATGTTCACTTCATAAAAGAAGAGGAGTGGAATTGGAATGATGAAAAAGAAATGAAGAGAAATGGGCAAATTTTCAAGTTATCAGATCTCATTTCAGTAGATCAGAATCTTGAAAACCTTAATGGTAATCTTGTTGATAATTGATCTATGAGAGGGACCAAGTTATTGGCAGATATTTATGAAAGATATAATATGGCAGTGTGTGAACCTACTTTATATGAGGATGCAAAATTGAGTGAAAAATGGAAGGCAACAATGGAGGAGGAGCTCTTTATGACAGAAAAGAATGGGACTTGGGAGCTTGTTGATAAACCTGAAAACAGAAAGGTAATTGGAGTGAAATGAGTTTATAAAACAAAGCTTAATGTTGATGGTACTGTTAACAAACATAAAGCCAAACTTGTGGTGAAGGGATATGCATAAATACTTGGAGTTAACTACTCAGACACTTTTGCACCAGTTGATAGGTTGGATATCATCAGACTTCTTTTTTCTATGGTTGCTCAAATGAATTGGGAAGTGTAACAGCTGGATGTGAAGTCAGCTTTTTTGAATAGATACCTACAAGAAGAAATATATGTTGATCAGCCTAAAGGTTATGTGAAGAAGGGAGAAGAGGATAAGGTTTACCTTCTTAAAAAGGATTTTTATGGATTGAAGCAGGCTCCAATAACCTAGTATAGTAGAATTGATGAGTATCTAAAAAGTCTAGAGTTCTGTAAAAGTTTGTCAAAGTCAACTTTATATGTAAAGAATTGGAATTGATATTCTTATAGTGTCTTTATATGTTGATGACCTACTGGTGACTGGTAGCAAAGAAAGTCTGGTTCAATAATTCAAAAAGGAAATGATGGAGCTTTTTGAAATGACTGATTTGGGAATGATGGTTTTCTTCTTAGGAATGGAGATAAAGTATAATGATTTTGAAGTTTTTATTTGCCAAAGGAAATATACTAAGAGATATTAAAAAAGTTTAAGCTTGATGACTGCAAAGGTACGAGCACTCCTATAAATTCAAATGAGAAGCTTAGCAAAGAAGATGGGGCAGAAATGGTTGATAAAGCTGAATTCAAAAGCATGATTAGATGCCTCATGTATCTCACAGCAACAAGGCGTGATATTTTAAATGCAATGAGTGTTTTATCACGTTTTATGCATTGTCCTAGTGAATTGCATCTCAAATCGGCAAAAAGAGTATAAAGATATATTAAAGAAACTTGTAGCTTTGGAATCAAGTTTGAAAAGTGCAAGAAATTCAAGCTAGTGGGGTATTCTGACAATGACTGGAGTGGCTCAGTGGATGATTTAAAAAATACTTCAGGTTATTGCTTCTCTCTTGGATCTGGTATGTTTTCTTGGTATTCAAAGAAGCAAGATATTGTGGCAAAGTCAACTGCAAAGGCTGAATTTATTGTTGCTACTACAACTGTTAATCAAGTCCTATGGTTGAAGAAAATTCTAGTTGATGTGAACTTAAAGCAAGAGGAAAGCACATAAATACTTGTAGACAATCAGGTTGCTAAAGCAATTTCAAGAAATCCATTATTTCATGGGAAGACAAAACACTTTAATATCAAGCTTTTCTTCTTAAGGGAAGTGCAGCAAAGAAGATAAGTAATGTTGATTTATTGCAAGTCGGAGAATCAAGTGGCAGACATTTTTACTAAGCTCTTACCAGCAAGCAAATTTGAAGATTTAAGAGAAAAGCTTGGTGTTTGCAGCTCCTGAACAATGAGGAATGTTAGCTGAGGTGTTATGAGCTGTTGAGTTTGTGTCCATTGTCATTTTTCTTTGTTTTCTGATCATGTATGTTAGTTCCATATCTTTAGTAAGTGAGTTATTATTTCTGTTTTGATCATGCCATATTTTCTGGTCCGTGATCTTTGTGATTTCCTTTTCTATTATTTATGTAAGCTTTGATTCAAAAGTTAATTAATCAATCTTCAGTTTCCATTCTCTGCACAAAAAGCTGCATTCTTCTTTATTCTGTTTTTCATTTGTAACAGGAAATACATGAGAATCAAAGTTTGACTGGATGTGAAGCTACCTCTTAAAACGGGAAAGATGATTAAAAAAAAAAGAGATGGTAGAACAACTTTTGTGAAATTTAAATATGAGAGAAACTTCTATTTTTCTTCTTTGTGTGTGGAATTCTAGGCCACCAAAACATTGATTGTGAGGTTCTATTTCAGAATCCAGAAGCCAAGAAGAGCAAGGTTTTGGGAAAGTGGCTGAGGGGCCGGAAATCGGTCACCGGAGGTGCGGCCAAGCAATTAGTGGATTCAAAAGTTGGAAGGATTGACAGTGGCGGAGATTATAGCCAAAAATCAAGGGATTAGATTGAATTCAGCTGGGATGAGTGCACAAATCTCTCATTCAGATGGCAATAACGTATCAAACAATAACAAAATCTCAAGTGGGCCCAAAACTAATGTGAAATCAAATAGCCAATTGGGTAATATTGGAAACGTGTCGATCGACTATGATAATTCTATTATGCATGTTGATGAAACAAAAATATGTCAGAGTATGGAGAAAGAAGTTAACGGGGCAGCAAAGGTGGAACCTCATCTTTAGATAACAACTATGCAGCTCTATCCCTCACAAAGCATTGTATCGGCTGGATATGCTCGGCGGACCAGTCGGAAACAATGAGTTACTTAAGCTGGAATTGCCAATGACTTGACAAACCCCCAGTCAGTTCGCGCTCTTTAGGAACTAGTTTTTTCGAATAAGCCAGACATAATCTTTCTTATGGTAACTTTAGTATAAGGAAGTTGTGTGGATAAAATAAAGGGAGAGTTGGGCTATGATGGCAGCTTTAGCATTGATAGAATTGGAAGGAGCGGTGCTTTATCTATTTTATGGAAAGGGAAGGACATGTGCTCTATTTCTGGTTTCTCAAACAATCACATAGATGTAGTTGTCAACTATGGGATTAGATTGCTGTGGAGGCTAACTGGTTATTATGGCTATCCTGAAAGGCAGCGATGCAAGGAATCATGGAATATTATTTCGACTTCGGTTGGTCTTTAATTTACCATGGCTCATATGGAGACTTCAATGACGTTGTTAATTGAGCATAAAATGGGAGGAGCAGATCATCCTCTGGCACTCATCCATGGTTTTTGTGATACTATTGAAGCTTGTGGATTGATTAATATTCATATTACTAGGTTTGGCTTCATTTGGTCAAGAAGTTTGGGCACTACAAACCAGGTACTCGAAAAAATTGACCATGCATTTGCTACTAAATCCCAGTTCGATATGCATCGATCCTTGTTATGTTTTATATAATTTAGTGGCTCCAGTCCCTGACCATAATCTTCTTAAACTTATATTTAATAATACTCCTACTGTTTTTCGAAAGCGTCGATTTCGTTTTGAGAACATGTGGCTTTTGCATGAGGATATTTCTTCTTCTTCAATGATTGAATCTTGTTGGCATAATAGCTTAGATAATTCGTTGTTGGGTAGAATTAATCATTGTGGTATGAAACTGTCTAAATGGAGTGAGAATATTAATTGTGATGTTCGTAATAGAAAGAATTAAGGACTTAAAGAATCAAATGTCTTTGGCCCGAAGCTCAAACAATTTCGCGCAACTTGCTTCCTTGAATGAAGAACTCAATTTATTTCTTTATCAAGAGGAGATGTATTGGAAGCTAAGATAAAAAAGTTTTTCCTTTTATATGGGAACCGAAATCTAGACATTTTCACAATCAGGCTTCCTCTGGGAAGCGCAACAATTTGATAAAAATTTTACAAAATGATGAGGGGCGGTGGCATGATAATTTGGAGAACATGAGCAAGATTATTTCTGATTATTTTTCTAATCTTTATTCTAGGTCAGATGGGAATTATGATGGTGCTATTATCCGTGTTAACCTTAAAGTCACATTAGAGATGAATGATAAATTTTTCCCATCTAGTATGTGGAGTTCAAAAAAGTTATCTTTAGTATGCATCTTGATAAGGCCCCTAGGCCAAATGGTATGAATACAACATTTTAAAAAAATTATAGCATATTATTGGGGATTATGTGGTGATCAATTATCATAGGTGGCTATAACAAGGTAATTTTCTTGATGCTTTAAATGACAACCATTGTTCTTATTCCTAAGATTAAAAATCCCTCCACTTTGAAAGATTTGAAACCTATTTCTCTCTGTAATGTTGTCTATAAAATTGTCAATAAGGTTTTGGCAGAGTGATTCATTCTATTATCTCTTTAGCTTAGTCAACTTTTATACCAGGCCATTTGATAACTGATAATGTACTAGTAGCTTTCCAAATTATATATCATATGTGCTGCAACAAGACAAAAAGTAATAGAGAAGTTGCTTTCAAAATAAACATTAGCAAAGCATACAATCGGGTGGATTGGAACTTACTTAGATTGATATTATTAAAATCAGGTTTCGATGTCAGATGTGTTGGTTAAACTACACATGCACCATAAATGACAATAAAGATGGACGGTGCATGTTTTGTTGACAAAATATTTGGTAGGTAAGATGGTAGGTGAAGATTAATCTTGACCATCCATTTGGTGGGTGGGGATTAATCTTGACCATCTATTTGGTTGGTAAGATGGTAAGTGAAGATTAATCTTGACCATACATTTGGTAGGTGAGACGGTAGGTGAGAAATAATCTCAACCATCCATCAAAGTAGGTGAGAATTAATCTTGACCGTCCATTGAGGAGGTGTAGGCCTATATATAGCCTTAGAAATTCATTTGTAATGTATTCCATCAAAAAGTGAGAGAGTAGCATTAGTGAGAGGTTGTGAGTTGTGAGTGTTTGTAAACACTCGGTAAATTTCTCTTCTTTTAGTAAAAGATCTGCAGCAGTCCGGAGACGTAGGCATAATTGGCCGAACTCCGTTATCAACTTGTCTATCTTATTAGTTCGCATTTTCTTCGCTTTCTCATAAATCTGACTACAGGGAAATTGGCGTCATTTCCCAACAACTGGTATCAGAGAATTGGTTGCGTTTTTTCTGTCCTTTTTCGGGCGATTACTATTCACGTGAATAGTAAATTTTTGTGAATAGTGAAATTTGGTCAGTTGTACCAAATTATCCACGGAGGTGTTCTAATACACAGAGGTTCACAAGAATTGTCAGAAACGATCCAAAGTAAGTCAGATTCGAGTGGGAGCGATGGCCACAGATGAAGGAAAGGTAAAAATTGAGAAGTTCGATGGAGCAGACTTTGGCTTTTGGAAAATGCAAATAGAAGATTATTTGTATCAAAGAAATCTGTATCAACCTCTCTCAGGGAAGAAGCCAGAGGCTATGAAGGAAGAAGACTGGAGTCTTCTCGACAGACAAGCTCTCGGAGTTATCCGATTGACATTATCCCGTAATGTTGCTTTCAACATAACAAAGGAAAAGACCACGGCAGGTCTTATGATGACTCTCTCTAGTATGTATGAGAAGCCTTCAGCTTCAAACAAAGTGCACCTCATGAGGCGCTTGTTCAACTTGCGAATGACAGAAGGTGCATCTGTAGCTCAACATCTCAATGAACTCAATACAGTCACAACCCAATTGAGTTCGGTTGGAATTGAATTTGATGAAGAAGTACGAGCATTAATACTTTTGTCTTCTCTACCAGAAAGCTGGAATGCTACTGTCACTGCTGTGAGTAGTTCGTCGGGAAGCACTAAGTTGAAATTTGATGATGTTCGTGATTTGGTTCTCAGTGAAGAGATCCGACGGAGAGAGTCGGGTGAATCATCAACTTCTTCAGTTTTGCATACAGAGTCAAGAGGAAGAAATTCAACCAGAGGTAATGGACGAGGCAAGTCAAACTACCGAGGTAAATCAAAGGACAGAAGGTCCAAATCCAGGAATCCAAGTAATTTCCATAGTTCAAAAACTGTCGAATGTTGGAATTGTGGAAAGACTGGACACTACAAAAATCAGTGCAAGAGTGCATGGAAGAACCAGGAAGCAAAGGTAGAGGCAAATGTTGCTTCCACCTCTGGAGGCAATGACGCATTGATATGCTTTTTGGAAAGCAAAGAGGAGTCTTGGGTGTTAGACTCTGGAGCATCGTTCCATGCTACTTCACAGAAAGAATTATTCGAAAGGTATGTCCTTGGAAACCTTGGAAAGGTATATCTTGGTGATGATCAACCTTGTGCTATTATTGGCAAAGGTGTAGTAAAGATTAAGTTGAATGGATTTGTTTGGGAGTTGAAGGATGTCAGACATATTCCCGACCTGAGAAAGAACTTAATCTCAGTAGGGCAATTGGCTAGCGAAGGCTACACTACGATCTTCCATGGTGATAATTGGAAGATTTCAAAGGGAGCAATGACGGTTGCTCGAGGCAAAAAGAATGGCACTCTTTACATGACAGCGGGAGCACGCTGTTCAATCATAGTTGCAGCTAACAATGAAAATCTCAATCTATGGCACCAGAGACTAGGCCATATGAGTGAAAAAGGAATGAAGATTATGCATTCAAAGGGGAAACTTCCAGGTCTACAGTCAGTGGAGATAGACACATGCGAAGATTGCATACTTGGAAAGCATAAAAGGGTCAGCTTTCAGACAAGTGGCAGAACCCCAAAGAAAGAAAGGCTAGAGCTTGTTCACTCTGATGTTTGGGGACCAACGACTGTCTCATCCATTGGTGGGAAACACTACTTTGTGACTTTCATCGATGATCACTCTCGGAAGGTATGGGTTTACTTTCTAAAACATAAGTCCGAAGTGTTCGAGGCTTTCAGAAGATGGAAAGCTATGGTTGAAAATGAGACAGGTCTGAGGATTAAAAAGCTCAGAACTGACAATGGTGGTGAATATGAAGACACCAGATTCAAGAAGT
Organism: Triadica sebifera; assembly: GCA_023653625.1. Classification (NCBI taxonomy): domain Eukaryota; kingdom Viridiplantae; phylum Streptophyta; class Magnoliopsida; order Malpighiales; family Euphorbiaceae; genus Triadica; species Triadica sebifera. The sequence goes on along the minus strand of JALBGG010000023.1, from coordinate 7,164,278 downwards.
TTTGCTATGAGCACGGTATCAGAATAGAGAGAACCGTGCCAGGTACACCTCAACACAATGGTGTAGCTGAACGTATGAACCGAACGTTGACAGAAAGAGCCAGAAGCATTCGTATACAGTCAGGTCTACCGAAGCAGTTCTGGGCAGAAGCAGTCAACACAGCAGCTTACTTAATCAATCGAGGACCATCGGTTCCATTAGAGCACAGAATACCAGAGGAGGTATGGAGCCAAAAAGAGATAAAACTATCACATTTAAAAGTTTTTGGTTGTGTAGCATATGTGCATATCAGTGATCAAGGAAGGAATAAGCTTGATCCCAAATCCAAGAAATGCACTCTCATCGGTTATGGTGAGGATGAGTTTGGCTACCGTATTTGGGATGACGAAAACAAAAAGGTCATCCGTAGCAGAGATGTGATTTTTGATGAAAGGGTGATGTACAAGGACATGCATAAAACAGTCGTCAGCAACTCAGAACAGAATGAGTCAGTATTTGCAGATGCAGATGATGTCCCAGTTAGTTCCGTGATGGAACCCATTGTAGCAAGTCCTCAGCTAGAGGAACTTGTTGGACCAAGCAGTGCGCATCAATCTGACACACCACAGCCTCCTACTCCATCTCCTGTATTAAGAAGGTCTTCTAGGCCTCATGTGCCTAACAGGAGATACATGAACTATCTGTTATTGACTGATGGAGGGGAGCCTGAATGCTATGATGAAGCTTGTCAGACTAGAGATGCTAGTAAGTGGGAGCTTGTCATGAAAGACGAGATGAAGTCTCTGATCTCTAACCAGACATGGGAACTAGCTGAGTTGCCTATGGGAAAGAAGGCACTTCATAACAAATGGGTGTACCGGGTAAAAGAAGAGCATGATGGTCTCAAAAGATACAAAGCCCGACTTGTTGTCAAAGGATTCCAGCAGAAGGAAGGAGTTGACTACACCGATATTTTTGCTCCCGTTGTGAAGCTCAATACTATCAGAACAGTATTGAGTATTGTGGCTATTGAAGATCTTCATCTTGAACAGCTGGACGTGAAAACCGCATTTCTTCACGGAGACTTAGATGAAGAAATATACATGCATCAGCCAGAAGGTTTCTCAGAAAAAGGGAAGGAGAACATGGTGTGCAGACTTAAAAAGAGTTTGTATGGCCTGAAACAAGCCCCAAGACAGTGGTACAAAAAGTTTGACAGCTTCATGCACAAGGAAGATTTCCAGAAGTGCAATGTTGACCACTGTTGCTACTTCAAGAGATATAAATCCAGTTATATCATTTTGCTACTTTATGTCGATGATATGTTAGTAGCAGGTTCAAATATGAATGATATCAGAAGGTTGAAGCAGCAATTGTCAAAAGAGTTTGACATGAAAGACTTGGGTCCAGCAAAGAAGATTCTTGGAATGCAAATCACAAGAGATAAGCAGAGAGGGTTCTTGCAGTTATCTCAAGCAGAGTACATCAACCGTGTTTTGCAGAGATTCAACATGAACAATGCCAAGCCAGTTAGCACACCCTTGGCCAGTCACTTTCGCCTATCTAAAAATCAATCCCCTCAAACGGAGGAAGAGAGAGAATTCATGGCTAAGATTCCTTATGCCTCAGCTATTGGAAGTTTAATGTATGCAATGGTCTGTACTAGACCAGATATTGGTCATGCAGTGGGAGTTGTTAGCAGATTTATGTCAAATCCAGGAAAAGCTCATTGGGAAGCAGTCAAGTGGATTTTGAGGTATTTACGAGGCACCACGGAGAAGTGTCTGTACTTTGGTAAAGGAGAGTTAAAAGTACAAGGCTACGTAGATGCAGACTTTGGAGGAGAAGTAGATCACCGAAGAAGCACCACCGGTTATATATTCACTGTTGGAACTACAGCTGTTAGTTGGATGTCACAAATACAGAAGATTGTCACTTTATCCACTACAGAGGCTGAGTATGTAGCAGTGACTGAAGCTAGTAAAAAGATGATATGGCTTCAAGGTTTGTTAACTGAGTTGGGATTCAAAAGGGAGAAGAATATTTTGCATAGTGATAGTCAGAGTGCGATACACTTGGCAAAAAATTCAGCATTTCATTCCAGAACCAAGCATATTGGGCTTCGTTACCACTTCATCAGATCTTTATTGGAAGATGATGTGTTAGTACTGGAGAAGATCCAAGGAAGCAGGAATCCAGCGGATATGTTGACAAAGGCGGTGACTATCGACAAACTGAAGTTATGCTCAACTTCAGTTGGTCTGCTAGAGTAACAAGACCAGAAAGGCTGCTGCATTGATCGAGGTGTGAAGACAGATTGAAACCAGTCTTCAAGTGGGAGATTGTTGGTTAAACTACACATGCACCATAAATGACAATAAAGATGGACGGTGCATCTTTTGTTGACAAAATATTTGGTAGGTAAGATGGTAGGTGAAGATTAATCTTGACCATCCATTTGGTGGGTGGGGATTAATCTTGACCATCTATTTGGTTGGTAAGATGGTAAGTGAAGATTTATCTTGACCATACATTTGGTAGGTGAGACGGTAGGTGAGAAATAATCTCAACCATCCATCAAAGTAGGTGAGAATTAATCTTGACCGTCCATTGAGGAGGTGTAGGCCTATATATAGCCTTAGAAATTCATTTGTAATGTATTCCATCAAAAAGTGAGAGAGTAGCATTAGTGAGAGGTTGTGAGTTGTGAGTGTTTGTAAACACTCGGTAAATTTCTCTTCTTTTAGTAAAAGATCTGCAGCAGTCCGGAGACGTAGGCATAATTGGCCGAACTCCGTTATCAACTTGTCTGTCTTATTAGTTCGCATTTTCTTCGCTTTCTCATAAATCTGACTACAGGGAAATTGGCGTCATTTCCCAACAAGATGGGCTAATTGGATAGTGATGTGCATCACCACTATTAAGTATCAGATCTTTCTCAATGGCTTGAAGGTTGGGTCTAGTATTCCTTATAGAGACTATTAGCATAAGTGGTGCATCTCTATATTTTTTTATCTTGACAATCAATTTGAAAATTCACTAATGTGTCTATTTAAGTGTTGTTTGTAGATTTAATTTTTACGAACACTTGCTCAAAAATAGAAAAAATTTGGTGGATACATAATTTGTGATTACCGAAATTAATATTGCATGTGATAAAGAACTCATGACCATGATGGAGCTTTAGTGACTGCAAATCCATGAGTGTTGAAAAAGTTGAAAATTCCTAGGGAGATTGCAACTAGATGACCGTGAAACTGGAAGCGAAAAGGAGTTCACAATCTTCACCGCAAAATTTATATTGTTAAGCCTGCCAAGAATAGACTATAAGCAAAACATGCCACATGCCCAACTGTTCTAATCAAAACAAGAAATCGCGATCATGACTTAGAGAAGTGCAACCGCAAAAATATCAGAGGAGTAAACCTAAAATAAATAGATTGGTTTGCGAAAGAAAGAGCGATTGTGAAATAAATCGCGACAATGACTTCACAATTGTAAAACAGAAAGAGTGACCGCGAAATTTATAGAAAGTCGACCATTAGAGCCAATATCCAATCAAGAGCTACCACATGTAATTAAATTTATAAAAAATCAACAAGCAAAGCATGATTGCAATTTCTAGTCTAGCAACAAAATTTAATGCTGCAAAACAATCCATCAGAGAGAAAAATGATTATGTATGTAATGACTCTTTGATGTATTGAGGCTATAAATGCCACATAACCTCTCTAATATCCAAGTTTTACCAATTTATTCCTCCATTTTTTGTACTCAATTATTGTAATTATTTATGAGATAAATTATCTAACTGTTAGTCATAAATACTTAGAGTTTAGGTTGAGTATTAGCCTGGTAGAAAAACTCTTGTAAGGGTTTAGTATCATAGCCTTGTGAAAACACTTATAAAAGGTTTTGAGTTAACCCTTGGAAAAATTCATAATTCAAGTGAAGGGTTTAAGAGTGAGCTTAGAAAAAATTTTGGTTGGGTTAAAGTGTGAGATTTTGAGAGAACACTTGAAGTTGAGAGTTAGCCCCAATGAAAACTGTAGAAAGTTGTGTGTGAGTCTTAGGAAAAATATAAGTTGTACTATTTGAAGAATAGTGATTATCCTAATTGTAGTTGAGGAGTGGATCTTTTAATTGTCTATTGCCAAATTACTTATCCAATGCAATATAATTCCATTAACCTAAAATTTCAATAAATCATCAATTCATCTCCTTTTTAGTGCACATTTTCCTAACAGTTTGTATGAGAGCATAGGTTTCTCATATAAGGTTTAATTGTTAAAGAAAATATCAAATATGACAACTAAAGGGAGTCACCGCCTCAATCCATTTTTTGATGATTCAAAATTTCATTCTTTGGAAAATCAAAATTAAGGCTTATTTAGATAGTGATCATGTTGATTTATAGGATGTTATTCTTAAATAATAATAGCCACCATCAAAGGTGATTAATGGCGAAATGGAGATCATTCCAAGAGAAAAATGGTTAGACACACAAAGGAAGGCAAATGTAAGAAACAAAATTGTAATGACAATTCACCTTGCCTCATTGTATTTAGAAGAATATAGAAAAGTTCAACATACATCAAGCAAGTCAAATCCAAGAAAATCCAATTGCTAACAATGAAGTATGAGCTCTTTTAAAAAAAGCATAATGAGTCCATCACCGAGATGGCCAACCGACTCTTAGCAATTTTTAATGACTTGAGGAAGTTAGGAAGCACTACAACCTTGAGGATATTAATAAAAAAGATCTTTAAAAGTCTTCTCATGAAGGAATACATATAAAACGTCGCTAGAATTGAGGAAGCTAATAAGAATTTTGAGCACAATTCCAACATATATACTTATTGGTAAACTTCTTATTTATGAGATGGTATTGTAAGGGAGAGGGGAATGAAGCTTGCAACGAAGAGAAAGGTTATAGCTCTCAAGATGTATACAAAGAACAATCCGAAAGTAAGAGCTCAAGTGATGAAAAGAGGAGTGAATTAAGTGATGAAAAACTTGTCATATTCTCAAGAAAAATTGATGAGCTTTTAAAGAAAAAATATGACAAGAGCAACATCAAGTCCTCATCAAACAAGAAGAAGAGAAGACCAAGATGTTATATGCGTGGAAAAAAAGGTCACATGAGGACTTCAAGCTCAGATATAAGTTATGTCCGAACGGACATCACAAATATGTTGTTTCCAATTATCCATTTTTGGATTTTTCTTTAATATTTGGTCAAATTCAAGGCTAGTTTTCCATGATTCAGGTACTTAAGCATATTTCTATGTCTAAAGAATCTTTTTTTTTTTACAGAAAATGACTATGAAAATATGAAAATTTTGCAAACAAGAAAGCTATTGTTGGGATTCCCAAGTGACATCTGCATGGATATCCTATACATCCATATGGACATACTGTAAATGTTGTTGGGTAACTTACACAATTGCTGGTTCAAAGCACAAAACACTCAATTTGAAAAAAAAAATCTCAGTAGCAATGATCTAAAAATGTATTTTGGTTCATTTATTGTAGTCATGTGACCCCAATGCATGCAAAAGCAACATCAGATCTTTATAAGAGAGGTCGAACATGTCTTGTGAAGATTGAACAATGTCACAGGCGATAAAGTTGATTGGTGCAAAAAATTCAGGATGGCAGAGGTTCTTTTAGCAACCATTATTGACGGTTCAATAGGGAATTTGGGTGAATTGTAGTTGAGAGGATAGAAAAGTAATAGAGACAACATTGATGACAAGGAAAAGAGAAAATGGAAGGAATAAGAAAAAGGAAAAAAAGAGGAAAAGAAAATAAAGGAAAGAGGAGAGAGAGAGAAAATTCCACTATTTAAGACTTTACTGTAAAGTTTTTAATTTATTTCAATTTCATACTCCAAAATCAAAATTTTGAAATTTCAAATTTTAATCCAATATTCATAATTCTTTTCGATTTTTTCCTTAAAAATCATAATTTTAAATTTTTAGGTTTCACCTTCAAACTTGTATTTCCTTTCAATTTTATCCTTAAAGATCAAATTTTCAAAACTCACCCTTAAAATTTTTTATCCATCAATATACATATTACATTTTGTCTCAAGAACTAAGTCAATCAAGTTAAATCAATCAAAGTGAAGTGATCAATCAATCTAATTAATTAAAATTAACCAAGTCAATCATATTCAAAAAAGGAACCTCCTAGTGGCCTTGATGCTATAAGAAAAGTCAAATTATTCGAATTAATCAAATAAAAGGAACCTCAAGGAGACCTTGCTACAGCAAAGGAAGACGACAATTGTCATCCCCAAAGTCGAATTGCAGGTTGTCTGTTGCCTCAAATAGAATTTTGTGCGTGTGTGCATGTGTCCACGTGCAAAGAAATGATAGTGTTTGTGATCAGATTTCTTTGACAAATCATCTAGAGATAAATCATCAGCTTTGCCAAGGTAAGGGGATAAAATGTAGACACTGGATCTTGGCAAATAGAATTGGGCCCAATGATAATAGCCGAAGATATCTCCAAAGCATGTATAAATATAAATATTTTCAAATAAAACCTATACCCTTCCGTATGATATGAACTAAAACAAAATGGTATCATGGTATATATCACTAACCATAAACTAAGCTTGTCCTGTAACTTTGCAATGGGCTCTAAGCTTTTTATGTTGAACTCCTATCTACACGGCTCAAACCTACGTGTAAGAAAAATACTACATGTTAAACAAATCTTGCTTTGTGGTAGACAATGTCATTCAAAGGGGTATTCATACATAACATGCATATGACATCATAAATAGGTTGTTTCTATAATTTATTATACATATAACATACAAGTAACACGATTTACTTGATCACATTATTCATGAACACATCACATTTATCCGTAACTTTAATCATGGTAAGGTTAAATATAGGGTCACAATTCATGAATCAGAATATTATATCCAGGGCATAATATTTATATTTATTCACATCAATTCATCGCCCATATAAATAACATTCAAAGAATACAATTTGCCTATAGTCTTATCTAGATTGTCCATGACACTCTAAATTGGACTAAATTGGATAAGAATCATGGATCAAGATGCTCACACAATCATGGAGGAGCCATGTACTCCTCGTGCTAGCGACAATGCCCTGCTGGGGCTTCATTGCATATGCGACAACCTATTGCACACACGACAAAGCCTTCATAACAAAGTGTTGCACAGGCGATAGAGCCCATCAGACCTTGTTGCGCAGTGATACACCCATTTTGAGCTCGATAGAGCCTTCCTTTACTGTAATGAATCTATCACTCGCACATCAAAAATGCTCTCTCACATTTTTAACATATTTTGAATCCAAAAACATATCTAAACAATCCTAAATCATTTTCCATAAATCAAAACTCAATTCAAACATTCATCAATCTAGCCAAAACAATCCTACTCAAGATTAACTATTTATCATGCTTCTTTTATATAAAATTCACTACAATAACCTCTAAAAATATGTCATACTCAATAATTCAAGTTCAAGATCAAACACTTACAACATGTGAGTTAACATATATCAACATTTAATCTCTTTAAGCACAACATTGACCCTAAACTTTCTACCACATGACAATGTCTCTCATAAGGCCATAACATTTCAAGTATATATATTTATCATTCTAACATGCATCATTCCATCACATTTACATCTCAATATTCAAAAATAGAATTTTTAACCAATAATAAAATGCAAATTCACCTAAAACACATATATAAAAAAAAGAACTTTGAATGTAAAAGTGTACATACCTTTTTCAAAATGAGCCTTAAAAACACTATTTGAAGCTTGTTCAAGCTCCACCACCCTCTTAGTTGTTATTCCCTTTTTCTCTATAGCCTTCAAACATATCAAAATACTTCTTTTAGCTTTCTACCACTTAGGTTTAAAATAAAAATGCTACTTTAAACATAAACCCTAGGTCCCCTTCTTAAAGATCTTTTTTTAAGCCTTAAACCTTTTCAATGTTCCTCTTTTCTAGTATTATAGGTTTCCACATTATTCTAGCAAATAGAATCTTAGTCCATATCAATATATTATTTAAAAATTCATGTATTATAGGTTGCTCTTGATTTATTACTTATTCCAATATTGTTCTTAATTAAATCTCCACCCTTTAATTAACCATCTTTAATGACTTAATTACTTTATTAAATATTTAAATTTTATTTTAGCAAAAATTTAGACTTCGATAAGTATGATTGTGCCCTTAAGACGTGTTTGTAATTTAGAGTCTAAATTGACGGGCATTACATGTCTGTATGACTATATTACCAACCCCCAACCAATTTTCATATTTGCAACGCTCTCTTATATAATTAAGATTAACCCAACTATATAAAAGAATTTTACAATGCATATGATTTAAAATGTGTTTAATTTAAAATTTTTACGCACTATGGTCATGATGACTAATTTGAAACTTCTGAATAAATAACACCATATAATTAAATACAATAATGATGGGCTTTCACTAGCTCAAAGGTTTTACAAAAAAATAAATAGTTAGAAAACTAAATGTTTTTTAAATTCAAAGCATGTACAATTCTAATTATTTGATTTTCTAAACTTGGGCATCCTTCTTAATCGGTCTAATCTCTAAGCTCCAAATCTGCTTATGGAAAAATACACATACGCCAAGTAACCTAATGCATAGTAATACATAGCAACATGCAAAATGTGTAAGGATATATAACATGTATAATATACTTACCATCATAGCATTATATCTTACCTCAAATATCCACACATACAATATCCATATTATATATGATGTCATGTTCCAAAGTAATTCATACAAATTTCAACATACTCATACATGGCATAACAAATCCTCATCCATAAAACCAACAAGTGTACACCATACATAATACCATATAATGGATTGCCCAAGTTACTCTTAACTAGACTAAAATAGATAAGAAAATAGAAATCCAAGGCTCTCACTCGAGCCCCTCAGGACACCTACTTGAGTCCCTCAAAACACCTATTTGAGAAAAAAAAAAGTATGCATATTTATCTAAACCAAAGGATCTAACCTGAGCTTTAAGCCCTTGTCTTTCAAAGATAATCTATATTGATCAACCTAGGCCATCCAGTACCAATTTTCCCTCAATGGCATGTCATTTGTCTTAGCTCTAGTTCTAATTAGAGTATTAGACATAATTGTGTTCATAATGCTTACCATAACCATCCCCTATATTAACCATGATTTTCATATGTCGTAACATACCATATTGTAAGAATAACAAATGGTATACCAACTTAAACCGAACCAACATTGATTCATGCATTAAAACATAAAATACCAAAATCAAATAACTTCATGCCCGTGAATTACCTTTCACGGCCGTGAAGCAATTTTTCACTAGTAGTTTACCCATGAATCAACTCCAAATTTCATGGTAGTAAACTTGGCCATAAACCTAACCATGAAGCTGTCAATGAATGGGTCTGCTTCTCCAGTAATATAACAATATGATATTCACACTCGTGAGCTGGTCGTGAATCTAGAAAAATTTCTTGAAAACTCATGCCAAAACAAAGTATACCAAAACCATATGCAATTTCCCTATAAGATTAAGCAATATCAATCAGTCTATGAACATTCTAATACATTTTTCCATCAAACAACATGTCATTAACCATTTTTGGCATTAATAATGAACAAATCATCACATTTCTTAATCATAAACAACCATAACCTCATTATAACATTTTAAACCCACAACTGCATTAATATCCAACTAACCTAAAAATCACGGCATTTATACTAGAACAACAACCAACCCAACATGCATTTAAAGCATACCAATCATACAAATACAATTCAAGACTTTGAATGTGGTTATGTATATACCTTTCACCAAAAATAAAGCCTCAACTATCACTTTAAGCTTTTCAAGTTTGTCTCCCTCAATGGGATGTAATTTCAAGCTCCTTTCCAACTCTTGGACATGCTGAAATCCTCTTTTTAGACCACAATCTCATAAAACAATTCTAAATACCTCGAAACCTAGCCTATCTCTTTCAATTCTTAAGAACACTTTCCTTCTTTCTTGTCTCAAGTTTTTCCTTTAGTTTCAACCTTTCATTTCTTTATGAAAAGGAAGAAGAAAAGTTTCAAAAAATGAAGGTGGTTAATGTGGCATGCAATTATGGTTTTTCAGAGAGTGGGGAGTAGGTTTGAAGCATGGTAGAGGGAAAATATTATGTTTGTCTCACCTGCTCTTGATTAATTAGCATTTACGGGCATAAAGCCTTCTTTACAAGCATAAATGTCTTATGCCACACATTTTACAATCGTGACAACCATTCATGGAAGTGAAACACAACCCACAATGTTTAGGGCCTTAAAACTTCATTCATAGGTATGAAGCTTGGTAAAACTCTACTATTTTAAAATATAACACTTTTATGGGTGTAAAAGCACTTCCATTACTATATTCAACCTTTATTCCATAATATACCCATTCTTTACCCCTTTCTAAAAACCAACATAATTTATAGGTCCTAATTAACGGACATTACATTTCTTTCTTTTTTTAAAAATTTTGCCCTTGAAATTTACCTGTTATGTCATATCGAAACAAATGGTGGTATTGTTTCATCATCACTTACTCATTTTCCCATGTCACCTCTTATGTATCATGATTCCTCTATAAGACCTTCATTAGTGGTACTCACTTATTTCTGAGCTATTTGACCTCTCGAGCTAAGATTTCAATATGTTTATCTTTGTAAGACAAGTTTGGTCTCACTTCAATACTCTCAACTGGAATGATGTGAGAAGGATTTGATTTATACCTTCTCAATATAGATACGTGAAAGACATTGTGTATCATGCTTAACTCTGGTAGTAAGGTAAGTTTATAAGTAAATGATCTGATCCTTTCCAATATTTCATAAGGTCCAATGAACCTAAGCCTCAACTTACCATTCTTCCCAAATTTGAGAACTTTCTTCTATGGAGAAACTTTAAGAAACGCTTTATCTCCCACTTAGTATATTGTATCCCTCTTTTTGAGATCTGCATATGAACTCTATTTGTCTGAAGCTACCTTTAATTGATCTTGAATGATTTTCACTTTCTTGTTTATCGCTTGCACTAATTCTGATCCCACTAACATTTTCTCACTGAGCTTGGTCCAACACAATGTTGTCCTATATTTTCTACCATAAAGTGTCTCATAAGGAGTCATATGAATGCTAGACTAATAACTAAACTCCATTAGTGGCAGATACTTTTTCCAACTACCCTCAAACTCTGTCTTCCGATATCTGGATTACTCTCTCTGATTGACTGTCTATTTGAGGATGAAAAAGTTATACTGAAGTTGAGCTTAGTTCCCAAAATTCGTTACAGACTATCCAAAAATTGTGATGTGAACCGTGGATTTCGATCTGAGATAATAGAGATCAACACTCCATCATGTCTTACTACCTCGTTAACATACAACTTTGCTACTCTGTTCAAAGGATAATCTTTTTTGGTAAGTAAAAAGTGAGCTGACTTAATTAATCTATCTACAACCACCCATATAGTGTCGTACTTTCTCTCTATCAAAGGCAATCAAATCACAAAATTCATAGTGATCCTTTTCCATTTCCATTCAACAATAGTGATTGGCTACAATAACGCTAAAGGTAACTGATCTTCTGCCTTGACATACTAACAAGTTAGACATCTCATAGTGAATTCTATAATTTCTCTATTCATACCTGTCTACTAACACCTACTCTTGAAATTTTGATATATATTTTTACTCCTTAAGTGCATGACATACTTTGCCTCTTGAGCTTTTTTTAGAATTCTCTATCTCAAATCTTCAACATTAGGCATTTATAGCCTGCCCTGGTAGCACAACCCACTATCTAACTCAACTGTATAACCAGGCCTTTTCCCTCCTAAAGACCAATTCAACTAACTCGACTAACTGGGCATCATGCTTCTATACATCCCTAATCTCTTAGTTTAAGGTATATCAAATGTTCAACTCTGCTAAGGACTTCATATTTAATGCATCGACCATAACATTGACCTTTTCTGAATGATAATTGATCATACAGTCATAATCTATGATCAGTTGTAGTCATTCTCTACCTCAAATTCAACTCTTTCTGTATAAAAAAATATTTCAAACTTTTATGATTCGTGTAGATGAAACAATTTCCCTCGTACAAATAATGACATCATATCTTAAAAGCAAAAACAATGGCCACCAACTTTAAGTCATACATCTGATAGTTCTTATCATGAGTCTTTAACTGTCCGGAAGCATAGACAACAACTTTTCTCTCTTTCATCAAGACACAACCCAATTTGTTATAAGAAGTGTCATTGTAGATGACATATTCCTTGTCAAGAACTGGTTGTGTCATAACCTGAACTTTCGTTAACAAACACTTAAGTTGATTAAAACTTTGTTGGCACTTGACTGTCTATTCAAACTTGATATCCTTATGTAGCAATCTAGTCTATAGAGAAGCAATCATGGAAAATCCCTGAACAAACCTCATATAATACCCTATCAACTTGAGAAAACTCCTAATCTCCATCACATTCCGAAGAGGCTTCCAATTTAAAATCGCCTCAACTTTATTAAGATCCACTCTAATCCCTTCTGTTAATACTATATGTTTGAGGAAAGTCACATCATCAAGCCAAAAACACTGTTGCCCAGATATTGAACCAAGAAGGGGAGGTTGAATTGGATATTAAAATTTTAACTTTTAAGTGCGGAAAGAAAAGTTAAGTTTAGTAGGGATAGAAAAATATGACACAAGGATGTTTATAGAGGTTCGGGTGTTAACAAACCCTACTTCTCTTTCCAATCTCAATTGGGAGTTTCACTAACACACTAAGTATTACAATGGAGTTTTACAATCTCACTCCCAACTATGGTGTTTCTAACAATGGATCACACCTAACCCAGAAATCCCTTGTGTTTTGATGGCTCACACAATAACCAATTCCTTGTGTTTTAAAGGCTCACACAAATAACCTTTACCTTGTGTTTTAAAGGCTCATACAACTAACCCTTACAAGTGTTCTACTCTTAAACCCAAAATACCCAAAACTCACTTGAGTAAATAATTACAGAGAGAAACACTTACAAATCTATATTGCTCAATAAATGATGAGCAAAAAGATTTTCACAGAGAATAAATGTTTGTTTTGAAATTATTAAATGCACAAATGACTTACAGCAAGATTTTGATTCAAAGTATTAGCTATTCTCTTGTTCTGAATTTATAAATGTCTTGCATTTATACTTCCATGGCAAATTATAGTTGTTTAATTGCATTTAATGCAGAAATAGCTATTGCACCAGCTCTTATTTTTACGCTTGACATGTTTCTCTTTCCTCTTTCACGGTCGTGATTAAGGTTGTCACGGTGGTGACTGTTCTTCCAAGCCGTGACTTAAGTGGTGACTTTGGTCGTGAAACATTCTGAAAGAATTTGAAGTCTTTGATCACGGGCATGATATTATATCTTCACGGGCGTGAACAATCTTCCTAGCCGTGGTCCAAGTGGTGACTCTGGCCATGAAGCTCTCTGGAAGAATTTGCCATGTCTTTTCACGGGCGTGACTGATATGCATTTACGGTTGCTATGATGCTTCATGGTCGTGAATTTTAAATGTTGGATTATTGGCGCTAAGCTTCATCACGGGAGTGACATATAAGGTCACGGGCGTGAACATGCTATTTCTTCAATTTTATAAGATTAATCTTCCATTCTCCATTCTTGCTATCATATTTCATACCCTGTTCAATAAACTTAGAAAACAAGTATGTTAAATACATTAATGCTATTTTATTTGTTAGCATCAAAATGACGAAAATACTCCTCAAGGTTCAACAAACACATATTTAGAGAGTTTGACATACAATTTCTACTCCCTAATGGTTTGTAAAATAATTCTCATTTTTAAGTTTTACATTTTTCAGTATGTAATCTACCACTATACCATGCTGAAAGATCTAATCTATACCTAGGATAGGATCATACTCATGAAAGGGTAGCTTAATCAAGTCTACTAGAAACTTTTTCCCTTGAACTACTATGGGACAATTTTTGAACACTTGGTATACTATTGCCCTATGCCCTAAAGGATTTGTAACCTATATCTCATAGTTTAGTTTCTCTATTAAGATGTTATAATGTTCGGTTATGTTGGTACATATATAATAGTGCATAGAAACCAAATCTATTGAAGAAATAAATATTGAGTCAAAGAGAAGAAATGTGCCAATAATCATATATGTAGTAGTATGATCCTTCCTAACCTTCATAGCATAGGCCTTCATTGGTGTTTTACTCGATCCTTATTTGTTCACTGTTTCTAAAGTGGCTTGCCTAGATCCATTTCTGACATTCCTGGTCTATTCCTGTCCTCAGGCCTGTGTTGGTACTGATCCCTGAGTTTGAGTGAGAGCCTCAATAATCTGAAAAGGGAAGTCTCTTCAGTAGTGATCTCAAGACCTACACCTGTAACAAGCTCCTAAGAGTCCCTAATACTCACCTCTATGATTCCTGCTATATGATGCACACTCTAGTGCTGCCTCTCTTCATGTCTGAGTATGATTACTGGCAATAGTAAAGATGACTTTAGAGAATGGTGCATGTTTGGTAAACACTGGCTGACTCTGACTCTGACTCTAACTCTGACTCTGAATCTATCCTTCAAAGTAGATGTGCCCAAAATTGATACAAGCTTGTTTGGCATTTGTCCAACATTATAGAAAGGTCTTCTGAAGTCTCTCTTGAATACTCTTTTAATCTCTTTAGCTTCATTCTCTTCTTCACACTAATAACAAAAGATACTAGCTTCAAATTTTTGTCACTAAAAACCCAATTTCTTCATTCAAATCATCTTCAAACCGATAGCATTTGTCTGCCTCATCATCAATAATATTGGTTCCATACCAGCTAAGCCTAGTAAAATCCCTTTCATACTTTATGACTGTCATATTTTTCTATCTTAATTTTAGAAACTCTCTTTTCTTTTTGTCAGTGTAAACTTTCGGCACATATTGTTTTTTGAACTCTACAACATAGAAGTCCCAAGTAAATGATTGTGGAATCTAAGGTTTAATAAGAACGAACTTCCACTAGTCGTAGGCATTCTCCTATAGAAGAGATACAACATACCTAGCCTTGTGCTCCTCAACATAATCAAGTTTCTCAAAAAACCTCTCAGTCTTATCTAACTAGTACTCTACAACAGCTGGGTCATCTCTTTTGCATGTGAAATTTGTGGCCCTATATTTCCTCAGCCCATCAATTTACATCATTGGCCTCAAAAGGTGGTGGAAGTGGTTGTGGCACAGCCTATGCTAACCAATGCAGAAGAGCTTTCCAGTTCTGCATCAATGTATCCTGAGCTTGACCTATTAAATTAGCCATAGGCTATTGTGAAGAATGGATGGCACCTGACCCACAAATACTAGTTTGGCTCTACTGATTTTAAGCCTCTATATCCGGAGGGTTGTTACTCTTAGCCACGTTATGAGGTTTGATTTTTATGCTTTACTCTCTAACCTACACATTGACAAAGAATATCCCACATCATAGTCATATATGATAAAACTTGTATACATAATACAACTTTTTCTCACCTAGCTTCAGAACTGCTTATGCCTAAACTCTGAAACCACAAAAAGTAACGCTCCTTTATATAATCAGGATTAATCCAACTATATAAAAGAATCTTACAATGCACCTGATTTAAAATGCAATTAATTTAAAATAGAATATTCCAAAACCATATGCAGTTTTTCTCTAAGATTGAACAATGTCAATCACTCTATCAATATTCCTGTATGTTTATCCATCAAACAACATGCCATTAACCATTTTTACAATCAATGTTGAACAAATTACAACATTTCTTAATCATAAACAATCATAATCTCATTATAGCATTTTAAACCCACAATTGGATTAATATCCAATTAACCCAAAAATCATGCATTTATGCCAGAACAACAACCAACCTAACATGCATTCAAAGCATATCAATTATACAAATGCAATTAAAGACTTTGAATGTTGTTATGTACTCTTAACAACACTCTTATTCTTTTTTATCTCAAGTTTTTCCCTTAGTTCTAACCATTGATTTCTTTGTGAAAAGGAAGAAGAGAGGTTTTAGAAGATGAAAGGGGTTAATGGTGGCATGCAATGATGGTTTTCAGGAAATGGGGTGTAGGTTTGAAGCATGGTAGAAAGAGAAAATCGTGTCTATCTCACCTGCTCCTAACTAACTAGCATTCACAAGCGTGAAGCCTTCTTCACGGGTGTGAATGTCTTATGCCATATGTTTCATAGTCGTGACAACTATTCTCGAGTGTGAACTACAACCCACGACATTGTGAAACTCCATTCATGGCCATAAACTAGTAAAATTCTACCCTTTTGAACTATGACTCTTTTTACAAGTGTGAATTAACATTCATGGATTTGAAAGCACTTACATTACTATATTAAACCTTTATTCCATAATCTACCCATTCTCTATCCCTCTCTAAAAACCAACATAACTTATAAGTTTTAACTAACGGGCGTTACATATCCTCACAAATATCATCCTTCATATAGAATATCTCCCCAAGTTGATTTTCCATAGTCGAAAGAACCAAATTCAAACATAATCACTAAAATTTGGTAGATACTAATTATGTCATCCCTCATTCATCTATAAATACCCTTCTCTTCACTGGAAAATGGACCAATTTTTTAAGATAATACCGAAACTCTGCCAAAATATAAACTCACTCGAAAAAATACTCAAATCAATTCTTTAGACTTATATTTTCTTGATTCTAGAATCACTATTTTCGGAAAAAAAATAAAAATAAAAAGGATTCTAGATATTGCAATTATCCTTGTCTCGGATTATTTGGATTGTTCATTCTCACGAATACAATAAGTACTTTAAGTTAAAGGTTATATATGTTTGTTGCCTAAATGACAGACGCTTAAAATGGAGGCAATGACAATTTTGTAAATATGTTACTTGTTATATGCGTCTGTCATTTATAAATGTCAGTCATATAAAGTTTAGACGTCTGTCATTATAAATAACAGACGCATATAAATTTTTCAGTAATATAATAAATTGAATTAAAAAAAGACAATTTGATATTTAACCAAATAATATTTAAATTAATTAATTAAATAAATGTCATGTTTGGTTAACTAATATATAATACATATATGATGAATTAATTAATTAATTATTTAATATTAATTTAATTTTTTATTAATTTTAGTTATATATATATATATATAAATACTAAAGGCAACCTACTTAATTATATTATTATGCAGATAATTAAGTTTTATTTTATATATTATATATTAAAAAAAGATATAATAGGTATATGTTTTATCTAATGTCAAACGCATAAAAATGGTATAGGCGTCTAGCTTTAATTAATGACAGACGCATATTATATATAATAGGTAGTGACTTTTTTGTAATTATCTGAATAATTATATGCGTCTGTCATTTATAATGACAGACACATATAACTCTATAGAATATGAGTCTGTCATTATAAATGACAGACATATAAATGTTAGGCGTCTGTCTTAAATAATAACAGACGCATATTATATTATAATATGCGTCAGTTATTATTTAAGACATACGCATATAAGTTTTTAAAAACCTAATAACGAGCCTCTTTACACAGTGTTCATCGTCTGCAACAAATTATACTCATCTGAAACTCTCTCATACATTTTGTCTCATCAACAAATCAAGCTTGTTAAATGGGATGTGGGGAGGGGGGAGTCCAATCTGACATTCTAAGAGAAAATGGTACGTAAAAACTTAAAACCGTATAATTTTAATTTTAATTTTTTGGTTATTATTTACTCTTCTGGTTTTTGATGATATGAGTTGTTGGATATTTCTGCTTCTTTCTTTTGCTTTCTAATTCTCGTGAAGTGTCTCACCAAGTCCACTGCTCGTTGGGACCATGCTCAAATTGTAGCTCAATCCTTCAGCGGCGATAAGGTATTACTCGTTTTTGCTATTTCAATTTTGAAATTCTTTGGACTTGATTTGCTTTTTAATTGCGATGTGCTTTTGATTTTGAATTTTTTGTTGGGTTAGTTCTCCAGATAACATCCAGAGATCCTCATAATTTCTTCAACATTAGGTATTGTTTTACTTCTTCTTCTACCTTTTAGTCTCAAAATTAGGTTGAGTTTTGCATATGGACTTGGAAATTGCAAGAGAAAGTTCAATTTTTTTTAGGTTGGTGTGGTGGATTTTGGTTAGAGTTTTATGAATTTTTTGTACACAAAATGCTTACATTCCCAGCAACAGAGATGGTAGATGGTTCAAAGCTTTTATATTTTGAACAAGTTAGTTTAAGTGATTGCATCTACTTCTGCTTTTATATTTCCAAATTCAATTGATATCTACTCTTGCCTCACTTTAGACCCATCAGATTCTGAATCGTTGTGAATCAAATTGTGAATTTTCTTGTATATAATTGTTCTTAATTTTTAAGCAACCAGGTTAAATTTGTGAACATCCACTTTATAATTTTTTAGCATCATTCCATGCAGATTCTCTCTATTGGATCATAACTTTCACATGCTCAATCTTCATATTAACATAGTCCCACGCAGGCTGCATGGGATCACTTTCCTGATTATGGATTTCTTAATCAGTGATGATAGCCATTGATTTCATATAGTTAGTATTATACTATGATAGCTCTCAAAAAAGATAATTTACATTTTTCTCTCTCTCCTTTTTTGGTTTTTTTGTCAGGTTTTGAAGTTTAACCTCACCGAATTTGGTCTATTTTGTGTCTTTCCATGGTTGACTATGGCATTTTTTGCAAATATAGGAGGGTGGATTGCTGACACACTTGTGACCAAAGGTCTTTCTATAACTACAGTTAGAAAGGCAAGGATTAAATGCTACTCTGACTCTTAGTTGAATTATTGTGTCATTGATATAATGTGTATTGTTAGAACTCCTGCTATGGTTGTACTATGCATGGCATGCAGTCAGGTTTGTCTGAATTCAACCAACCTTTTTTTTCCCAGTTATCTTTATATTTTTAAATATTTATTGTTTTCCAACTATGCAATTGAGTATTTGATAGTTTTAATTGAATTGGGAACAGAGTAAATGAATCTGGATATTTTGATCTTAGTTAGATATAATGTGTATTATCCTTATAAAACATGCGTCCTCATTGTGTTGTGGTAGCTTCTTATGGACATGGAGGCAGCTTTGGCAATTAATTTTATCTTGTGAAACTAAATGTATAGAAGATTGGCTCTGCTTGCATGACTATATTGCTGAACCAGACTGGTTTTCTGATGTGATAAAAGCTATACTGAAATAGATAAGAAGATACATGTTGATAAACTTAGCTTACTGTCTTATAAGCGATTTGGAAACATGGTGAGACATCCTTTGGTTTCTTGTGTTTACACTCTGAAAATTGAATTGGCTCTTATGCACTTTTTTGACCTTCAAACGATATAACAAAGATTTAATATGTTTTAGTTGGCAAAGAAAACAGAAAAGAATTCACTTGTAAAATCTTTGTTGGTAAATTGGCATAAATTGTATAGATCTTCAAGGAATTGATCATGATATACTTTGTTGGTGACAAGGATCTGATGCTTAATTATTTTAGTCATCATTTTTCCACGTGTTTGCCTATTTAGTCTGATTCTTATTATTAATGTAGTGATGTGAGAAACAACAGCTTGACTGGGAGTATTCCACAAAATATAAGCAACACTACTTCCTTCCAGGTCTTGTATGTACTTCATCCAACTCAGCAAACTGAAATACTTGTAATACTTTTGTTTAATTGATTGAATTTTTACTAAATATGCCAAATATTTTGAATTTTTATTAACCCAGTTACTAAATCAATTTATAAATATGTTTTTTTTGCCAAATTTATAATAAAATATTATGTCTTTAAAGTCAAACTAATTTAAACTTATTTTGTAAATCTTTCTTTCCTATATATTATTTGCTCTATAATGATACTTGGTCCCTAATTATTATCATCACCTCCTTTTTCTGATTTGAATGACAACAAAAAATTTGCATTCAATGCATAATTTAATTTGGCATTCTTTTATGGTTTTAGATGGATAGCCAAAGTAACAATCCAGTTTGCTTACTTGCTGTCTTTCTGTCCAGTTTGCTGAATTGCCTGAGCATCTTTGTGCTTTCCTCCTTATCCTGAGCCAAAATATGTTCTCCAGATTTGTGCCAGCTGACTGGGCTGTGCTATTTGTAAGTTTCTAGTACCAAATTCTAGATTTTGTGAGCGCTTAATTATTTTAGTCATCATTTTGCCACGTGTTTGCATATTTAGTCTAATTCTTATTATCACTGTAGTGATGTGAGAAACAACAGCTTGACTGAGAGTATTCCACAAAATATAAGCAACACAACTTCGTTCCAAGTCTTGTATGTACTTCATCCAACTCAGCAAACTGAAATACTTGTAATACTTTGTTTAATTGATTGAATTTTTACTAAATATGCCTTATATTGATAGGGACTTGTCCTACAACCAGCTAACAGGAGAGATTCCATTCAACATTGGTTTCTTACAAGTAGCCACATTGTATGTGCTTGCAACTTATCTCTATTATGGTTGACAGCTTTAATTTTGGGAGTGCCCAATGCCATTTTATGAATTTTAATCTTGATCCTCACTTGATAATATGATAGATTTTGATATCGGACCAGGCTTCATTACTCACATCAAGTTTTCCGTACTGAAATACAAGAACACTCAAGGTATATTTTCCTCATCTTAATATCATCAACCTTCTATTGATTTTAGTCATTATGGTTGCATAATTCCTACTTGAATTTCATGTGTATATAAATTTTCCAACTATATATATATATATATATATATATATATATATTATGTTTTCAGATAGTTGCATTAACAGTTTAGCAATGATATGAAATCGATATTTTCAATCAACAATGGATTAATAGCAAACGCGTATAACCTTGATATTATGCGTCTGTCGTTTATTAAACGACAGACGCATATAATCAAGGTTATACGCATCTGCTATTAATAAACGACAGACGCGTATAACTATTATATGCATCTGCTATTATTAAACGACAGACGCGTATAATTGATTATATGTGTCTGTCAAAATGACAGACACATAAAATTTATATCATATGCGTCTCCTATATATGTGTCTACTATTTGACAGACGCATAAAATGCAAAATAACAGACACATATAACATTATTTTGTACTAGTGTCTAGACCGAAAATAAGGCAATGCAACCCATAACAGAAATTTGAGGATCATTTTCTTCTCTATTATCCTTTTATATTCATTCTTATCATTTCAATTTTCATTTCTATATGCCATATTCATATCATATTATTAATGGTACATTGAGATTGTGAATTTTTATGTAAAATTTTCTTTTGCCTTATTTTTTTATTTTACTCTAAAAATATCTAATCAAAATTGGATTTTTTTTTATAACATCTTCATATTCTAACATCATTTTCTCATTTTTATTGTTTTGAACTCGATTGTAGGAGGATCTACCTGGGACAAATCATATTCGCATAGATGTATAATATATATGCAAGAATGTAAACTTCAAGGCAGTGACGCATTTTTCATAATTTTCAATTATTTTTTATGATATGCCAATTACGAACATTATTCGCACAGATATCAATCTTATATTTGCACGAACTTTGGTTCTAAGGAGTGAGATTATTCTTTAATTTTACTATTATTTTTAATTTTACTATTTTCTTATTATTACCTTCTCTTTATGTGATATTGATTCAAAACTTAGTTTATAAAAAATATTTACTTATGTTTTATTTCTTTATTTCAATTCAAAATTCAATGAAATAGTCTCGGTAGTGTCACGACTCATATCTACACAGATATGGGTCATGTCTGCATGGACATAGGCTATAGGACATAATATTTTTTTTCTTTTTAATTGTAATTTTTTTAATCCTTTTTATGTCTTCTATTTAGTGAAAATATATTTCTTTGTTAATAATTCTCGTATAGCATGTCTCTAATGAATGCATGTGAGTTTTATGGGTTTCATTGCTATCTGGTTAGATTGTTGGTAGGCGCCGAATTTGTTGAAAAATTTGGTGTGGGTCCCACCACATATAAAATAAAATAAAAAGTCAAAAGTTGTGGTAATTCAATTTCAAATTGAATTCCTCCAATCAATATTTTTGATTTTTTGATATGTGTTCACACTGAATATTTTTTCTATAAATAGGCAGATATCCTTTCATTTGAATTACAACAATCTCAATTCATATGAGAGAATTTGAGAGAGAGTTAGACTTTTGGAATATTTCCAAAAATTAGGGAGCGACAAAACAGTGAGGAAAATATTTTGGGGTGTTTTTGGAAAACACTTGTGTGCCACTATTTTTGGATTTATCTCAAAGTTATTGTATTACTTCTAGCCTATGTCTAGGGAATGCTCTACTCTTGTACCCATTTAATTTTTTTAGTGGAAGAAAAATATTCGAAGTGTTGTCCGTGGACGTATCTCAAATTAAAAGGTGAACCACATTAAATTGTCAGTGTTATTGTTTTTTGCTGATTATTTTATTTCACATTTATTTGTGTTATTTTATCCATTGTATCCAACAAAGTGGTATCAGAGCCAGCCTGTCAGTCTTATAAAATTCTTAGTATGCTATGTGGTTGCAGTATTGACTGATCTTCCATATTAGAAAAGATTTTACTAGTTTACTGTCAGCTGAAGGAGTTTCATTTTGTTTTAAAATGGAGACAAATGGCACCAAAATGATCAGCTTAAATGACACAAATTACCACATATGGAGAAGCAAAATAAAGGATCTCCTATTTGTGATGAAAATGCATCTGCCGGTGTTTACTACGACTAAACCCGAAGGCAAGATAGATGAGGAGTGAGAGTTTGAGCATGAGCAGGTATGCGGTTTCATCCGACAATTTGTCGAAGACAACGTGTACAACCACATCTACAATGAAACTCATGCTTGGACGCTATGGAACAAGCTTGAACAGCTTTACACGTCAAAGACAGGTAACAATAAATTATTTTATTTGACAAAGTTGACGCAGTCGAAATACAAGGAAGGAACTTCCATAGCTGAGATGCAATGGATCATGGACCAGCTATCCAGAATTAGTATAAAGTTGTATGATGAAGTATTTGCTCTGCTAGTATTGGGCTCTCTGCCAGAATCATGGGAGACTTTGAAGATTTCAACAACCAACACTGCACCTAACGGTGTAGTCAATATGGAGTCTGTAAAAAGCAGTATCCTGAATGAAGAAATGAGAAGGAGATCACAAAAATCATCTTCTTCATGACAATCAGATGTTCTAGTTACTGACTACAAAGGAAGGAGCCAGTCTAGACAACAAATGTCTAGAGGAAAGAGCAGAGGTAAATTAAACAAATATGGCAATATTGAATGTCATTACTGCAAAAAGAAGGGTCATATCAAGAAATACTGTCGAAAGTTCAAAAAGGACCAAAAAGGCAAGAAAGTAAAACGAGATGACAGCAGTGATGATGACATAACAAATACCATGAACGAATTCAATATTGTTTGTGATGATACTATCAATTTCACTTCCCATGAGACCAGTTGAGTAATTGATATCGACGCTACCATTCATGCCACATCTTATAAGAAATTCTTCTCATCTTATACAGTAGGAGATTTTGGCGCTGTGAAGATAGGAAATGATAATCTGTCAAAAGTTGTTGGCAGAAGAGATGTTTGTCTGGAGACTGTGAATGGTACCAAATTAGTTCTGATAGATGTCAGACATATTCCAGATATTCGTCTGAATTTGATCTCTGTAGGAAAACTAGATGATGCAGGTTTCTGTAGTACATTCTCAAATAACCAATGGAAGCTTACCAAAGGTTCTATGGTGTGGCTAGAGGCACAAGGCATGCAACCTTGTATGTGATGCATGCAAAACTCTCTAATGACACTGTGAGTGCTATGGAGAAAGACAGTGCTATTGAATTATGGCACAAATGACTCGGCCACATGAGTGAGAAAGGGATGACTACCCTTGTTAAAAGGAAGATATTGCCTAGAATGGATGAAGTACATTTGGAGAAATGTGCTAATTGTTTAGTAGGAAAGCAAAACAAAGTTTCTTTCAAGAGTTCTCCTCCTTCTAGAATGAAGAATGTGTTAGAACTGATCCATTCAGATTTATATGGGTCAATGCCAAAGTCACTGGGTGGTGCTCAGTATTTTGTGACTTTCATTGATGACCATTCAAGGAAGACATGGGTGTATACTTTAAAGATAAAAGATCAGGTGCTAAATGTCTTTAAAAAATTTCATGCCTCAGTTGAAAGACAGACTGGGAAGAAGTTGAAATGCATCCGGACAGACAACGGTGGAGAATACATTGGACCTTTGATGCCTACTGCAAAAAAACATGGTATTCGGCATCAGACAACGCCTCCAAAAAATACCGCAGTTGAATGGCCTGGCTGAGATGATGAATAGAACTTTGATGGAGAGAGTCAGATGTTTGCTCTCACATGCAAAGTTGCCTAAATTTTTTTGGGGTGAAGCTTTACTCACGACTATGTACGTGTTAAATCTTTCACCTTATATCCCTCTAAAGCTAGATGTTCCAGAGAAAGTGTGGTCAGGAAAGGATGTTTCCTATGATCATCTGCGAGTATTTGGTTGCAAAGCCTTTATGCATATTCCAAAAGATGAGAGGTCCAAGCTTGATGTCAAAAAATGACAGTGTGTTTTTATTGGTTATGGTAAAGATCAGTTTGGCTACAGATTTTATGATCCAGTAGAGAAGAAACTTATCAGAAGCCGTGATGTTGTTTTCGTTGAGAAGGAGACCATTGAAGATATTGTTAAGACAAAGAAAGGTGTTCCTAATTCCAATGGTGACTCAACAAATTTAGAATTGATTCCTCCAATATCGGTGCCAATACAAATTGGGGATGAAGATCATGTTGATCTGTTTGAAGAAAATAATGCTCTCATTGATAATCCAGAAGATGATGCTGAAGATGATGATGTTCATCATCAACCGTCACCTGTGCACTCCCCAGTTCATGTGAGAAGGAGCAAAGAGCAAGACAATCATCTTCGAGATATCCAGAAAATGAGTATGTGTTACTCACAGATGGGGGAGAATCAGAAAGCTTTGAAGAAGCAATGACTGATGAGCACAGATAGAAATGGATTGAAGCCATGCAAGATGAAATGAAATCCTTGCATGAGAACAATACTTTTGAACTGGTGAAGCTACCAAAAGGCAAGAGAGCTTTGAAAAATAAATGGGTGTTCAGAATCAAGGATGAAGATAACAGTTCCCATCCGAGATTCAAAGCCAGATTGGTCGTCAAAGGATTCAGTCAAAGAAAATGAATTGACTTTGATGAAATTTTCTCACAAGTTGTGAAAATGACATACATTCGTACAGTGTTGGGGTTAGCAGCAAGTCTTAACCTGGAGGTTGAGCAAATGGATGTCAAAACTGCCTTCCTACATGGTGATTTGGAAGAGGAAATATACATGGAGCAACCAGAGGGTTTCAAACATAAGGAAAAAGATGAATATGTTTGCAAATTGAAGAAAAGCCTCTACGGCTTGAAGCAGACACTGAGACAATGGTACAAAAAGTTTGAGTCTGTTATGGGGGAGCAAGGATACCATAAGACTACTTCAAACCATTGTGTTTTTGTACAGAAATTCTCTGATGAAGATTTCATCATTCTTCTGCTCTATGTGGATGACATGCTGATTGTTGACCGAAATGTTTCCAAAATTAACAACTTAAAAAAGCAGTTGAGTAAGTCTTTTGCTATGAAAGACTTGGGGCCAGCAAAGAAGATTCTTGGCAGGAAGATTATCGGAGATAGGAATGCCAAGAAATTATGGCTGTCACGGGAGAAGTACATTGAGAAAGTACTTCAGAGATTTCAAATGGACCAAGCTAAAATGGTTAGTTGTCCTCTTGCTAATCACTTTAAGCTGAGTTCCAGTCAGAGCCCTTCTACAGACGAAGAGAATGATGAGATGGACAAGATTCTATATGCTTCAGTAGTTGAAAGTTTGATGTATGTCATGGTGTGCACACGACCTGATATCGCTCATGCAGTTGGAGTAGTGAGCAGATTCCTTTCAAATCCTGGAAAGGAATATTGGACTGCAATAAAGTGGATTTTCAGGTATCTTCGAGGTACTTCAAAAATATGTTTATGTTTTGGAGATACCAAACCTGTGCTGGTTGGATACACAGATGCAAATATAGCTGGCGATGTTGACTCCAAAAAGTCAACGTCAGGTTACCTGATCACTTTTGCAAGGGGAGCTGTGTCATGGCAATCAAAGTTACAGAAGTGCATTGCACTATCTACAACTGAAGCAGAGTTTATTGCAGCAACAAAAGCATGTAAAGAGTTGCTATGGATGAAGAAGTTCTTGAAAGAACTTGGATTGTAGCAAGACAAATATCAATTATTTTGTGATAGTCAGAGTGTTATCCATTTTGGAAAGAATGTCTCCTTTCACTCAAGATCAAAGCATATTGATGTGAGATATCACTGGATCAGAGATGTGATAGAGAAGAAACTACTACAACTTGAGAAGATCCATACATAAGAAAATGGATCAGACATGTTAACGAAGATTCTACCAAAATCATATTTTGAATACTGTCGATTAGCTGCTGGAATGGTGGAGCCCCCACATTGTCGGGAGGGGGGAGATTTGTTGGTAGGCGCCAAATTTGTTGAAAATTTTAGTGTGGGTCCCACCACATATAAAATAAAATAAAAAATAAAAGTCAAAAGTTGTGGTAATTCAATTTCAAATTGAATTCCTCCCGCCAATATTTTTGACTTTTTTTATATGTGTTCACACTGAATATTTTTCCTATAAATAGGCAAATATCTTTTTATTTGAATTACAACAATCTCAATTCATTTGAGAGAGAGTTAGATTTTTGGAATATTTTCAAAAATTAGGGAGTGACAAAACAGTGAGGAAATTATTTTGGAGTGTTTTTGGAAAACACTTGTGTGCCACTATTTTTGGATTTATCTCAAAGTTATTGTATTACCTCTAGCCTATGTCTAGAGAAGGTTCTCCTCTTGTACCCATTTATTTTTTTGTGGAAGAAAAATATTCGGAGTGTTGTCCGTGGACGTAGCCCAAATTAAAAGTTGAACCACGTTAAATTGTCAGTGTTATTTTTTTTGCTAATTATTTTATTTCACATTTATTTGTGTTATTTTATCCGTTGTGTCCAACATAGATGACGATGGATCTGCCTGAAAGGAATCTGTGTCGATATTATGATCCCGCGTGGATATGGCCTACATCCTCTCGAATGTGGCTTCATGAACAATAATGTTTTATTCCCTTTTATACTTACTTATGAATAATTATTGTGTGTGGATGGTTTTAGATTTATTTTCTCCCCTAGCTGGATTATATAATTGTATTTTGAAATTAGAATTCTCAATGATTGTACCCTTTTTTCTTCTTGTTTATCCCTTCTCTTTATTTATTGTATTTTATTTTATGACGAATGGACGGAAAATGTGTGCTTGATGTGAGATATATAAATCTGGTTGAGCGGTAGATTAATGATAAGCCAGTGATAATGGAAACGAGGAATGATTGCGCAAATCGAGTGTTAATAGCAAACAGTACCAAATCCTCGTTGAGTTTAAGATCAATTGTGTTTATTTGCGATCCAACGGTGTGGCCACTTCCATCCGAATTCTCTAGTCACTACACCATAAAAAATAATTTAAAAATACCCATAAGATCAGATAACCAATCCAAATAAGACATAAATGAGAAATCAAGAAAACAAACTTGCACAAAGCTCCGATGTATAGGGAAGTACAAAATTGATAGTGAGAAAATAAAGTTGCTAATCTGTAATTAGTGCTTCTCTAAT
The DNA here is from genome assembly GCA_023653625.1 of Triadica sebifera. Classification (NCBI taxonomy): domain Eukaryota; kingdom Viridiplantae; phylum Streptophyta; class Magnoliopsida; order Malpighiales; family Euphorbiaceae; genus Triadica; species Triadica sebifera. The sequence goes on along the minus strand of JALBGG010000023.1, from coordinate 7,136,247 downwards.
ATTGGTTTTTTTATTTGTTTGTTGGTAGTAGTAGAAAAACAATATGCAAAGACGCATTAAAATGACAATAACTAGGAAGAAATTAGTAGAAAATATTTGGAGCGTGGTTATTAAAATCGGACAGGACAGTCATTTTGACTTGGTAAGCTCATGAAACAACCATAAAATTAGGGTGCTACCTCAAAATCAAATATAATTTTATTTGGTATCAAAATCGGCAAACCGACTAATTGAACCTTGATCCATTTGAACCGGTAAGGGTTTTAGTTGGTTTAATCGGTAAAAAATGACTGAAATTTTAAAAAAATAATGAAATGCATACACCAAGATTTAAACCTGGCATGGGGGCAAAGGTATTGAAACTTCAATCAATAGGCCACATCAATTTATACAATTATACGTTTTGTTTCTTACAAAGTTTTTTTATAAATTTTTATGCATTTGCAAATTTATACACATTATTTAAAAATATATATAGTTGATAAAATTAAAATTAATTATTTGTGTTTTCATTATTAATATATATTATAAAAAATTATTTTTAAATTCATTTAATTTCTATAAAAAAATATTAATTTAATTGAGATATGAATATATTAATGTAATTTTTTAAAATTTTTGCTTATTTTGATTTTTAGAAATTAAAAGTATTTAACTTAATCAATTTTGTTATTATAAAAATATATATATATATATATATATATATATATATATATATAAACATGATTGTGTATTAATTTAAATCATGAATATTAATATTTTGAATATATTATTGTATATGATACAAAAAAATTTAGTAGAATTACTTTCTCATATTTTGCTGTATATAGATACTGTTAAAAATTATATTTTAATAAAATTTTATTTTGATTGATTCATTGCTCATGAATTTTTTATTATTGACCTTCTACTTTTTTAATTTGCTAATCGTCAAGTGAAACCATTAGTTTGGAGAGAAAAAAGAGGAAAGAGTGTTCTAATAGATAGATGTCACATGAACAGTCTAATTAAAGTTTTCAAAACATCTCTAATATATATATATATAGGTCTACTTTTGAAATATACGACATTCATATAAAATAAAGTTCAATATTAAAGTGATTATCCATTTGCCTAACTTTTCTAATCCAACCATATTATTACTTCCTTGAAGTTGTGTCAGGAATAAGTTGTGACGCATTTTATTATTTATACTTTCCAATATATACTTTAAATAAAAATTATTCAAACCAGAAAAAAAAATATCATACAATATTATTTATAATATAGATGGCAAAGAAACTAATTCAAATAAACTATCGATCATTACATTTAATAGTAAAGAATTATCTAATAATGGAGTGGAATTACAAAGTGTTAATAAAAATTTATAAATGTAGATAAATTATTTTTAAAATAATTTGGGCTACCTTAATAGAATGGTGGATCATAATAATTTGTTAGAAAAGTGTGATTAATTGACCATTTTGAAAGTGATATTCGAGTGAATTCATAACTCGGTTTTGACATGAAAATTATAAATTAAAATGTTCATATGCTCAAAATGGTGAATATATAAATAAGAATTGAATTTCAAAATAAGTTATTTGCTAAGAAAAAAGAAATTCAAATGTAGAGAATCTCACATAGGAAATATAGAAAGTTGGAGAAGAATTTACATATAGAAACTTATTCTTATAATGTTAAGTGAATAAAATAGAAGACTCTATCTCATCCGCACAGGCACAGTGGGGTGCAAATCCATGGACCGAACCAAGACTAATATATAAGCATGCAACTTATGCATACGAATGTCGAGTCGAAATACCGTAATCCATGTTCAACCCAACTTTTACATTTTTTATTTTTGGAAATCAAGGCTCATCACCGTGAATTTTAGTCACGCCCATGACAGAATAATATATGTCATTGTCGTGCAACGATGGTGTGGCACACCTACTACAGTGACTTATTAGAAGCTGTCATGGCAGGACGTTTTCTCACACCCGAGACACTGAGACGACAGACAATTTTTCAGAATTTGACTTTTGAACTTCTGTATTTTTTTAAGTTACAAAATTGAATATGTAAATTTAATATTAATAAAATTGCAGCTTTAATAGATATTAAATCATAATTAATTCTTCTCTCATCTCATCTAATATAAATAGATATATCTATTTATGTTGAATAGAATTTTTTCTGCTTTTGAAAAAAATTTCTCCTCTTCTTATTCTTTTCTTGTTGTGATAGAGATACATTATTTTTCAGTTCGCTGTGAACATTTATTGTGTGTATTTGCTCTTTAATTTATTGTATTCTAGGAGACAAACATCGGTTTACTAAATACTAGTGGTATGGGGTGAATTTATCTTTAAGGACATTGTGTAGAACACAAGCCTCTGATTTGTTTCTTAACACTAATGATAGGGGGTGAATTTGTTTGTAAGGATACTGTGTGAAATTCAAACCTTATATTTTTTCTTCTTTTATCCAATTTCTTACTAGATTAACAATCTCTTCATATTATATTTATAACAATCTTAAAACAAATTCACTTGTTAATCACAGTATTTATTTTTGCAAAAATTTAATATTTTATTTGTTCTGTTTCATAAATGGAGAACATAGTAATTATTACCAATATTCAGAATGGTTCCCAAGGGCCATCAGCTTCTGCTGCACAGGTTGTCTTTCCTGTTATACCTGTCACAGTATCTGTAAATCATGGAAAGAAATCATAAAAATTTAATGGTTTGAATTTTAAGAGGTGGCAGCAAAATATGTTGTTTTATTTGACTACCTTAAATCTTGCATAGTTTTTGATTGATGATGCTCTTACTCTGAAGGAGGATGAGTAAGATGTCCAAGTGAGGATGACCTATGATACTTATCATCATTTCGATTTTCAATGCAAGAATTATGTCATAAATGGGTTGTATGATTCTCTATACAATGTGTATAGTGGAATTAAAATTGCAAAATAGTTATGAGAGTCTTTAGACTAAAAATATAAATCTGAGGATGTCAGTGCCAAAAATTTTATAGTAAAATATTTTCTTGACTATAAAATGGTGGATTTCAAAACTATAGTGAGTCAAATGCAAAGCTTCAAGTTATCCTTCATGATATACATGCGAAAGGAATGAACTTGAGTGAGACCTTCCAAGTGGATACTATTATTGAAAAATTACCTTTTGGCTAGAAGGATTGCAAAAACTATCTTGAGCATAAGTGAAAAAAAATGAATATCAAAAAGCTAATTGTTAGACTATGAATTAAAGAAGACAATATAAGCTCTAAAAGAGATAGGAAAAATGGGTTGAATTATTCCAAGGTAAAACCGAACATTGTTGAACATGGATAAAGGAGTCCAAAACGGAATCCAAAAGTGGAATTTTTAAAAAGAAATTCCAAGGCAAGTGTTTCAATTGTGACAAAATGGGTCACAAAGCTTCTGATTGTAGGCTCCCAAAGAAAAAGAAAAGTAATGAAGCTAATCTCTTACAGAATATTACTCAAAAGGTCTATGATATTAATCTTAATACTGTTATATCAGAGGTGAACCTAGTAGGGTCTAACCCAAAGGAATGGTGGATTGATATTGGTGCCAAAACCCGTATTTACTCAAAACAATAGATGTTATTTTCCTTCAAACTGAAGAGTTGAGAAAAGTTGTATATGAAAAGTTTTGCTACTTTTGAAGTTCTTGGTAAAGAACAAGTGGTGCTGAAGATGACTTCTGGAAAGGAGCTGACTCTAAATAATGTTTTCTTTGTGCTTGATATTCGCAAAAATTTGGTGTCAGGTTCACTACTAAACAAGCATGGATTTCATATAGTTTTTGTGTCAGACAAATTTGTTTTGTCTAAGAGTGAAATGTATGTGGGAAAAGGGTATGCTCTTGATGGGCTTTTTAAGGTTAATGTAATTGTTGTGAAACATATGAATGAAATTACTTTTTCTACTTATTTGCTTGAGTCTTCCAATTTATGACATGATTGACTAGGACATGTTAATTATAATATATTGAAAAGGCTAATTAACTTAGACCACATATCTAATTTTCAGATTGATTCAAAACATAAATGTGAAATTTGCATTGAAGCAAAATTAACACGGTCATTTTTCCAAACAGTTGAAAAATAATTGAACACTTGATCTAATACACGGTGATGTATGTTAATTAAAATTTTTTCAAATAAGAGGTGGTAAAAAATATTTTATAACATTTTTTTATGATTGCACAAAATATTTTTATGTGTATTTGCTCAAAAGTAATGATGAGACTATAGAGAAATTTAACCTCTATAAAATCGAAGTTGAAATCAAATCAATAGAAAAATCAAGGTATTGAGAAGTGATCGTGGTGGTGAATATGAATCACCATTTGGAAAATTCTGTGCACAACATAGAATTATACATGAAACCACAACACCTTATTCTCTTTAGTCAAACAGAGAGGTTGAAAGGAAGAATTGTACCTTGAAAGAAATGATAAATGCAATGTTGATAAGTTCTGAGATGCCTCATAACATGTGGAGGGAAGCCATTTTGTCAGCTAATTACCTTTTAAATAAGGTGTTTCATAGTAAGCAAGATAAAACCATTTATGAATTATAGAAAGGGAGAAAGTCTTCCTATAAATATTTGCGAGAGTAGGGTGTTTTGCTAAAGTGGTTGTTTCGTTACCAAAGAAAGTAAGAACAGACCCAAAAATAGTTAATTGAATTTTCATTGGATATACACATAAAAGTAGTGTTTATTGATTTCTTGTGCATAAATCGAAAATTCCTAACATACATAAGAAAACGATAATGGAATCAAGGAATGAGTCATTCTTTGAACATATATTTCCTTGTAGAACTTCATAAAAAGGGAAAAACATCCAAACGAACTTGAGGCTATTACTGAAGATAGTTAAAGTCAAGATCAAGTTTAGGGAGGAGAATATAGTTTTGAAATTGAGCCAGCTGAAATAAAGCTTCTGCATAGTAAAAGAACAAGATTAGACAAATCTTTTGGACCAAATTTTCTAACTTACATGAAAAAGACAGAACCTCAAACTTGCACAAAGGCTGTAAATTCTTTAGATGGTATTCTTTGCAAAATCATACTTAGAAACTAGTGGATTTACCTCTAAGATGTAAACTGCTAGAATCCAAGTAAATCTTCAAAAGGAAAATAAAGGCAGATAGTTCAATTGATAAATATAAAGCTAGACTTGAGATTAAAGGTTACAGACAAAGAGAATACCTAGATTATTTTAATACATATTCTCCTATAACCATAATAAATTCTATTTGAATGATTTTTAAGATTGTTGCGTTACGCAATCTTGAAATACATCAAATGGATGTAAAGAACATGACACAATATGAAGGCTTTATTATCCCAGGAAAAGAAATGAAGGTTTGTAGATTGGTTAGATCCTTATATGGATTGAAACAAGTGCCAAAGCAATGACATGAAAAGTTTGATAGTGCAATGATGTCTAATGGTTTTAAAATTATTGAGTATGATAAATGTGTTTATCTCAAATACACTATTGATGGTTATGTCATATTGTGTTTTGTATGTTGATGACATGTTCATTATTAGTAGTAATGACAAAATAGTCAAGTCTACCAATGGATATGCTAAACTCAGATTTTAATATGAAATATATGGGTCTAGCAGATGTGATTCTGGGAATAAAAATTTCAAGAAGTTCGGATGGACTTATATTAAGTCAAACGCATTATATAGATAAAATACTTGATAAATTCAATAATAATGATACAAGTATTGCTGGAAGCTCATTGGATTTGAGTCTTCATCCATCTAAAAACAGAGAAGAAAATGTTTCTCAAGTAGAATATGTGCGTATAATTGACAGTCTCATGTACTTAATGAGTTGTATAAGACCAGACATTGCTTATACAGTAAGCAAATTGAGTCAATATATGAATAATATAGGAATTAGTCACTGGAAAGGAATTGTAAGAATACTAAGATATTTGTGGTATACTCATGATTATGGACTACATTATATCAGACATCCAACTGTCCTAGAAGAATATAGTGATACAAATTGGATTTTTGACATAAAAGATTTGAAATCTACTAGCGGCTATATGTTCACACTAGTTGGTGCAATTGTGGCTTGAAAATCTTCTAAACAAACTGTCATAGCCAAATTCATAATGGAATATGAGTTTATTGCATTATATAAATGTACTGAAGAAGCTGAATGGCTATGTCATTTCTTAGAATATATTCTGAAATGGAAAAGTCTTGTGCCACTAATTTGTATACATTGTGATAGTCAATCTGCAATTGGAATGACATAATGTAACATGTATAATGGTAAGTCTAGACACATTCATTATAGACATAATACTATAAGGCAACTACTATCAACTGGGGTTATCGCTATTGATTATATAAAATCAAATGATAACATTGTGGATCTGCTAACCAAAAGGTTAATAGAGAGTTAGTTGATAAATCATCAAGAGGAATGAGACTTAAACCAATAAGATAGTAAAGTCAATACATAAAAAAAAAAACCAACCTAGTTAACTGGAGATCCCAAGATCTAGGTTTAATAGGACAACCTAATAGTAAAGATGTGGTGATATCACTGTAGGGATTAAACCAATGATGTTATTGATGGAAAGGTTAAGTTATTCTATTAATGATACTTATGAGTAAGATATCACCTATATGAGAGAGAACTATGACCGCTTCAAAAGAGAATTGTGTGAAGCTTAATTTTCAAAAACTCTCACAGAAATATACAGATGTTTAGGAGCAAAATGAACATAACAATAAGAACTGAATTGTGTCAAGATAGATTCATGTGTGGAGTATATTATTATTTACTCATACAGTTAAACAGTTCAATGACATCATGTCAACTGGTTAGAGGATAAATAAATAAATATATTTTCATAAGGGAAGGTTCAAACCAGTGATGTTATTGATGGAAAGGTTAAGGTATTCTTTTAATGATACTTATGAGTAAGTTATCACCTATGTGAGAGAGAAGTGAGACCGCTTCAAAGGAGAATTGTGTGAAGCTTAATTCTTAAAAACTCTCACAGAATTAGGTAGATGTCCATGGCCAGAATGAACATAATAATAAAAACTAAATTGTGTTAAAAGAGATTCATGTGTGAAGTATATTATTATTTATTCAAGGAGTTAAACAGTTCAATGACATCATATCAACTGATTAGCGGGTAAATAAATACATTTTCATAAGGGAATGTTCAAAGGGTAACATTTACCTATTTTGTGCAGGTTTCGATTGTCAAACTCTATCACATAGTAACACATTTTTTCAGAATTTGACTTTTGAGCTTATATAATTTTTTGAGTTATAAAATTGAATAGAAAATTTTTGTATTAATTAAATTACAACTTTAATGAAGATTCAATCACAACTAATTCTTCTCTCCTCTTCTATGATATAAATGTATCTATTTATGTTTAATAGAAATTTTTCTGCTTTTGAAAAATTATTTTCCTCTTCTTTTTTTTTTTTTTTTGCTATGATAGAGATACACTATTTTTAGTTCGTTGTGGTTATTTATTGTATGTTCAATTTTTGCTCTTTAATTGATTGTATCCTGAAAAATAAATACTGATCGTTTTAAACACTAATGGTAGGGGGAGAATGTCTTTAAGGACACTGTGTGGAATACAAACTTCAATTTCTCCCTTTTTCTAATTTTTTATATTGGATTAACAACCTCTTTGTATTATATTTATAACATAATTTGTATCAAATTATAAGCTTATTTTTTGATAGTAGAGTTAAGTTATTAATTTAGTAATACACCTCTTTTTACTAGAATGTGTCGTATTATTAATAACATAAATTATTATTAGCTTAATATTTTAATATATGCCCCCTAATTATTATAAGGTATATTTAAAAGAATGCAAGTAAAATTTATACTTTCAATCATATAAACTAATTTTTTAATACTTATATAAAATAAAAGCAAGCATATTTTTTAATTCTTTAGACAAGAATTATCTAAATTTGATCTATGACTTTTCTATAGACTAAATTAGTAATAGAATGTCACATAAGAAAAGTATTTTTACTTTATTTATATAATATTTTATCATTGATTGGGTTTATTAAAAAAATTATGAACTAAAATCTAAATAATATTTTCTATTTTTGAAATAGGGAATATTATAAAAATGTTTTACTAGCAAAGTAGTTTTTAGATAAATAAGTTAAATTTTGATATCTTTTGCAATAGACCATGTGCTTATATCATTCCCTTTGAAAATATGGACATCCCCGCAAATAGGATTGATATTTAAAATAAGATATTCTTTTGGCCCCCAGATTTCGATTCTAATTATCACATCACACGATACATTTTTTTGGCTCCTAGATTTCGATTCTAATCATCACATCACCATTTCACATCCACACGTTTTTCTTTTCTCATAATTACATTTTCACCCCTCTCCGTACTATACTCTACACGCCAAATTAAAAGCCAAAATTTCATCCTTCATCGGTTTTTAAGTATTTTTGAAACAAAAATTTTTTTCTTATTTTTACCAAATATCTTTTTAGTTTTACAATTTTTATCATTTTTTAATTTTCCTTATAAGTTTTTTATGGATTTAAGTTTTGATAAATTTAAAATTTTAAAAAGTTAATTTGGTATTTTTGAAAGAATTTTTAAATATTGATAAATTTAAAATTTTGTTTGTATTTTTTTTATTTTTATAAATTTTCCAAATTAAAACAACTGAGCCCATAAATTACTAGAGCCCAGTGGACCCAAAAATTACTAGAGCCCAGTTGACCCAATCTCAAACACAGGAACGTGATTCTTATGAAACGGAGCATATTAATTTAATAGTTTTACTGTTAATAAAAAAAATTATCCTTTTATCAAACGGAGCATATTAATTTAATATTCCTAAAGGACACGTGTCAAAAACTGCGTGTTGTGCACCGCCAATATATCCAAGCCTCACCACCTCTACGCTCCTACAAACACTGGCCCACACGCTTAGCGCCTTTTCTCTGTTTCTGTTTTTTCCGTACATAAAAAACCCCGGCAGCAGTAGAGAAGCAATCTGTGGAATTGTTTAGATAGAATCTCTGTTTTCTTTTACTTTCCAGAGAGAGAAAGAGAGATTAAGAAACGGCATGCCGTCTGCGGTGGAGTTTCCTTCTTCTCAAGACAGCCATGAGGATAGTAGTAACAATGATCGGCTGGATTTGATTCACCGAATGAATCCAACGGCCGACAATTTGTCACTTTCTGACGATATTTTTCTCAAAGCAGCCATTTCTCTAAAAGACCATGTACGTGTACATGTACTTCCTCCATAGTAGTGTAGGTTAAGACTGTGTTAACTCGCCGTGATCCTGTTAGCTGAGACCAGTGGAAACTGACAAACTGTGCTTGTAGGTGGTGGAGATGACGTGGAAACGATGTCAAAGTTCGGGTGTGACTGTTGACCCGACTATTTACTCGGGTTTAATGGGAACGGCTTTCACCTGCTTGCGGTCGTACGAGGTTACCGGTAACCAGAAAGATTTGTCGTTTTGCTCTGAAATTGTTGACACGTGTGCCGCTGCCGCACGTGCATCCTGTAGGTAATCCTGTAATGGCGATTTTTCAGTTTTAAATTTAATTTATCGAAAATTAACTGTTTAACTTGTGAATTACGGTGGGAGATGGGTAAAGAAGAAATATTTAGTTAGACTTAGAAGAAATTATTAATAAATAGATTCAATCTTCATTCGTCTAATCCAATAAAATAATAACACATATTTATTAGTTGAATAATTAATTAATTTTTATACATATTATATGAATAATATAATACACCGAATTTATATAATAATTTTTCCAGATAAAAGTGTTAGTGATTTCAAGTAAGGTGGTACGTCAAGTGGTATTGATTGCATCGTGGGCATGAGCGTGATCTTATTGTTTTGTTTTGGTGAAATATCTTGCAAGTTGCAAATGATTTGGTGATGGTGGTTGTGTTATGTAATGATTTAGGATCACTTAAATTTAGCCAGAAGAGGAAAAGAAAATTGAGAAGGGATATTTTATTATGGAACAATTACTATTTATCTTTTAAATTTTGATATAATACAAATTTTAAAATTATGTTATTTGCTTATCTATTTTATTATATTATATTAATAAATTATTCTATTAAATTTTTTATTAAACATTAAATTATTATAAAATAATAAAAAATACATTATAATAATTTTTTTATGAGATTTTAAAATTTATATTATTTATCACTTAAAGTTAAGAATATTTTTGAGATTTTGTAATTATCTAATTTTTTTTATTAACAGTAAAACTATTAAAATTAACAAAATAATTATATAATCTATCTGAGATAAAAAAAAATAAGATAATTTTAAAACCTCAAAAATTCCAAATTAAGTTAAATGTAAATAGTAATTGTGGCTTTTACTTTTATATACTAACAATACAAAGCAACAATTGAATCAGTTAAATAATTGGGAGTTTTCTATGGATTATTGGCATTATGCTGCAATTAGATAGATTGTCAATGTCATTCACGTGGCAGAGCTGACAGCATTTGTAATAACTACGCCTGTCCAAATATCTTCCATAGCAGAGTGTTTTTCTCGATGCTTTTTGCGAACTCTGTATAGCAATGCTATCGAAGTGATGACACTTTCAAATTTGATTATTTCATGAGTCCTCTTTGGAAGAGAGAAAAATGCAAAGAAAAAAATAATTAATTATTCTTTTAGTTTTCTGATAAATATTATTCATCATGAGTATTGGGCAATTATTGATATAAGCATTCGTCTAAAATATATTGTCAAAAAATGCATTTTTATTTATTTATTTATTTTGTAATTTTTCTTCTCAAATAAATAAAGTTTGATCTTGGACATAGAAGTATATACTTAATTAGAATAGGTTTATGAAAAGCTTTATGAATCAATCCAACTATAAATTAGATTGATTCGTGAATTGTTCTATCTCATTAATAATGGGTCATTTGAAATTTTTCTTGTTGGTGCGCATAACAATTGATGGCTTATATCTTTTGCTTGGTCATAATATGATTGGGATCGTGTATGTATAGGCATGTCACCTTTCTTTGTGGTAGAGGAGGCATATATGCTCTTGGAGCTGTGGTTGCCAATTACAGAGGAGACCAACGAGGACGTGACTTCTACTCGAGCCTCCTCCTCGAGGTATTGTTATATAAAATATCAAACTTTGGAGAGAGGGAAAAAAGAAGAAAAATCATTCATCTTTAGACATAAAGTTTATTCGAATCATGCTTTATGATTTGATTAATTTAAATTTAATGAAAGTCGCTCATTTATTTTAGAAAGGAGTCTAATTGTTCCTTTTCAAATGCTGTCTCATGCCGTATTTTGATTAAGGGCGTGCGCAATTTCTCTGAGTATGTGGCTGGGTATGCTAAGAAGTGTAAACCCATTATAAATATCAATGCCAACTGTGAACAGAAAATGGTCGCAACTTGTCCCGTTAATGTACAATTTGTTGGCATTGAAGCTGGACTTGATGTGATGGGATAAAAACTTCGGATACGAACTTGTGAGATTTTTTCAAAGAGTTACTGTTGACAAGCCCATCCATCTGGGAAATTCAAAGAGAAGCACACTGTACATTAATTCTTGTTTATCTGCATTTTCTTTGGATTTCTTCTGTTACTGTTAATATTCTTAGTACAGTGTTCCTTACCACTATTGTTAAGACATCAGGCATCACATCCTTCAACAGTGGATAATAACATAATCAATTTTAGATTTTTCAAATAAATAGCATGCTTGTATAAATCCATGAAAATATATGTTCTCATTGATCAACAGCTGTGCTTTTTTCATCATTAGAAAGTATGCCCATTTTCCCCTCTTCCTCACATGGTTTTCCTTGTAACACTAAAGGCAAGAAATCATGAATTTTTTTTTAATCATGTAAAAATAGCTGTTTATCATATGCATATCTCATTCATTAAATAGTTTACTAATATAATGCTTCCCTGAAAGATGCAATTCTGACATGTGTTCAATTGATCACGATTAGGTAGCACAAGAGAGAGCCCTCCCAATTGGACCGGAGGAAGGTGGATTTGGAATGTCATATGAACTTATGTATGGGCGAGCTGGATTCTTGTGGGCTGCTTTGTTTCTCAACAAACACCTTGGAGAAGGGACACTTCCCAGTGATCTTCTCTTCGCTGTTGTTGATGCTGTGCTAGCTGGGGGAAGGGCAGGAGCATCCGATAATCCGGCATGCCCCCTGATGTACAGGTGGCACGGAACAAGGTACTGGGGTGCAGCCAATGGCCTAGCTGGAATCTTGCAAGTTCTACTTCACTTTCCTCTCTCCAGCGAGGATGCTGAGGATGTTAAGGAGACTTTAAGGTACATGATGAGTAACAGATTCCCTAAAAGTGGAAACTATCCATCAAGCGAAGGAAACCCAAGAGACAAATTGGTGCAGTGGTCTCATGGTGCAACTGGCATGGCCATCACCCTGTGCAAGGCATCACAGGTAATCAATTAAACACGTATAATACACAATGGAGTGTACTTTGACATGAGAGCAATGTAGCTGAATGAGGACTTACTGTTAACTTATGGCCGGTTTTCACAGGTGTTTCCGAATGATAGGGAACTCCGAGATGCGGCCATAGAAGCAGGGGAAGTAGTGTGGAAGAGTGGATTAGTAAAGAAGGTTGGGCTTGCTGATGGTGTGTCTGGCAATGCATACGCATTCTTTTCGCTTTTTCGACTTACAGGAGATAGCACATACGAAGAAAGAGCAAAGGCATTTGCAAGCTTCTTGTATCATATTGCAAATAAATTTGTGAGTGGACATGTAGGTGGAGCTGACCACACCTATTCGCTTTTTCAAGGACTTGCTGGTGTAGCTTGCCTCTGGTTTGATCTTCTTGCACCTGAAAGCTCCAGGTTTCCAGGATATGAGCTTTAGGCCAGAAGAAATGTTAAAATTTGGGCTGAAATCTATGATTATTAGTATTAATTGTAAACCTAATTAGCTAACAAATTCTGGTGAGGACACGTTGGTTGCATCTTTCAAGGTTTTTATTACCTAAAACTTGTTAAGTCTGAGACATGAAAGTAAAAATACTAATTAGTTTCGTATTGTATCATGTTACGATATTGATATAAATGTATTGTTTTGTATTATGTAATCGTTTAATATATATATATATCTCAAAAAATTATGTGGCTCTAAGTAAGAGTTAATTATGAACCCTTTAATATTATAAAATTTTTTAAAATTATTCAAATTTTATTTTTCTTGCTTTTTAAGATGTAAAATTACTAATTAAAATTTTAAATTCAAGTTTAGAAAATAATTAAAAAAAACTAATCTTAAGTCAATGAGTTACATTAGATTAAAAAAAGTATGAAAAGTAAAAAAAAAAAAAAATTATCTATGCAAGTTGAGAGAGATAAAAATTATTCAAAAAGAAAAAGAGAGGTAGAAACCAACAAAAATTGACGTAAAAAATATTTAGGATTTAGTTTATTATATAAACCCAAAAGTTAGTTGTATTTAAGTTAATTTATTAGTTAGTCTTTTAACCAATAAAAACTAAATTTAGCCATAAAAATAAGTTAATTTTCATTATAGTCGTTTAAGTTAATTGATTACAAATAATTAGTTTTTTAAATTTAATGTCATTCGTTCAAAATCCTATAAAATAGTAGACTTATTTCTTCCATCAAGACCTCTGATAACCCCTATCGATGCCTTTGGACTTCTATGGATGCCTTAAGATGGATAGCAGATATGCTAGCCAACACGGCCTCTCCTTAGGCACTCAACGACCTGCTTTTTAGCTATCCACTTTGATGTATCAATAGCATCTTTGATGCATCAATAGCATCATCCTGAGTACAATCAAGAATTTTGGACCTGACTTATCTGAGAAAAGAAATTATAATAGGGATATGTTGCAACTCTCTTAACATTGAAGAAGGAGAGAAACTTAGAGAGTCATATTTATGAAAGCGCACAGAATTTTATTTGTCAAACTTGTCCTAAGGCGTTCTGCCTTTACAAAGGTTTTGAGCCTCCTTATATAGAATGCTAAAAAAAATTAAACAAAATACAATTATTAAAGTAAAGATTGTCCTTATCTTTACTTTTACAAAAGCTACTTTACAAAAATAACTTTAATAAAGCAACTTTAATAAAGCAAAAGCAAACCAAAGTAAGATAAGAAGTCTTATCCTACTTTTACAAAAGCACACACATAATTATACAAGAGATAAGATAGGATCACTTAATCTTTATGTCCTATCAGTTCATGACTACGAGAAAGATTCATTTCTCTATAGTCATCTGAATCATAATTCATAGTGTGTGGAAGTCCATCATCATGTAGTGGTTGAGGCTGCTGTTCAGCAGAAATGATTGCTAGGTGAATTTCTTCTTCTCTCTTGAGTACTTCCATGTACGCTGAAGGTATAGCTTCCCAAGGTGCATCATCTTCATATTTTTGCATGATCTCTCTTAGAATATATTGATTCCTTGCTGCTAGAGATCTTTGAAGTTCTCTTACTTCTTGTAGATGAGCATCACAATTTCTCCAAAATGAATAAGGATAAATTTTGTATACCTCAAAGGTGGAGAAATGTTCATCCCATTGTAAAATAATTATGGAATGCATTTTATTTGTCTGGACTCTTACATCCCAATTCTCTTGAAGAAGACAAAATAAAGATTGTTGCCAAACAGTAATCGGTTTGAACTAGCCAAGAAACTTTTTCGAATTTTCTCGTAGGGTCTTTGAAGCAATAGCATTATACCATTTGACCAGACAGAATTCAAAAGTCATATAGTATATGATACTCATATACTTAGCATTTGCAGTGACTCCTCTGGAAATTGTCCAACTAGAGGGAGTTTAAAAACATCCATGAATGGATAGTCCGGATAAAATGCTTTAGGTTTCAGAAAAGTCTCCCCATACTTTCTTATGGCGGTGAGTTGAGTATCCACAATGAGTACCTTCCTTTGTTCTTTATTCATTACTCTGATTGAGGATGGAGGATATGCAGAAAAACTTAAACCATAGTATGAATGAAGATTTGAGCTTGAACTTGCCATCATGAATATCAAAGGAATGGTTTGTATTTCTGTAATAAGACTCAATTGCTTTGTGAAAGGTATGGATAGGAAATCAGGAATGAGATTTCTATCTCTTTTTATATGCTCGACATCAAAATTGTACTTTGAAAACCAGTCATTTCATCTTAATAATTGTGAGTGTGGAACTTGTTTTCCTTTAAAATTCAAAATCTTTGGAAATGACGAGCAATCCATCAAAATTGTAAAGTTATGGTTAATTAAATGAAATTCAAATTTTTTAATATCATCCTTTACCGCTAATATCTCCTTGAACATGGAATGATAATGGTTTTTTGATTCTTTGAACCGTTTACTAGCATAAGTACATATTTGTCTTTTTCCTTCTTTTTCTTCCAGTAGGATAGCTCCCCAATACTCATTACTAACATCTGTTTGAAGTATCCTTTTTTCTATTGTCGGTATGCATAGTGGTGAAATATCATTATAAATATGCTTTATCTGCTTTACAATTGTCATCTGTGCATCTGACCGTGGTGGTGCGTCTTTTTTCAATAAGTGCGAAAGTGATCGGGCAACTTTTCTAAAGTGGAGAACAAAGTCTCTGACATAATTAGCAATTCCAAGAAATTGAGTTACAAAAAGAAAACATCTTCATCCTCAGAAATGAGTTACAAAAAGAAATTTGATGACTATGATCCATCAATTAGACTTCTTAGTCAACCTTCTGGAAAGTATGACTACATAGTTAGCTATTCAGAACCGCTATCATTCAAGTCAAAAATGTCAACTCCATTAATTCCTCAATTGGATGAGCCAGAAATAAAACATCCAAAGAAAGGGTCACTTTCAGCAGCTCCACTTCCAATATACAATGAAGGATTGGAATCGCTTCAGAAGCATGAGCCACAGTGGTTTCCAAAGTCATGTCAAAGCCAAGTTATTCAGACAGAAAAAGTTAAAGCCCAGACGATCCCAACAGTATGCATGTTTCATCCAAAAGAACATGAGTTTCCACCATTACAAGAAACTGTTGATCCTAATATCCATGTTAAGAAAATTCCATGGGTCAAATCTCCAGGTCCAGATGCTCAAGGGAGACCTAGAGATATCATAGTTGGTGAATCTGTTATTAATTGGAAAACAGAAAATGCTTTGACGCAGAACAAAGTTCTTGAGAAAATTGACAATGAGGTAGATCAAGTCTTGCACCAAGTTAATCAGCTTGGTTCTGATGTCAATAGACAATTAAGTTGGCAACAGGAGTTTATGCTTCGACTCCCGAAACAAATAATGACACTCTACCAGGAGATCATGTAGATGATACAAAGTCATACGAGTGGACCTCAATTCATTCAGAAACAACAGGAAATTTCAAAGTTAAAAGATCAACTTGCTCAGGTTGAAAAGGATTTGCAGGTACAAACACCTTTTAATCCTTTTGCTTTCGCAAGTACCCTTCCTTTACTAGAACCTGTTATTCAAAATACTCTTGTTCAACCATATGTTGATTCGGTTCTACTTGAACATTAAAATTTTCAAAACATGATGAGAGCTAAAAATTTATCTCAAAGAAAACCACCAAAAAAGAAACAAGCCAAAGCTGTAGCCACACCTACTGTTTCTCCATCCACTACTTCGTCCTTAAATACTGCTCCAATTAATTCCACAAAGATTAGATAAACAACCAGCTTTAGATCATTTTCAGGATTCTCAAGACCCTTATCAATACATGGTACAAACACAACAGAATGAGATTACCTCATTCCTTCAGACTTGTATTGATCAACCACATCAAGTTTTAGAACAAAGGCAATCTGACTCTTCTGAAACACTATCAGAGAGTGAGTCTATAATACTGAAGAATCCTTTCCATCAATTAAGATGGTTGGTCCAACAGAACCTTCAGTCAGGTCAAGACAAACACGTACTGTACCTCCACCAACAGCACCTATTATGGAAGAACCACAAGAAGAAGAAGCAATGGGAGAATCTGAAATTTCATTCACAACCACAACATCCAAAAGCATCAAATGGTCCTTCGTTCTCTATGGAAAACGCCATTCCAACTCAGAGGAGAACAAAACTTATTGAGATGTATGCATGGATGTAAACAAAAATCCAGTCTGGAGTTTCACTGCCAAAAGTATTACAGGAATTTACTACCAGATTTACTGGTAATCTACGAGATTAGTGGATTAGAGTCAGTGAGTATGAAAAATTTACTTTTATGCAACTTACTAATATAGTTGCAGCTCTGGCGTATATTGAAATTGAGTTCATAGGAACTCCTCAGGATTCTCTAAAACAGCTAGAAGTGAATTTTTTTCAACTAAAATGTTATTCTATAAGGAAAAAAGATCTTGAAAAATATTATCTGCGAGTAGCTAAAAGATATTACCAAATTGGATTTTGTGATGTCAACTTGAAACAACAATTTGTTAATTCTGTTCCAGAAGAATTAAGTGAAGCTACCCTCAGGTATTTCAGAAAGCATGGAATCATTCTGAAAGATTATTCAATGGCATCAATTTATCAAAAGATGATGATCATGCTTGATGAGATATGTTCCAGTAGAAAACAAATTAAAGAAGCTCTAAAGATGGCAAACAACAGAAAAGTTACCCAACGATTTCGGCAATTATTGAAAAAAGACGCACCACTATGGTCAGATGCACAGATTGTAATGGCTCAAATACCGGATTAGTCGTAAACTGTAGTTTCCGAGATTGATCAGTATACCCGGGGGTCAAAAATACACTCGTGGGTGAAAAATATTTTATTTGATCATCGGAAAATATAGGTTTTGACTAGTTTGAGGAAAAAATTTGGAGTGAAAATAAAGTTAAATAATCCCTCAAAAGTCAAAAATTAAAAAAAAGACCCGATTTGATTAAATAGTTAGTTGACCATACTTTGATCGGGCTATGAAAAATAGCAAACCACATCTAAAATTTTATTATAAGACATGGATAGACTCTAAATAATATTTAGGATTATTTGACAGTGAAAAAGGAATTTTACGGTAACACCGAAAATTGAATTATCAGTCCGATTTAAGTGAGCTGGTCAGAAAATGAACTCCGATTGAGTTAAAAAATTTTGTGTAGACATATAAAAATATTTTATGAATTATGAAATCAAATTTGGGTGAAATTGAGCTTGAAAAGTGAGAAAAATAATTTATAGTGCATAATTGGGCCTAAATAGATTGGGCTTTGTTTGGCCCAAGCCCATCCAAAGTAACCCACTATAAAAGACCCATATTTACAGAATTCTCTAGATAGATTTCTGGTTAATCACCTTCTTCTTTCTTTCCCTTGTTTTGCCGTGCCATTCCTTCATTTTTTTTTCTTCAAAATTTCTTCATTTTTCTTCAATTCTCACACCAAAATCAACCACCCAAAAATAATTTTAGCCTCTTTAATAGCTAATAGGAGTTTTTAATCTTCATTTGGGAGCCTAAAGTGGAAGGAAATTAAAGGAGGAAAGTTAGGATTCAAATTTGAGGTAAGCAAAATTTATGGTTTTAAATTAATTTAATGGTTCAAATAGGTAGTTTAAGACATGTAGATGATAAATATGAAGTTTATTTGAGTTTAGGAAGTAAATTAATGGTGGATTAATGAAGGAAAAAAATTGTCCATGGTAGGTTCAAGAGAAGGAGAATGTTCTTTCAAGGGAAAGGAGAAGGAGAAGGAAGTTTAGGAAGGCCTAAACAAGCAATTAAGGTTAGTGATTCCTAAATCTAATTATTTCCATTAATTAAGTATAATTTAGGGTTATGAAAATTTAGAAAATTGTGTGTTTTGTATGTAATTGTTAAATTAATGCTTAAAACATAATTAATGGATTATGAAAAGTGAATTAGAATGATTAATTTCAATTAAAAAAATTGATTAGTGGAAATTGTAAAATATGACCTTATTATGTGAAAAATGAATATTAAGGAATAAATATATTTTAATGTAAAATTATGATATATATGGAATAATGAATGTATTAATTAGTGAAATGAATAATTAGAAATTGAAAGAAAAATTTTAATGATGCAAATTAAATATAGGCCGAAAAATGAAAGTGGAGAAATTAATATTTTCTTTGCTAATTAAATGAAAATTTAGTTATGAAATGCAATATAATATGATTTTAGGTGTGTACAAATTTATTGAAAATTTTTAGATTAAATATTGCATATTTTTTCTATTTATTGATGATATTATGTATGAAATGAATAATAATGAATAAAAAGTATTTAGTGAGTTTATAACTTAATTGATTATCCATAATGAAATATTGATATATTAGAATGAAAAATTTTGGTAGTGATAAATTGTTATGAAAGAATAAAATATTAAGTGATTAATAATGTAAAAATAATGAAAATTTATGATTTTAATAGAAATTGAATTAAAAAAAAAATAATAATAATAATAATAATAATGCCCTTAGTTATTTTCTGATGGTTAAATCTAACCCAGGATATAATTGGCTAGCCATAGGGACATTATTACCGCGGTGCGGGTCATGGCGACTCGCTTATGTAGACCAATGATGGTCTACTACAGTGATAGTGATTCAATAAATATTATACAGTGCAGTGCTCGGGTAATCTTTCGGGATTACTCTTCAGTGTAGTGGACTTTTGAGTCCACGTCCCATGTATCTGGTCCGAAAATTTTCTATCGGATTGAATCTAGGGGCAAAACAAAAAAAAAATGATAAATGTGAATGAAATGATAAAAGTGACAAGTTTGAATGAAAAATGAGAAAAATGAAAAAATATGATAAAAATGAAATAAGTGAAAAATATGAGAGAAATAAAAAAAAATGACATAAGTGATAAATTTGGTAAATATGATAAAAGTGAATATTGTAACAAAAGAAAAAAAAATAAAAAAAAAATGTAAAATTGAAAAAAAATGAAAAATAAGTGAAGATAAATATTAAATTGTGTAGAAAAAAAATAATGAATAAATAAAAAAAATGAATAAAATGATAAATATTAGTGGCAAAAGTGAAAATAATATATAGTTAGAGGTATAACTGTAAATAAATGAAAATTTTAAGAATTAAAGTGAAATTGAAGCTAATTAAATAAATAAGAATGGATAATTAAAGAAACAAAGTAAAAACGGACTAATTTTGAAAGAAATTGAAAGTTCGGCAAAAAAAAAAGAGAAATAAAGATATTAAATAGTGAATTAAAAGTAATTAAAAATAATGTATTGTTAAAAAGAATTATATATTAAAGAGAAAAATTGAATAGTATATTAAAAATATTATTGCTTGTATAATTGAATGAAAATATTGTTAGTGGAAATTTTTAGATTAGAAATTACCACTGAGCATATTAATGCTCAGCATGTAGTTATTTGACTGCGTGCAGGTAGTAGCTGGGGCAAGTATGCAAATTTTGGGAGCAGACGAAAGAACAAAATAGTAATAGGATATTACTAATAATGACATGTATATATATGCATAGATATGGAGTTGTAAGAATGAGATTTGTACATATTATGATAAATGGTATTTGTAAATTATAATTTGTGTGAAGAATTGTGGTTGAATGGAAATTATATTGCGTTATATATGGATTGTTGTGCCCAGAAATGGGTTGTGGATTGTTTGATTTGCAGGTGGGTAGTTAATATATAGCCGTTGTGCTGTCGAAATTTTTTAAAAATAAAAAGGATTAAAAAAAAAGTGTTGACAATATTATTGTCATTAAATTAAAAAAAAATTTTGGCACATATCGGCTATAATTGTATTAAACCACGTAACGTACGTATAGAATAAGTAATATAAGGGTGTTACAGTTTTAGTGGTATCAGAGCATGGTTTAGACGGTTCTAAGATTGGAGTTGGAAATAAGTGAATGGATTATATGTATATACATGCCAATCGATGGATGAAATGTGTAATAAGTCTAACGTATGTTTGCTCCTTTCCTGTTTTATAGTGAATAATGGCATCCCAACAAGGTCAAGGTGATAGGGACGGTGAGAGTGAAGCGTCGGTTAGTGCTAGGCAAGCTGAAACCTCACAACAAAATATCACTCCACCAGTTGCACCACCTCCACCGTCACAGCCGGATTTTCTCCATCTCATGGCTGATTATATTCAACATAGAATGCAAGCTGAACAAGCTCAACAGCCACAGCCAGCGGCCCAAGTACAGCCTCCAGCGCCACCTAAAAAGAAGCCGATTTTGGAACAGTTGAAGAGATTGGGAGCTGAAGATTTCTATGGGCGTGATCCATTGACCCCTGTACAAGTTGAGGAATGGTTGTTCAAGATTAAGAGGTTATTTGAAATTACTCACAGCCCGCCAGAAGAGAAATTTGAAGGTATTGTGGCATTACTTCAGGGTCCTGCATTTATCTGGTGGGATTCAGTACGGAAGCATACCTCAGGTGAACAGTTGAATTGGGATTTCTTCTTGGCCCAGTTTGAAAAGAAATATATAGGGTCAGAATATAAAGCAGAGATGCAAGATGTCTTTTGGAGACTCAGACAGGGAAACAAGACGGTAGCGGAGTATGAGTGCGAGTTTGAGCGTCTCAGTGCCTACCTTGATGATTACCAGCTGACAGAAGAGAAGTTATGTCAGAGATTTGAGAGGGGTCTCCATAATAAGATCAGACAGATAGTGGGTGCACAGCAGCAACCAAATTTGCGTGCCTTGGTAGAAGCTGCAATTAAAGTGGAAAATATTCAAGCAGATGAAGCTAGCAGGCAGACTCGGTTCCAGCAGAAGAGAAAGCCGGGACAGTTCAGTGGTGCGGGTTCTCAGAGTAAGAAGCCTAGGGGACCAGCTCCATCACAGAGTCGTACATCAGTTGTACCAGGGCGTGGACAAGGAAATATATTTCGTGGCAATGCCTCAGTCACTTCTGTGGGCAGTACACCTAGAGGCAGAGGGGCAGGTACAGTGCAGACATGTAGCCATTGTGGCAGAGCCCACCCAGGAGAGTGCAGATATTTGACTGGTGCCTGTTTCAAGTGCAGTTCAAAAGATCATCAAGTCAGGGATTGTCCAGTAGCTCAAGCTTCTACGGCTATATCACCAGCACCTGGTATTGGATCTTTACCATCCAGAGGCCGAGGTAGGGGAGCAGCCCTTAACCCATCAGCATCTAGACCTTTTGCACAGCAGTCCCAGGGTCAGGGACGAGCTACAGGTCGTACATATGCAGTGAGAGCCAGAGAAGAGGAGGATGCTCCTGATGTGATAGTAGGTAAATTCATACTTATGACTGCTTCTGTTTATGCACTTATTGATCCTGGTTCCACACATTCCTACATAAATACTGATGTTGCACGGGGGAAAGGGTTAAAAGATTCACAGTTAGACCAGGACATCCTAGTGAGCAATCCTTTAGGGAATAGTGTTGTGGTGAACAAGGTGTATAGGAATTGTCCCATTAGTGCACAAGGTTATGAATTCCTAGCTAACCTAATTGAACTCCCATTTCGCGAGTTTGATGTAATATTGGGGATGGATTGGTTATCCGCCCATCAAGCGACAGTTGATTGTAAACAGAAGAGAGTGATACTTAGACTCTTCAATGATCGAGAAATCACTATTGTGGGTGAAAGAACAGACTTTCTGTCAGATGTAATTTCAGCTACAGCTGCCAAGAGACTTATAAGAAAGGGGTGCATTGCTTACTTGTGTTATGCAATGGAAGCTAAAAAGGAAGATCTTAATATTTCAGATGTGCCTACAGTGAGAGATTATCCAAATGTCTTTCCCGATGAATTACCAGGCTTACCACCTGACAGGGAAGTCGAATTCACTATTGATGTAGCTCCAGGCACAACACCTATTTTGATTGCACCCTACAGGATGGCGCCTACAGAACTCAAGGAGTTGAAGATTCAGCTGCAGGAATTGCTCGATAAAGGCTTTATCAGACCCAGTATTTCACCTTGGGGGGCACCAGTACTCTTTGTAAAGAAGAAGGATGGATCTCTTAGATTATGCATTGACTACAAACAGTTGAATAAAGTGACAATCAAGAATAAGTATCCTCTTCCACGTATTGAAGACTTATTTGATCAATTGAAGGGAGCAGGTGTATTTTCAAAGATTGATCTACGATCGGGCTACCATCAGTTGAAAGTAAAAGAAGCAGATGTGCCCAAGACTGCCTTTCGCACACGATATGGCCACTATGAGTTTTTAGTCATGCCATTTGGACTTACGAATGCCCCAGCAGCTTTCATGGATCTAATGAATAGGGTCTTTCATCCTTATCTAGACCAGTTTGTGGTGGTATTTATTGATGATATTCTAGTGTATTCGAAGACGCTAGAAGAACATGACAAACACCTACGAACTGTCTTATGGATACTGAGAGAGAAGCAGCGGTATGCAAAATTCAGTAAGTGTGACTTCTGGTTGAATGAAGTATCTTTCTTGGGTCATGTAATTTCAGCTGAAGGGATAAAGGTGGATCCAAAGAAGATTGAAGCAATCTTACAGTGGAGAATACCTAAGACTGTTACAGAAGTCAGAAGTCTCTTAGGTTTGGCTGGGTATTATAGGAGATTTGTAAAGGGTTTTTCCACCATAGCAGTGCCGCTTACTCGACTGTTACAGAAGCACGTAAAGTTTGAATGGATAGATAAATGTCAAGGAAGCTTTGAGAAGCTTAAAAACATGTTGACAGAAGCCCCAGTGTTAACTCAACCAGAATCTGGCAAGGATTTTGTGATTTACAGTGATGCCTCCAAGAATGGGTTAGGTTGTGTATTGATGCAGGAAGGTAAGGTGATTGCATATGCTTCTCGACAACTCAAGACTCATGAGAAGAACTATCCTACTCACGATCTTGAGCTTGCAGCAATTGTTCTCGCCTTGAAGATTTGGAGACATTATCTTTATGGTGAGAAATGTTACATTTACACAGATCACAAAAGTCTGAAATATTTGCTCACACAGAAGGAACTTAATTTGAGGCAGAGACGATGGCTTGAATTGATAAAAGACTATGACTGCTTAATCGACTACCATCCAGGTAAGGCGAATGTAGTAGCTGATGCACTTAGTAGAAAATTTATGGCAGCCCTTCAAGTGATGAATGTCAGATTGGATATGGCACAAGATGGAGCGATAATAGCAGAAATGCAAGTAAAACCAGATTTTCTTCAGCAAGTGAAAGCGGCACAAAAGCTAGATGATCGCTTGATTGCCATAGTGAACAGAGTAAAAGAGGGCAATGAAAGTGGTTATTCTTTGGGTGAAGATGGAAGTCTTTATTTTAACCGGAGGTTATGTGTACCTGATCAAGATGAACTGAAAAAGAACATTCTCACAGAAGCTCATCATAGCAGTTATGCGATGCATCCTGGTGGTAACAAGATGTATCAGGACTTGAAAGTATACTATTAGTGGCCAGGAATGAAACGTGATGTGACAGAATTCGTGAGTAAATGTTTGATATGCCAACAGGTGAAAGTTGAGCATCAAGTTCCATCGGGTTTACTTCAGCCCATTGCGATACCAGAGTGGAAATGGGATCGAGTGACCATGGATTTTGTGACGGGATTGCCTCTGACGGGAAAGAAGCATGATGCTATCTGGGTAGTCATTGATAGACTCACGAAATTAGCCTATTTCATACCAGTAAGGAGGGACTATCCACTGACCAAGTTAGCAGAAATCTACATCAATGAGATAGTGAGACTCCATGGAGTACCATCTTCTATTATTTCAGACAAGGATCCCAGATTTACTTCCCAGTTCTGGAAAAAGTTGCAGGAAGCATTGGGGACAAAACTTCATTTCAGTACAGCTTTTCATCCTCAGACTGATGGGCAGTCAGAGCGTGTTGCGTCCTCGAGTTTGAAAGTAGTTGGGAAAAGTATTTGCCATTAGCAGAGTTTGCTTACAACAACAGCTATCATTCCAGCATCAAAATGGCACCGTATGAAGCACTGTATGGGAGAAAATGTAGAACTCCTTTATGTTGGACAGAATTGAGTGAAAAGAAGCTAATGGGGACTGATTTGGTTCGAGAAACCGAAGAGAAGGTACGGGTGATCAAGGATAGATTGAAAGAAGTCATGGACCGACAGAAGTCATATGCAGATGTAAGAAGAAAAGATATAGAGTTCCAGGTCGGAGATCAAGTGTTTTTAAAAGTATCACCCTGGAAGAAAGTTATGAGATTTGGCAAAAAGGGTAAACTAAGTCCGAGATTTTTAGGCCCTTATGAGATTATACAGCGAGTGGGAACCGTAGCCTATCGATTGAAGCTGCCTCAAGAGTTGGAAAAGATTCATGATGTGTTCCACGTGTCAATGCTACAGAGGTATAGGTCAGACCCAAGCCATGTGATCAAGCCAGAAGAGATTCAAATACAGGCTGATATGACTTATGAGGAGAAACCATTAAAGATCCTAGCCAAAGAGGTTAAACAGCTCAGGAACAAGCAAATCCCACTAGTGAAGGTGTTATGGAGTCACCACAATGTGGAAGAAGCCACGTGGGAGCCAGAAGCTGCAATGAGGCAACAATATCCGCAGTTGTTTAATACAGGTAAAATTTCGAGGACGAAATTTTTATTAGTATGGGAGAATTGTAATTGCTCAAATACCGGGTTAGTCGTAAACTGTAGTTTCCGAGATTGATCAGTATACCCGGGGGTCAAAAATACACCCGTGGGTGAAAAATATTTTATTTGATCATCGGAAAATATAGGTTGTGACTACTCTGAGGGAAAAATTTGGAGTGAAAATAAAGTTAAATAAGCCCTCAAAAGTCAAAATTAAAAAAAAATGACCCGATTTGATTAAATAGTTAGTTGACCATACTTTGACCGGGCTATAAAAAATAGCAAATGACATCTAAAAATTTATTATAAGACATGGATAGACTCTAAATAATATTTAGGATTATTTGACAGTGAAAAAGGAATTTTACGGTAACACCAAAAATTGAATTATCAGTCCGATTTAAGTGAGCTGGTCAGAAAACGAACTCCGATTGAGTTGAAAATTTTTGTGTAGACATATAAAAATATTTTATGAATTATGAAATCAAATTTGGGTGAAATTGAGCTGGAAAAGTGAGAAAAATAATTTATAGTGCATAATTGGACCTAAATGGATTGGGCTTTGTTTGGCCCAAGCCCATCCAAAGTAACCCACTATAAAAGACCCATATTTACAGAATTCTCTAGACATAATTCTGGTTAATCACCTTCTTCTTTCTTTCCCTTGTTTTGCCGTGTCATTCCTTCATTTCTTTTCTTCAAAATTTCTTCATTTTTCTTCAATTCTCACAC
This sequence comes from Triadica sebifera, assembly GCA_023653625.1. Classification (NCBI taxonomy): domain Eukaryota; kingdom Viridiplantae; phylum Streptophyta; class Magnoliopsida; order Malpighiales; family Euphorbiaceae; genus Triadica; species Triadica sebifera. The sequence continues at coordinate 7,109,837 of JALBGG010000023.1, read as the reverse complement.
CAAAATCAACCACCCAAAAATAATTTTAGCCTCTTTAATAGCTAATAGGAGTTTTTAATCTTCATTTGGGAGCCTAAAGTGGAAGGAAATTAAAGGAGGAAAGTTAGGATTCAAATTTGAGGTAAGCAAAATTTATGGTTTTAAATTAATTTAATGGTTCAAATAGGTAGTTTAAGACATGTAGATGATAAATATGAAGTTTATTTGAGTTTAGGAAGTAAATTAATGGTGGATTAATGAAGAAAAAAAATTGTCCATGGTAGGTTCAAGAGAAGGAGAAGGTTCTTCCAAGGGAAATGAGAAGGAGAAGGAAGTTTAGGAAGGCCTAAACAAGCAATTAAGGTTAGTGATTCCTAAATCTAATTATTTCCATTAATTAAGTATAATTTAGGGTTATGGAAATTTAGAAAATTGTGTGTTTTGTATGTAATTGTTAAATTAATGCTTAAAACATAATTAATGGATTATGAAAAGTGAATTAGAATGATTAATTTCAATTAAAAAAATTGATTAATGGAAATTGTAAAATATGACTTTATTATGTGAAAAATGAATATTAAGGAATAAATATATTTTAATGTAAAATTATGATATATATGGAATAATGAATGTATTAATTAGTGAAATGAATAATTAGAAATTGAAAGAAAAATTTTAATGATGCAAATTAAATATAGGCTGAAAAATGAAAGTGGAGAAATTAATATTTTCTTTGCTAATTAAATGAAAATTTAGTTATGAAATGCAATATAATATGATTTTAGGTGTGTACAAATTTATTGAAAATTTTTAGATTAAATATTGCATATTTTTTCTATTTATTGATGATATTATGTATGAAATGAATAATAATGAATAAAAAGTATTTAGTGAGTTTATAATTTAATTGATTATCCATAATGAAATATTGATATATTAGAATGAAAAATTTTGGTAGTGATAAATTGTTATGAAAGAATAAAATATTAAGTGATTAATAATGTAAAAATAATGGAAATTTATGATTTTAATAGAAATTGAATTAAAATAATAATAATAATAATAATAATAATAATAATAATAATAATAATAATAATAATAATAATAATAATAATAATAATAATAATGCCCTTAGTTATTTTCTGATGGTTAAATCTAGCACAGGATATAATTGGCTAGACATAGGGATATTATTACTGCGGTGCGGGTCATGGCGACTCGCTTATGTAGACCAATGATGGTCTACTACAGTGATAGTGATTCAATGAATATTATACAGTGCAGTGTTCGGGTGATCTTTCGGGATTATTTTTCAGTGTAGTGGACTTTTGAGTCCACGTCCCATGTATCTGGTCCGAAAATTTTCTATCGGATTGAATCTAGGGGCAAAACAACAAAAAAAAAAAAGAAATGATAAATGTGAATGAAATGATAAAAGTGACAAGTTTGAATGAAAAATGAGAAAAATGAAAAATATGATAAAAATAAAATAAGTGAAAAATATGAGAGAAATAATAAAAAAATGACATAAGTGATAAATTTGGTAAATATGATAAAAGTGAATATTGTAACAAAAGAAAAAAAAGAAAAAAAATGAAAAATAAGTGAAGATAAATATTAAATTGTGTAGAAAAAAAATGAATAAATAAAAAAAAATGAATAAAATGATAAATATTAGTGGCAAAAGTGAAAATAATATATAGTTAGAGGTATAACTGTAAATAAATGAAAATTTTAAGAATTAAAGTGAAATTGAAGCTAATTAAATAAATAAGAATGGATAATTAAAGAAACAAAGTAAAAACGAACTAATTTTGAAAGAAATTGAAAGTTCGGCAAAAACAAAAAAAAATGAGAAATAAAGATATTAAATAGTGAATTAAAAGTAATTAAAAATAATGTATTGTTAAAAAGAATTATATATTAAAGAGAAAAATTGAATAGTATATTAAAAATATTATTGCATGTATAATTGAATGAAAATATTGTTAATGGAAATTTTTAGATTAGAAATTACCACTGAGCATATTAATACTCAGCATGTAGTTATTTGACTGCGTGCAGGTAGTAGCTGAAGCAAGTATGCAAATTTTGGGAGCAGATGAAAGAACAAAATAGTAATAGGATATTACTAATAATGCATGTATATATATGCATAGATATGGAGTTGTAAGAATGAGCTTTGTACATATTATGATAAATGGTATTTGTAAATTATAATATGTGTGAAGAATTGTAGTTGAATGGAAATTATATTGCGTTATATATGGATTATTGTGCCCAGAAATAAGCTGTGGATTGTTTGCTTTGCAGGTGGGTAGTTAATATATAGCCGTTGTGCTGTCGAAATTTTTGAAAAATAAAAAGGATTAAAAAAAAAGTGTTGACAATATTATTGTCATTAAATTAAAAAAAATTGGCACATATCGGCTATAATTGTATTAACCCACGTAACGTACGTATAGAATAAGTAATATAAAGGTGTTACACAGATGACAGTTGTAAAGCAGATAAAGCAGATTTGTAATGATCTTCCACCACTATGCATACCGACAAACAGAAAAAAGGATACTCCAAACAGATACTAGTGATGATTATTGGGGAGCTATCCTACTGGAAGAAAAAGAAGGAAAAAGATAAATATGTGCTTATGCTAGTAGACGGTTCAAAGAATCAGAAAGTCATTATCATTCCATGTTCAAGGAGATATTAGCGGTAAATGATGGTATTAAAAAATTTGAATTTCATTTAATTAACCATAACTTTACAATTTTGATGGATTGCTCGTCATTTTTAAAGATTTTGAATTTTAAAGGAAAACAAGTTCCACACTCACAATTATTGAGATGGAATGACTGGTTTTCAAAGTACAGTTTTGATGTCGAGCATATAAAAAGAGATAGGAATCTCATTCCTGATTTTCTATCCAGACCTTTCACAAAGCAATTGAGTCTTATTTGAGAAACACAAACCATTCCTTTGATATTCATGATGGCAAGTTCAAGCTCAAATGTTCCTTCATACTATGGTTCAAGTTTTTCTGTATATCCTCCCTCCTCAATCAGAGTAATGAATAAAGAACAGAGGAAGGTACTCATTGTGGATACTCAACTCACCGCCATAAGAAAATATGGGGAGACTTTTCTGAAACCTGAAGCATTTCATCTGGACTATCCATTCATGGATGTTTTTAAACTCCCTCTGGTTGGACAATTTTCTAGAGGAGTTACTGCAAATGTTATGGTATATGAGTATCATGTACTATATGGCTTTTGAGTTTTTTCCGGTCATAGGATATAATGTTATTGTTTCAAAGACCCTACCAGAAAATTCGAAAAAGTTTCTTAGCTGGTTCAAACCGATTGCTGTTTGGCAACAATCTTAATTTTGTCTTCTTCAAGAGAATTGGGATGTAAGAGTCCATAAAAACAAGATGCATTCCATAATCATTTTACACTGGGATGAACATTTCTCCACCTTTGAGGTATACAAAACTTATCCTTATTCACTTTGGGAAAATTGTGATGCTCATCCACAATAAGTAAAAGAACTTAAAGATCTCTAGCAGCAATGAATCAATATATTCCAAGAGAGATGTGGCCAAAATATGAAGATGATGCATATTGGGAAGTTATACCTTCAGCGTACATGGAAGGACTCAGGAGAGAAGAAGAAATTCACCAGGCAATCATTTCTGCTGAACAGCCGCTTCAACCACTATATGACGGTGGACTTCCACACACTATGGATTATGATTCAGATGACTATAGAGAAATGAATCTTTCTCCTAGTCATGAACTGATAGGACATAAAGTAGGATAAGACTTCTTATCTTACTTTAGTTTGCTTTTGCTTTATTAAAATTGCTTTTTGTAAAGTAGCTTTTGTAAAAGTAAATATAAGGAGAATATTTACTTTAATAATTGTATTTTGTTTGTTTCTTTTTGAGTATTCTATATAAGGAGACTCAAAACCTTTGTAAAGGCAGAACGCCTTAGGACAAGTTTGACAAATAAAATTTTGTGTGTGCTTTCATAAATATGACTCTTTAAGTTGCTCTCATTCTTCAATCTTAAGAGGGTTGCAATGTATCCCTATTATAATTTCTTTTCTCAGATAAGTCAGGTCAATAATTCTTTATATTTCTCAGGATGATGCTATTGATACACCAAAGATGCTTTTGATGCACCAAATTGGATAGTTAAAAGGCAAGTCATTGAGTACCTAAGGAGATACCGTGTTGGCTAGCATATCTGCGGCTACTAAGTCGGCCTTGCAAATAACTAAAGTTAATATTTATAATATATTAATAATTTGACATATATACACACATATGTGTATATGTATGTAATAAAATTTGTTAGTGTAATAAAATTTAAGTATCGAATTATCCACACAATTATTATTAATACAAATTATATCACTAATTTACTAATTTTTATTCATATATGTTAATATAATTAATTCTATTAGAATATATTGTAAATTTATTTATATAAAAACTTATACATATATTTAAAAATATTAATATATAATTAAATATTTTAATTATTAGATTTTTTATATATTTTTAAACATATTTAATTGTGTTATAACATATTAAAAATATTTATATTATGTCGTATTTAAATCAGTATTGTGTTTTGTTATTTAATTGTATCGTATTTTAAATTCTTAGAAAGTGACAGTAAGTCACTCACGAAAGAAAGGAAAGATAGAGAATCGATTTTTTTAAGATTTCATTTGTTTCCAGAAAATAATTTGTTTTTGAAAAATATTTTCTAGAAAAATATAATATTTTTCTATATTTAGCTGCAACATTAAAAAATTAAAAAAAATAAAGTGATACTTTATTATTTAAAATTTGATAAATCTTGAAAAATGACTTTCTGAGTTTTTTTTTTTTAAGATATTTTTCATTAATTTAGAAAATATTTTCTTTTGATTTATTTTTCTGAAATAAAATAAATATTAAAAATTAAGAGAAACGCTGACAAAGAAGAGCAATCATCATAAATTGGGCTTTGGTTGTTTTTAAGTACGTTTTAGAATATAATGCAATGAAATTGGTAGTAGAGGCTGTAGCAGTTCCTCTCCATTCTTAGATTGAAAGATCGGTTGATATAATTCACATACACAGAAAAGAATGACTGGGTCAGAAATTTTAGGCCCCAACAACAGCCTTCAATAATTTTACAGGTTGCTTAAATAATTAAATCTAATGGCTAATCACGACAGGCCTATGTTTTTTCTTTTTTTTTTTTTAGAATAGTGCATATGAAATTATTGGAACAGTACATATGGAATTATACGGTGAAGTTGGTGAATTACTTTGTGATTTTATGCAAATAAATTTCATTTGTTGATACTCAATTTAGTAGTGTCTCAATTTGTAATATAAATACCTTTTTAACTTTAATTTCTATACATAAACATTATCTTTACATATTTCTACAAATTTCACATATTATCCTTAATAATTAACTGTCAAATTACCACATATATTTGTGTTTTACTTACTAGTGATTAATTGAAATTTCTTTTCTGTATAAGAATTAAAAATGAATAAATAATACGTTTAAGTACAATTCTTGGAAAAAAAACATTTTAGTATAATTTTACCAAGTACAAAAAAAAAATCTATTTAGATATAATTTTGCAAAATAAAATTAAGAAATAGTCTATATGTAATCTATATCGGCAACGACCGTAACATTTAGTCACCAATAATGATTTATAAAATTTGTAGAAATATATAAATATGATATTTATGTTACATAAAAAAATAAAAAAATATTTATGGAACAAACTGAAATTAATGAATACTACTGTTTATTAGTGATAAATTAAAATATGGTATGCGAAAATTACCTGATTTTGTGTTTTGTTACATTTGAAATTATGTGGGATGATTTTTTTTTTCTTAAGCAAATTGATTTTGTTGGTTTCATTTCAATAAAAAAACTACTACAAGCTTATTACACATAAGACACACATATATGCTTTTTGAGTTAAAAGTGATATGACGTAATTTTTGAAAATTTCAAATTTATTCTTTTCTTATATATCAAAATGCATAGTTATATAATTCGGATATTATTTAATACAATGAAATCACACAATACTATTTAATAAATAAGAATTGAAAGTGCGAAGTCACAATATTTATATTTATCGTGGCTGTCGAATCTAAGTGTCAGTGATATGACTCACCAAGTTATTAGACCATTGCTTTCATCCTTTTCGATAATTTTCCAATCCACTTGGATTTAGGAATATAGCTCAACTATCAAATCTGTTCATCATCCTATTAATTAACATTATTGTCCTTCGTATATCTATGGGCCAACCCACTGAAAGGTAGGTTATTAAGTTTTCTTCCCTTTTGAATTGTCGTCAATGGGTTCTATCTTCCTCATTAGGTCAAAGGAGAAGTTAATTAGCTAGCCAAACCCTCTTAATGTTACATCGAATTGATTTCACTAACCAAACCCTCTTAATGTTACATCGACGACATCCTAATCTATACTAAGTTTTGTCTTTCTTTTTTTCCTCCCTCTTCTATCAGGTATACATTCAGAAAAGGAAGATAATGGATTCAAACCTTAATTGCTTAATGCTATGTTTGAAGAGTGTAATGCAGGATAAGGTAAGGTAATAGAAAATAGCAGGGTCTCGAAAGAAAGTAAAAGTATTAATAAAGTAATCCAAGATTGTTTGAGGTGTTAAAAACTCTCATTTCTTCCTTAAATTTTTGGGTGTTAAAAAGAGTGTTGGGTTTTTATTTATTAAATTTATTCTTACTTTTAAAATTTTTGTATTTTCAAATTATTTTTCTACACCTTATATCTTTATATATTCAAAGAAAATTTTGATAATTTTTATATTTGATCTGACATTTCAATTACTTTAATTAAATATAAAACCATTCATTATCCTATATTTCTCCTAAATATTACAAAATAAATATCATACCTTATCTAACTTTATTTTTATTTATCTTACTTTATGGGCCCAACACATGGGAAGTCTCCTGTAAATAATCACTTCGGTGATTTTGCCCCAAAGTATTCATTTTTAGTACGGAATGCCCTTTGAATATAGTTTTTTGGTATAATTAGCCTCTAAATTCTTTGTTTTAAAGTTCAATCAGCCATTTGAATTTTTTCGCACTAGCAAAGCTTATATGTGTGTAATACACAGGCACTGACATGACAATTTATATGAATGAACAAAAAAGATGACCATTTGCGGATGAAAAATAAAAAATTGCCCTCTTTTACTAGCTCCCTCTTCTCCTTTGCCATTTGCGGATGAAAAATGAACCAAGTGTTTTTTTTTTTTGAAGTTAATAAAGTAAAAAATAAAAATCATCAAGTCACATTATCAAGAGTTAAAAAGACTTAAAATTTCAAATTAAAAGAAATTCGAAATTATAAGTTCTTGAGCTAAAAGCACAAAAATATATGAAATGAGTTTTCTTTTCTCTGTAAAATGAGTTTGGAGAAGAAGCTCACCGAAGCCACCATAGAAATACCAAATTTTGTCTACCATTGGACAGAAGTCCACACTTTCATTCTTTATTTTTATGTCATAAAAACTCTTGAATTTTTATTTCCTTTCTCCCTAAATGCTTCAATTTTTTTTTTCCCAAATCTCACTTCGAATGAAGAGAATTATTGTCAACGATTGAGGTTGCTGGGATTCCAATTCCGAAGCTCAATGTTGGTGTCGATGATTTTCATATTCACATTTATTTTGGAATGTTGTTGATGTTGGTTATGGTGGAGGTCGTTGGTTGTGTGCAGGTTGCAGTATTTTGTGAAAATTTTGTGCATTTTATGTGCATAATAGTTGGGAGATTAAGGATTATGGTGGCCATATGTACCCTCAAACTGAAAAATGGAGGACAGATTCTACCAAAAAACTACATTCAGGAGGCATTTTATATCAAAAATGGGTACATGAGGCAAAATGGCCAAAATGGTTGAGTATAAGAGGCTTCCTATGTATTAGGCCTACTTTATTAAACTCCCTTCTAACCTCATCCAAATACTTCTAAAATCTTTAATCAATTGAATCAAAACTAATTCTCTATTAAGCTTTTTTCCTAATTAATTTGTTTTTACCATATTCTTCATATGTTTAATGAAACGAAAAACACTATTTTTTAAGAACAAAGAATAATCCAACAAAACCATTATAATAATCCCATTTACAACCAAATAGTTCAAAGAGTCTGGCAGCATCATGCTGATGGTTGTGTTATATAGTGTGGATGAAGATGAAGATGTTGAAGCATGAACAGCTGACTTTGAATAGAAGAAAATTTTCAGACATCTCCCAAAGGACGCTCAATTGCAGAGAGCTCTTAGATCATTTGCAATTTGATTGGCAAAGGGATCCACTAAAACCCATTGTTTTAGTCAAATAGAAAGTTGTAAAGTTGCACATGAAGATATTATTGTAACACAAAGAAAGCTTTCACACACAAAAATAAAGAGTTACTCGGGTTCAATTAGGGGATGACAACACCAAATTTCTTGACAACTCTATTCTTTAGTTGAATAAAGGGTATCTTATGACATCTTTAAATATTATAGAGTAATTTTTTTTTACAAGTCCAATAGATTCTTTTTATTTTTCTTTATCTCATGCAAATTAATATTTATCAAAAAAAAGTAAATGATTTTTATTATAAGAAAAGAAAAATATTTTTAAGAAACACACCAATAAAAAAGATAGAACATGCATAAAATATTGAGAAGTACTAATTATAATTATAATTATAATAGAAAATGAAGTTTGGCTTTCCAGATATAAAGAGACAAATTCACTAGCTATTTTAAATTTTAAAAATAAAAAATTCATTGTAAACCATTTTTATGGAATGACTTTTTAAAATAAAAATCATAGCTTAAATTAAAAAAAAAACTTATTAGAGATGCTCTTATACTTCCTAATAAAGCTCTAAGGTTTAAATAAATCACTTCACATTTTGGCTAAAAATATATGCCATGCAATATGGTATTTTGGATATTTAGGGAAAAAATTAAGGCTTCTTATACAAGTCAAACTATGAAGTTCCAAATTAGTTTTTGTTATGAAAAACCTGTCAATTCGTGATATTTGTTAATAATTTTACATTTTAGGTGATTATAATAATGAAATTGTTATTTTGTGTTTACTATCAGATTAATCACTCTATCCCATTTAATTGATGTCGTGTTCCACCATGGGAGGAGGTTAATAATTGAAAAACAAAATGAAAATGAAGGTGGAATTGAGCAAAGTAAAGACATTAACATAGATAAGCTCTCTATACAAAAGTTTTTTGGGTACTTGAAGGATTGAGAGAAATAAAACTAATGGTTTTTACTACAGAGAAAGTGAGTGAGGAATTTTGCAAGGTCTAACAGTAGACGGAGAGTTATTTGGGTTGGTAAATTATTTGAATGGGAATGATGAGTTACATATGTTCTATATGCTTTTACTTTAACAAGTGTGGTCCCGTGCACATGCTTACGTTTTATGTAATTGGGCTTAAATGGATTTTAGATAAGGGATGACTAGAGGTGGCCATGGGCCATGGCAGCCCAGTCAAATTTGGACCAATCAAAGCCTGTTCCAAGCCCAGCCCAAACCATAGCCCATGAGGAAGAATCACCAGTTCAGGTTCAAAACCGGAGTTCCACAGTTATGAACTAGTTAAATTAAATATATATATATATATATATATATATATATATATATATATATATATAAACTCATATACACAAGCACAAGAAAAATAATGCTAAGCAGCATGTGTTATATAAGTGACACCAAAAGAGAAGTGTTATCTTTTTTTATAAGAAATGATAACACAACACTTTTTTAATTTAAGTTATGTGAAATAAATGCATAAAAATAATCATGTGGATGCATTTATCCCGCATTATTTAAATTACAAAGAAATTGTACTCTTCTTCCTTATAAAAAGAGTGTTCCTTTTTTGTGTCACCCATATTGCATATATTATTTAACATGAATCCATTTTTTTGGATATATATATATAATTAGAACCAACCAAACTATTGGTTCAAATTTTTTTGAACTATGAACCACCGGTTCACAACTCATGGCCCCCGTAAGCATTACCACATCTAACCATGACAAATTTGGCTGGTTCAACTAAGTTTAAAAACTACCCTCAATACATGCATATTAAATTTATTCATATTTGATCTTTTGAACTATGATTCATTTTACTTCGGTTCATCACACCTCATCAAGATTAATGTCATCTTATTTCCTTATAAGTCCATTAAATTCTAAATTATTTTTGAACTTCCTATATTTTTGTATGACTTATGTCACAATGACTAATATTTTGCTTCTTTTGTCTATTAATCTAAATTCGCATTGGACATATCCATAAAGGAAACAGAACTCTTCCTCTTATGATTTAAAAATATTTTGTATTCAAAATTCATATTTGAACCATCTAATTAAAAGAGAAATGACTCATTAAATTTTATACAAAATATATAATCTATAAACTTTTTTTTTAATTTTGAATGAAATTTCTTTCTAATAGGATAACATTTCAAATGATTCACTGCTCTAAACACTCTCAATATCAATCGGCAAAAAGAGACTTACTACCCAGAAACTAACTTTTACCTGATAAAAAATAGTTTCTTCTTAATTAAAAATTTTAATCTATAAACATATAGATTGTATCAATACTACTCTCATGGCTCTAATACCAAAGACTCTGTTACATGATCAAAAGGATAATCGACAAAAAATAAAAATGAAGAAAACTTAAAGAAGAATCAGCAAATGCAAAACAATTTATGATGCACAGGATCAGCTTTAACTGCAAGTGCAGAGCCGATTTATGAATGCAAATGCAAAATGAAATTTGAAGAGTTTAGAGAAAAGAGAAATAGAAGCCTAGAGTCTGAAGAAGCTCATGTGCTGAGCATCCATCTGAAATATTTTAGCCTTTTGTTCTTGCATCTCTACCTTCAAATCTTCTACTATTATTTCAAATTTGTAATTTGAAATTATAAGTTTTCTTTCAAATTAAATTAAATTGTTTACAATTTAACTTAGTTCCGTGCTCTTCATATTTCATTTTGCATATGCATTTGGATTCACAAGTATACTCTGCACTTGTAGCTAAAGCTAATCCTATGCATCTGAATCTGGTTGGACCAATCGTGACTCTGCCTTCACCAGTTTTATTGACCAGGCTAGATCTAAGAACCTTGATTGATACGTCATCCAAGTATATTTCATCTTTGAGACGTTAATTGTGCACAACTCATGCAATCAGAGAACAAGTTTTTCAACAGTAAAATTGTTGAAGGAAATAATACTATTTCTGCCTTTAAGAAACGGCCAAAAAAGAAAAATAAAAAGTCCCCTGCTAATTATTGTTCTTCTTCTATTATCATCGGATCTCATAGAATACTGCTAATTATAGTCCATTCATTTCATCTAAGACGCAAACTAGGAATCCTTTTCATTTTATTTCTTCAATTATTGATATTGATAAGAAGTCAAGTTTCATTCCTCTATACTCTATAATTATTCTCTATAAAGGGCCTGAAATACCTTGCTTACGTATCATTGGAAAGTGCATTAACATAAATACGGCAGTAAGAAGAGGTAATACAAAAGTGTGTAAACTATAAAAACGAGTCAAAGTGGATTGTCCTACACTAGCACTCCCACGTATCGTCATCTTCAGATAAAACTGTTGAAACCAACAATAAAAGGAGAAAAGAGCAAGGAATATCTTCATATTAGTCAACATCTGAATGCGTTAGTCCAATTAAAAAAATGTGCAATAAATCAACCAAATGAATGAACAAAACAAAGGGTACATATATGTCATTAAAAGCATTAAAGCAAATCAATTTTCACGCATGTTTACCGCAGCTAATGATCAAGAATTTATAGCTTACCAACATGGTGTCACACAGGGAAATGAGTTCTGTATTGGTTGGTTATGATCGGTATGGATATTAAAGACTTCTGTGTCGAATTTGATTCTTCCTTGCACAAGCCAGAGTCTTGAGGAGAAAATTTTTTATGGATCCCCTCATCTACAAAGAATGAAGTTGATATGTAAGATAGAAAGTATAATGAAACAGGGTGGCAAGTAATGTGATAGAGATTTGCTAGAGTTCATAGAAGATTCTAGAATTTATAGGAAAGGACATGTATGGGAGGATAGAGGGGCTAATGGGTAATTAAAAATAACAGAATTTTGGTTATAAATAGGTGGAGGGTCAGTAGGAAGAGCAGGTTGAATATTTGGGAGAATTTTTTATCTCTAGGTTTTGCTTGGAGAAAGGGATTACCCTGGGCTGTGAGTTATCTCACAGATTATTTTCTTGGCTTCTTTGTTTATCTTTTCCATTTTTCCTAATATTATTGTAGTTATTTCCTAATTTGATACCGGAAGAACATTTAATAGAAGAATTTTTTTACCTTCTATCCCATTTAACTGAGTTTTTCCTTCTATTTTGTTCTGATTTATGTTGTTGAGTTGAGCAGATTCTTATTATTGGTCTGACCTGCCATGGACAAAAACACTCAAGCTCGGTTGGACAGTCAGAAGGAACAGATTAACAATCTTACTGGCAAACTTGCGACATTGGCTCAATAGGTCTATGCTTCACCAATGGATGAAACGACTAGAAACACATGTACTGAATAAGATTGAAGGTTGAGAACTAACACTACAAGATTTGTGTTCTCTTAGCCAACTTATTATTCAGTCCTCGAAATCAGGAGTTGAAGTTTCAGAAGACGAAAACGAAGATGAAGACACAAGTAAAGATGATAATGATGATGACAGTGATGCTACGAAGGTAAGGGGTGAGGGTTTCATTTCCGGCAGAATGAGCAAAAAAGAAGTCGTCGTTGCACCTCAGAGGGCCACAAACGACATGGCGAACAAGCAGGACCACGAGTTGAGACAGAAAACGAAGGTGGCATTGTTGAATCAATTGAAGGATTTCCATATCAAGCTCACCCTTCTTAGTGTCGCTACGATCACCGGCGGCATCCCTCAGGGTTCTGCTTCTGACTATCGAAACAAAGGTGGGGAAGAGGATCCACGAGGCACAGCTTCCTGCGTAACTGACACAACCCCATGCTCCTGTTACCCTCACGTCGTTCGAAAATACGAGCTCGCTCACCAGACCAAAAAGAAACATATCAACGCCGAAAATAGCTTGGTTTCAAGGGTGGTCACGTTTTTTCGCCTAAACACATTTGTCCAATGGGGCAACTAAGGGCTCTAGCAGCAGACAAAGACAATCCAATCATCCAACAACTAGAGCAAAGGGGAGCTAGTCACGTGAATAGCAGTGGCACATATTCTGCCAAACCAATGGGTTTGGGCCTCTGGTCCACTTCTCTCAATCTAAATGAGAAATTTCGGCCCACACATCCTATCTTCAATACTATTCAAGCTAACCCAACACATTTACACTTTATTTTTGAAAAAATATTTGTACCCACATTGGTACAAGTATAAAATATTTATCAGATTTTTCACTTTAAAATGATTACTCATAATTTCGATTTCATTTAAATTACAATACATATCTAATAACTTAGAAGATAGTGATTTTGTGGAGCTAGAAAAAATCTCTCTTAATGACCCGCAATTAGAGACTATGATATGTGGTGATAACAAATATTAATATAGATTATATAACAAACTTTGGTTGATTTTTAATTTAAATAAATTTAGAAATATTATTTTATTATTTATTTGTGATTTGAATTTCACACTTTATAATTTAAAATAATTTATCCAATTTTATTTTATTTAACAATTAAATTTTATAATTTGATCTATCTTTTAACTTAAATTATTATATATAAAAATTAAAATATTTACAATATATATATATATATATATATATATATATATATATATATATATATATATATATATATATATATATATACATATCTCCGTACTCATACCCTAATTTTGGTTATAAATAGGTGGAAGGTGAATAACATAATCCTGGGCTGTGAGTTATCTCACAGATTATTTCTCTTGGCTTCTTTGTTTATATTTTCCTTTTTTCCTAGTGTTATTATAGTTATATCCTAATTTGATACAGGAAGAACATTTAATAGAAGAATTTCTTTACCTTATATCCCATTCAACTGAGTTTTTCCTTCTATTTTGTTCTGATTTGTGTTGTTGAGTTGAGCAGATTCTTAATATAATGATTTCGTCTCTAAACTTTTGTATGAGAAAAACACGTGGCATCTGAATCCAGCTCCCAGGGTATTATCATGCCAAACACGGGCATAAATCATCCATCCAAAGTTCACATTTTAATTTACATAAGCTAGTGTATGATCAAATCAATATTCTTGACGAGAAATGAAAGCAAGAAAAAGTTTAAGGGTACAGAGAATCGAAATATATATAAGAAAAAAGAGGAACAATTTTCACATGGAAAGAAGAAGCCATAAGTTGTTATGTGGTCACAGATTTCCTAAATGGCATGCACCAGTAGATAATAGAGATACAAGTAACTTCCAAAAAAAAAAGATTCTGAAAACTAGAACAAGGTTTTATTCTACATCTACATATTATGAGTAAACAGACATGTAATTTATATTTAATTATATAATATACTTGTCATTCATCTGATCTAGACATCTTAAAGTATATATGGAAAATAAGATGACTTGAACAATTCATAACTATAGCTTGTTCCTCATCATATTTTCTTATATTAACAAGTCTACATTTGAAGGCACAATCAGATATTCAGGAGAAAAGCAATCCTGAGTTAGAAATACATATGCCATTTCAAAGCAATTATATGTGAAATCCTTGTGACAGTGAGCTGCAAGATAAATAAAGCCTAATCCTCCTCTCAGCCAGAATGGATAAAAAAAAAAATTGTGTGATGGTTCGACAAACTATTTCGTGTCCAGCATTATTAAAGAGCCATATAATGTTAATTACTTTAACAAACTTCTCATTTTAGTTATGGGAAAACATCTCACCTTCTAGTGCAATTATTTTCTGTATTTCACTTCTTGATAAATTCCTCTGGTACGTTCCATGAAATTAGAAGTAAAAGGATAGATAGACTTATTTTGTGAGGCAAAACTTACCCTCATTTGTCTGTTAAGTTAACCAGAGATCTGAGAACACCAGGACTAATCTTATCAGCAAGAGCACCTTTTTCTGAAATAATGAAGGACTTCTCTTTTACATAGCTTTGCAGTTTTTTTGCCTCATAGTCAAGTCGTTCTTGATCTGAATTACAACAAAGATGAGAACCAAGGAATTCACCATTCACAAAAAAAGGAAGGGGAAGAAAAGAGCAATAATAAAGTCTATGCTAAGATGCTTCATTATTCACAGTGCTCTATGTCTCTAAAGTACGAACCTTCTAGTACTATAAATTTCATCTAAAAAATGTCAATAAACCTTTCCCTGCCGCAATAACAGTAATATTGATTAATCCCAATCTATGCTAATGAACCTTAATTTCCAAAGTTGAATAAGACAACCTTCAATTGCTACAAAAAAATATGCAGAATACTACACAGACATCAATATTGAAATACATTTCTTCCAATCTGAACAAGATTTTCATTTCTGCTGCTTAAGGCATGGCGAGTCATTTCCAAGATTTCTCCCAAAGTTCAAGCTTATTTCAGACAGTTGACATTTTACAAATCTAAAAGTTGCAAACACAGATCAAACTAGATAAGATTCATTTTGGCTTTTAATATCTAAACATTTTAATTATTTTTCTTTAATTTTGTTCATACCACACTTAAGCTGTTTTTATCTCCAAGAGCCTCAATTTCATTGCCAAATGCTATACTTTAGCAAACTTGGTAACAGTTGTCAGTTGCATGATGAAGAAAAGCCACATCAAGTTCCCCTAGCTTTCACCACACAAAAATCTATATTCAGTATAGATATGTTGATGCTTCTTAAACACATTCATGCAGTTCTTGTTGGCTTCAAAGAGGGAAACGAAGAATTTGGCCAGTTCGCAAAAGGGGAATTTGCAGTCATTAAATAAGATGCAGAAAAAATACATGATAAAAGGCTATACGCATATAACCTTAGATCAAACATCAATTTGATCCTAATTTGGAACTATTTGAAGGCAAACTATCTGTTTGTTAAAGGGCCAATGTCACATTATAGGAGTTATGACAGAATCATATCATATCTCCATAAAGTTTTCTCATTTTTAGGCGTGCATCTGTGTTATTAATTCAGACATAATGTAGCATAATGATTAACTCACACATAATTCTACAGAAATTAAAAGCTCTAGACATAGAGAAAACCTGTCTCCAAGATGGTGTGAGCCGCGTGAAATGGAATACTGGCAAAGACATCGGATCCTGGAAACATCATCCATGTGGGTTCATTTGAATTGTGTTTGCCACATGTGGCACATACCTCCTTCACCAGTGGTTTTGATGAAGATCTTCCAATATCCTTCATTATTGACTCAAAAGGAGAAGGAACACTCGTTTTGGTTGTCTGAGCCCTCTTCCTCAGAGCAGTAAGTGCTTCTCTATTCCCATTCCTCATTTTATCATTTTCAACCACCTACAATCGTATTACTAAAGTTATTACTCAAAACTTGGTTTCTAAGAGCAGTACATAAAATACGTATTTATTTCAGTATAAGACTTTTATTTTAATAAAGTAGATCTTGATAAATAACAGCAACAAGTTCAGTTGCACAAAACCTTTGACTCCTTAAATTCCTTAAATAGTAAACCTGAAAAATAAATGGCCAATATGATCATTCCCTATACTAAAAAACTATGAGTACTCTAGTAATCTCTATTTTCTAAACTCACTTTTCTTGACTTTCTCAAATCAGGCAAATATTTTAGAAGTGCATTATGCAATTCCAATAATTTCCTTTGAAATTTGCAGGCAAATAAACAGATTTTAGAATAAGGAAAAACATATTTAATTGTCTCTAGAGAGATATATACAAAGTTAGAAGGTTAGAATGACCTGATGTCGGGCTAAAAGGAGACGCTCAGCTTCAGTTTCAAGCTCAACCAAGCTTTGCTGGAATTGCTTCATACTCTCATCCATCTTTTTGAATCCTCTACGAGAACGTAATCTGAATGCATTGTTGAAAAATCTAAGAAATTATATAAAGCTTACCATTTTCATGTTCTTCAAAATGCTAATAGCTCTCTATTATAACATGCGCATTATTCAGAATATTAAAGCTAGGCTAGTCAATATCGCAGTGAATGAGGTGAAATCAACAGTAAACCAAACTGCTGGACAGGTGTTATAGAGATCATTAGCAAGTAGCTTACTCACTTAGAACGAATCGGTATTTACAAACTTGGAAATCTAATTTATAACCTATTCATCAAAAATCTAAAAGAAAAATTTGAATAGAAGGGAAATGAGCCATACTTCGAAGGAATTTGACGCTGTAAGTAATTTTTCTTAGCCGGGCGTGGAGGAGTTTGCGTTGGCGCAATGGCGAATTGAGACGAAGGAATTTAATGTCTGCTGGTGATTGAGGCGTGGGCGAGAAGTTTAATTTCTCAGATTGAGCGAGTATAGATTTCTATCCGCCAAAGGGGCAAATTTGCCCTAAACAATAAGTGTCAGCTAGGTGCACACGGTCTACTTGAATTTGGAAATAAAAAAAATCTCTATTGAAAACTTAGAAATTTTTAAATACTTGTATTGAAAAAAATAAATCTCTGTAATATATTGTTTCATAAATTCAGAATAATTCGGTATAATTTTTCGGATCTTTTGATACTAAATAATACAATATAAATAATTTGGTAATCGGATAATATAACTTATATATTTAAAATAAAATTTTAATATAATATATCAAATTTAATATAATATATTTACCAGAATAATACGTTCTAGACTTAGCTAAATTATCCATAAACAAATAAAATTTTTTTGTATATATAAGCTAAAAAATCCATAAACAAATGGATTAATTGCTTTACTAATAAGATAATTTTGTATATATAAGAAATAGATAAGTCAAAAATTGGAAGTATTAAAAATTCATTTCAATTGAACATAGATGCAGAGCATCAAATAGGCATCAGGGAAGTAATACAAATAATTAAAAATCATTTTATTCAGTCTTGTATTCAATATCAAAACCAATTTATCTAGAATTCATATCTAGAAAGTCAATGAAAAATCTTATAAAAGGAAACAACAAATCTACACATGCAATTTTATATTGAGGGCTAGCAACAAAAAATAAATAAAAATTTGAACTAACTAGTTTCTTTCAATGCAACACATTATATCATAAAACAAGTATTAGCACCAAAACATACCAAAAGTTACAGGACTTATTCTTGTCATTAACTTGTTTCATTATTAACAAAAATCTAAATCAAATAATGGAATAATTACTATCACATAGGCACACACTGTGAACACTTGCAATTATGCTATATCCCTATGGAAAACAATCATATAAAATATGTCTATTTACAAATGCATTAACAAATTTCAACCGTTTTAAAATTTTTGTGAGAATTTTTAATCCCATCAGCTTAAAATAGAAATATTGACATTCACAAAAGAGATATTGACATTCACATTAGAAGAATCCCTCAAAGCAACATTAATCAACGATGAGAAGTCAATTCAACCAATAAATCATTATTGGTTAGACAAAAGAATACATATAAATTAATATCAAAGTTAAGAACTTGAAATACAAAAATTACACGACATAGTCACAAAAAAAATTATTACATGAATTTAGAACTTTATTTACAAGTAAAATATGATCAATTGTATATATGATAATACATAGAAATTGAAAGCAAGACAACATGAAAATGAAAAATACCCAATTGATGCATCTCACCCAATCAACATTCAATTGTAATTATCTGCATTATATTTTCACTAACTTTGGGATCTTGAGAAATATCTGGAAGAAAAAAAAAAGAAATTGCACAATTAAAACAAAAAGAAAAATTAAACAATTAACCAATATAGCTTTAATAAGTACTTGATTCAAACTTTTCGAGTTCTTCAATTGATGCTTCTTCTGTCATAGGTTCTTTATCACATCTTAACTAATTTTGGCAACAAAGAAGAACCTCAGCTGTAATAGGAGTTAAAGAACTCCTAAACTGGTCCAAAGTCCTCCCTCTGGTGCTAAAGGCAGATTCAGAAGCCACAGTTGAGCATTGGATAGCCAAAACATTTTTGGCAACTTTAGACAAAGTCGAAAAATTTGGTGCATTAACTTTTCACTTGTCCAAAATATCAAAATCGAGGTTGTTTTTTTGCTAATTTATCATTTAAATATATATCTAAATCTCATAGAATCATGACTTCCTCCATATCTTCATTTTCTATAAACCATGTATTGTAATCATCATCTTCATTATCATCTAACTTAGGTGGCGGGGTTACAATTGGAGCAACATTTGTTTCTACCTCTTTATATTCATCTATCATTCTATTCAAAACATCTCTCACCTTAGCAACTAATAATTATGTCTCAAGCTCACCATAAAAGTTATGTATTTAGAAATAATAAATTTCATTTTAAACCTAAGGTCTAATGCCATAGCTATGAAAAGATCAATATTCATCTTTTTTATAGATCCCCAATACTTACAAATTTCAACTTCATTTGTTTTCCCATTTCATCCAAGTAATCATCACCACATTTTTCAGAAGATTGCAACTGAGTCAAAATATGAACTATCTCAGAAAAATATAAATTCGTAGTTTAATATAATGTCTTGGATAGCTTGCAAGTGACTTTGTAAAATCTCTTTAAAAATTTTATAAGAGTTTTAACTTTGTGCCAATCAACATCAGTTAGAAAAATAGTCTCAAACTCAACAAAGAATTTGGTATCCACGTCCTCCAACTTATCAAAAACTTTTTGATACTCTAAAGTAGTTTATAATATCAATTATGTTGAGTTCCACCTAGTAGGACAATTTAGGATTAAAGATTTTGTATACTTGATGTTCGATACCTCACAAGATTTTTTGAAAAAATCTAATCTTTTGGGACTGCTCCTAACATACTTAACAACAGTTCTAACATTTTTAATAGAATTATCAACATATTGAAGCCCTTCTTTTCATAATTAATCGAAAAATGTATGCATAACATCTCATATAAAAAGTTTCACCACCCAAAACAAATGCATCTTTCTTAGATAATTTATTTTTCAACTGTTGAATTGCAGCATCGTTAGATGATGCATTGTCAACAGTTATACACATAACTTTGTTCAAACGCCACTCATCTAAGCAATAATCAATGATATTCTCAATGTTAGCTCCTCTATGACTTTTAATAACATAAAAATTCAATATTATTTTTTGCATCTTCCAATTTGAATCAATAAAATGTGCAGTCAAACACAAATAAGACACATTTTGAATGCTTGTCCAAGTATCAGTTGTCAATAACACTTTTTTACATTCTCATTCAATTAAATCTTTCAATTTTTTTCTCTCTTTTATAAAAAGAGAGTAACAATCTTTTGCAATGACCACCCTATATGGAATTTTAAATTCATGACAAATGACTGCAATAAATTCCTTAAAACCTTCATGTTCAACAAACATAAATGGTAGTTCATCCTTGATAATCATTCTAACTAAAGCTTCTCTACAAGCTTCTTGATCAAATTTCCAACAAGTTAACTTAGCATTATCACTGTCTGACCCCATAAAATTCAAAGTTGTTTGTGACTTATCCTTATTCTTATATGCAACCACTAATTCTTTTTTATTTGGATATTTCTTGCAACTTTCCCTTAGATGTTTCCATAATCCTGAAGTTCCTAATTTGCTTTTTCATTGATAATCTTTACCACACCATTTACATATAGCCCTCCCCATTTCATTTCCATTAGCATCATACATTTTTTCAAAATGTTCCCAAACCTCATACCTACATCTTTTATTTGCAGATGGAAGAGTAGTAGTACCTATTAAATTTACATCTATTATTAACTCGATTGAAATTTCTATAGGAGCAGTAGGTGAAATGCCAATATTTTTGTCAGTGGATGCTTCAGATTCTTTCATTTTATTTAATGAAGAGAAATCAACGGAGTTATGAGATTTCATTGTGTCTGAAAATATAAGATCATATATAATATAAGATACTAAAATTAAATACATTAATAGTGGAGGATTCAAAATTTTGCATAATATTATATACAAATGTCAAAGTGCCTAAAAATTTTAAAAGTATAAATATCCAAGACAGTACATGCAAGTGTCAAGAAAATTTCACATGACCATATCGTAAGAAAAATAAAAAATTATATTGTTTCGGTATAATTAGATCCTAAGATTAGTAATCTTAATAATGCTTATTATTTCTAGATTTTACATTTAATCCAAAACATAAAAGAGAGAAAATTCTTTGTAGTCAAGTGTCAAGAAATACATTTTTGATATGGTATATAAATCACAAATATTAAGAGTTGAAAAGGCAAGCATGAATGTAGAAGATAGCTAGATGTTTAGTTAGTTTCCATATTTCACCAAGAATATGCAAAATTGAATCCAAAACAAAAGAAGAGATTAACTCTTAAAGCTATGACACAACTTGTTGTATGCCCCATGAAAAAATAAATGATTATGTGCAACAATGATGGTGGAGTGGAGCAGATTGAAAGATGTGGTTACAATGACTTGTGTTTGGCGCAACGTAACTTTACAGTTGGCTATAGTTATGAGCAAAGGAAAATGAAGTTGAAGCTAAATGGGCCGTGTTTTTTTAGGTTTAACAAAATCCAAACCTTAAAAACAAAAATTCTATTTTATTATTTATTTAATTAGAGCAACCATCATATTTAATTTGGATTTAATAATATGGTTAACTTAATACTAAAAAGTAAGAATATAATTAACACCCAAATTGGATTTAATTTGTGAAAGCATCATAAATTACGCAAAAATAAGTATGAACGGTAATGATGAATTGACTCAATTTTTTCTAACTCTATTAATTAAAATTCTGGTACAGGTTTATTTATCAAAAAAAAAATTTATAGTAGAGGTTTAAATCTTCAATTGCATATATTCATACAAATACGCAATCATTATGTTACTCTCTTATTATTTTTAATTTCCAATTAAAACTACCTTAAAAAGATAATCTATAAATTATTTGTCCCTAAGATTGTTAAGATTAATATTCATCTTAGCAAAATGCTCTTTATAATTAATAATTATAATAATTCTTTTTGAACTTGAGTTGGGTCTAATTCATTTCTACGTGATTTGAGAGCCAAAATCCACCATCAATATCAAAATACTGATTAATTAATATTCTTTTTATTATCTCGTATATATTAACTATAACATTTCTTTTTTTTTCTTAATTAGACTTTGAGAGCTTGATTGAATAAAAAGAATTTAAGAAGATTTTAGGAATCTGCAACTAGTTAGAGTATAAATTAACCAAGGTTGCTGAAGCTTCTTTCTAAATCCTAAAACTTCCCAGCACTAGTAGATAGGGACATAATTAATCAACGGTGTACAACATCAAAGTAATATACCTCCAACATAAATTAGAAGCCATAAAACGACCATAGAATGAGAGTAATAAAATATAAAATGAAGACAAAGAAACAAGAACTAGTCCTGATGAAAAGGAAAAATAAAATGGTTTGATAATAGTACCATTCTGCCACCACATAATCGCATAAAAACTAGAAGAAAATAATAAATAACCTTAGGCTAATCCATTACACAACAAATAAGAGATTAAAAAAAAGAAGGAATTAACACATGCATTCAAAAGAGAGTAGATGATTTGATACTAACCCAGTAGATATAGGAGAGGGGTATAGCCGAAATCAAACTCAAATTGGAAATCAACTGAAAAAGGGATGTGACTGAAGCGAAAAAGAAAGAGGGAAAGAGAGGCAAGAAGTAGATACGAGAGAGGGGTGTAGCCGAAATCAAACTCAAACTGGAAATCAACCGAAAAAGGGATGTGGTTGAAGGGAAAAAGAAAGAGGGAAAGAAAGGCAAGAGTAGAAACAATCGAAAGAAAAGGGAAAGAGAGGCAGTTGGAGGCAGAAAATGGTAGAGAAAGAATAGAGACAAGGGTTATGCCATTAGGATTACGGTTATATCGTTTTGATTTTGAAATTTATTTTCTAATTATATTTCACCCATTTAAATGCAATATTATTTAAAACCAAAATTTTGAAATATTTTGCATAAAATCAAAATTTGTTTCAATATTTCTATCAATTTATTAGAAATCAAACTTAGTTTTTATTATTAGCATTGTAATATATTTTACATATTATATTGCAAAATATATTTTCATTTCGATTGAAACATTGTATCTATACTCTAAAAATTTTAGTCATTTAATAAACTTAGTTTTTCTTTTGGGTTACCAATATTTATAAAATTGATTTTCGTATATACTATAAATTATGTTATATTTTATGTACAATATAATTATTTAGAAATTTACATATGGTTGTATAGACTATAAATTATGTTTTCACATTTTATTCTCTTTAATTTTTTTAATCTATTTCTAAAACTATTTTATAATACATGAGGAAACCAAATATAAATTAATAAATATATATTAATTCAACTAAACATAAGTTAGTAAATATAGTAGCATAATATTAATTAATATAATATAAAAATAACAGTTATATAATAAATTTATTAATATTTATTTGCATATACTAATATCATGTATTATAAATTTATTCATATACAAATATGTAGTATATATATTTATAATATTATAGTATATATATTTGAATTCTTTACATACTTTGAATTTTGAGTAACACTAAAATAATTAGGTATTTCTTCATAATTGATAAAATCTTTTATTTTTAATAGTATCTAATCGTGTTTTAATAGGTTAAATAAGTAAAATTCATTTATAACACAATTTTTCTCGCGTTATAATATATGAGGAAACCAAACATAAGTTATATATTAACTTTGATTATGTTATTTAATTAATTCACTACAACTATTTATATAAATTATTTTTTATCAATTATCTAATAATATTATTGAGGAAAAGGATATCGGTAGTTGTTATGATATCATATGACAAATTGGTTGTAGTTGAATTAATCAAATTAATAAAAGAACAATAATTAATGTGTTAAAAAATAGATTTTAGTGGTTAATAAGAAATTAAAAAATAAATTGTATATGATTGAATTGGGTACATGTAGAGTAAGTGTGTTCATATTTTATGGTAGATTTACAATTAATATTTATAGATTTGATTTAACATTAGTGTATTTATAATGTAAAATTTTTTTAGAGTAATTATGCAATTGGAATATGGAGAATTTATTCTAGAAAACTCGATATCTTATTTTTTGTGGTTGTTTTTTCTTTAGAATGAGAATAAATTGAAAATGCACTCAAATATTATAATTTTTTTACATAATTTTCTTTATAAATCAATTTATATACAAACTATACCATCATATATAATTGGTTTCTAATTAAAATATTAGTGACTCAAAATATGATTTATCATTGATATTTGATGCGCATATATATATATATATATTAAAAATTCATATTTAAAATATATCACATATATAACTATCAATATCAAACTTAAAACAATTTAGAGAATGAAAAAAAAGAAGTAAATATAAATTAAAGACACCATAATAAGTATTTTATCTCGAATCATTTAAGTTTAATATATTATAATTATTTTGATAAAAAATCATATTAATATATTTATTATATTGATTTATTATATATTTGTAATACATTTATTATAAATTTAGATTTATTACACAATATAATTAGGAAAATTATAAATGCTAAAAAATATTAATAGTGGTAAAAAATTAGAGTAGAGTAAAAAATGAAAACTAGTAATATCTTATATTTTTTTATTTACTTAATAATAAAGATAGTTCATTTTGTTGATTGTCTTATCTTAAACTTATATGAAGTTTATGCGTTCAATTCTCTACACTACCAAAATAAATTTTTTAACATATAACATTATTTTTAACATATAAAAAAATTTTAATTTTTTAAATTCATTGTTATTATAAATGTCATATTGATTTTATTAACTAATTAATAAATTTATAATCTTAAGTTTATAGAATAAAGAGTATATAGTTATAAGTTTAAGAATTAAAATATAAAAAACTGTAAAAATATTATATTATTATAAAAATTATTTTATTTTTAATTATAAATATTTAAATATCGATTTTTTTGGTATAATTTGGTTTCAAAACAGTTCAATACAATTTAATACAGTTTTAGATTCGAATATCACTATAAGATATATATCCGTCAAATTTAAAGTCAATAATACAATTCGGTTCAGATCTAATAAAAAAAGTCAACAGTTTAATTTGATTTTGGATCTTTTTACTATATTTTTCGGTTCAGTTCGGAAAGATCCAGCCTCCGTGTACACCCCTAGTGTCAGCCACCACTATGACTTAGGATGTAATCTAGTCAAGTTACTCATGAACTACTCGAGCTCGATTCATAAAATCAGAGGTGAGCATCGGTTCGGTTTGATTCAAAACCGAATTGAATTTAAATAAACTGAATTCATTTATAGCAAAACCGAACCAAAATATATTTAAAATCGAATCTAACCGAAATGAAATATTTCAGTTCGGTTCAGTTTAATCAGTTTTATAAATTAATTTATTAATTACCATAAACTATAATTATTACCATATTTATCAATTATAAAAATTAAAATCAATCATAATAACTTTATCAATTAACATAAATTAAAATCAATTATCATAATCTTATAAATTACCATAACTAAAATCAAAACTTTGTAAATTAGTATAAAGATTATCATAAATTTATTAATTACCATGAATTAAATTTAGTTAATAAAAATTAAAATAAATTGTCATAGTTCATGACTTTATCAACTATCATATATCAAAATTAACTATTATAAGTTATAAATTTTTATTTAAAAATTATAATTAATTACTATAAAATTAATATATATAGTGAGAAATTCGGTTGGTTCAGTCTAATCGGTTTTTTAATATTTTCAACCAAACCGAACAAACCAAAATTTATATAAATAACCAAACCGAATAAACTGAAATTAGTTTGACTTGATTCAGTTTCGATTTTGGGTCAATTTTGTACACCCCTACATAAAATATTCTAATTTGACTCAGAATTAATCAAGTTAAGATCAAGTAGTTTATCGAGTCGAGATTGAATATCATAATATCTGACTCGTAAAACTCATGAGCTTATTGAGTAGTTATTTTGTATTAGTTATTAAATTAATTTTATATCATCGGTATTTAAATATATTTAAGTTTAATAAAGTCGAGTTAACTCGAGTTGAGTCAAGCTGAGTATACTATTTATTAAAAATTTTAGTTGATTCAAGTTTTATTGAGTTGAACTCAAGTAGTTTGAATATTTTTCGAGTCGAGTTTCGAATAAGTAAAAATAAGATTGATGGAGTTTTGAATTTTTTAATCTAGTTGAACTCGAGCTTAGCATTGTATCGACTCGATTACACCCTTACTATGACTCAATTCGAATTAGTTATTAAAGTTTAAAAATGGATTATTTGAATATCTAAACTTTCACTCCATTTGCATCGTTAAACTGTTTTCGTTGAGTAGGTCTCACTTAAATGACGTCGTTTCATTTTTTAATAAATAAAATAGCTAAACATGCCACAAGGACAAATTAGTCCCTGAATTATATCTACAAGTGCAAATTAGATCCTAAACTTGGATTTAGTACAATTAGTTGTTTTGTATTTTAATCAGGTATAAATAAGATCCCAAACAATTCTGATTTTTGTCTCCTTTTATTAAACCTATTGAGTTAACTTAGTTACCAATCACAAATCAACATATGACCTTTTTTTTTATCTCAACTTAAAATTTATTTTTTTCATTTTTGTAAAATAATAAAATATATTAAAATTAGTTTTTTATAATAGAAAAATTAATTAATTTTTAAATAATTTTTCATAATAAATAAAAATATTTTTTAATTTAATTAATTAATTAATTATATTAACTAAATTATTACATTTTTCGAATTTTTTATTTAAAATTTAATTTTACTTTATAATTAAGAATATAAGAATTACAAACTCCAATCATTAATTAGTCAAAGCATGAGCAGGTTTTCATCTGAGTGTTTTGTTTCATATTTCATAACTGTATTATAAAAAAATTTTAATTAATTTATTTTTCATAATAATTTAGTTAATATAATTTATTTATTTATTGTTCATAATATATATATATATATATATATATATATATATATATATATGAAAAATTAAATAAATTAAAATTTATTTTATTTTTTATTATAAAAAATAATTTTTACTATAATTTATTCTTTTAGAAAAATGAAAAGAAAAATAAATTTTGAGTTTAATTAAAAAAAGGTCATGTATCTATATGTGATTGGTAACTAAGTTAACTCAACAGGTTTTATCAAATAAGAGAGAAATCAAAGTAGTTTAAGAATTTATTTATGCCCGATTAAAATATAAGGGACTTAATTGTATTGAATTAAAGTTTATGACCCAATTTGCACTTGAGTATAATTCAGTGGCTAATTTGCCCTTTATCATTTTAACTGGTTGAATGACATCGTTTCAGCATGACTTGTGTCAACTTCTTATTGGTTAAAAAGAAAAACCAAGTTAACTTAACAAAAAACGCTAACGAGTGCAAATAACAAGATAGTTCAGGAACTCAATTGTATCGACTTGAAAAATAAAAAATTTAATTGTAGTGAGTCAAAGTTTAGGATGTGACTCGTACTTTTAGGTATACTTTAAGGGCTAGTTTGCCCCTTTTGCCATTTTTATTCACTGTTCTAATTAGTTGCTTTAAACAATGTTATCATATTGGCCCGACCAATAAACCAAAAAAGCTAAAAGGTCAAAGATTCATGATTGAACTAGAGTTAAACCGGTCAAAAAAAATTTTATTCAAAATATAATATTTAACATTTGTAATTCAAATGAATGCATAATTACATTTAAATATATTTTCAAATAAAATAATGCATATATTTTATTTATTATTTTCATAAATAATAGAATTCATTTATTTATATAGTTTTAGCTTTTCAAATAAAAAATAGATACTAATTTTTAAAAAATATACTATAGTATTCATTTTTTAATTAAAATAATATTTTTGATAAAATTTAAATAATTAATAATAATAATAATTTAAATAATCAAATTTAAATTTATCATATATATATATATATATATAATTTTCTAATAGTCAAATATTATATAAAAGAATTTGTGATGCTAAAATATAAATGTTGAAAAATAATTTACGAATAATCACATATATAAAAGGTTATGTGAAGTTGAAGCCAAAAAAAACCCATGTGGTCCATTGTCTAAGAGGCACCATGTGGCAAAATAAAAAGCTCTCATGTGTTGGGTTTGAATCCCAACACCTACAATTTTCTCACTCGGTGACCAGGTAGCAAAATCGGTTCGGACTTAAGACCGGTTTTTGGATAAACCAGCCTTGAGATTGGTTTTTGGTTAAATTGATTGGGATGATTCGGGTTTAACAACAATGATTTAAAATGAATTTATACATCTAATGCTATCATTTTAACTAAATTTAAATATTTAATAATTGCCTAAGTGTTTAATAGATTTAAATATTTTAAATATTTAAAAAGTCATTACAAAAATATAGGGTGTCAATTAGTTTCCCTAGGAAAAACTCAGATGAAATTTATGTATTATACATTATGTTAGTTATTTTATAACACAAAATTTATAGTAATTTAGTTTAGTTTTTATTGAATATAAAATGTTATAAAATAAATGTAATTATTTAATAAAAAAATTATTTATTTTTATTATTTAGTTACTTTAAAAAAACACAAAACGATGTTAATTTATAAATTTCTTTTTTCTCTCCTTCCTATTAATTTATAGAAAAAAATTATAAACATATAAAGTAATTAAAAAAAATTAGTTTTTCTTTTTCGCTTTTTTAATTTCTTGTTGACCTTAAAGTGATTGATTTCTATTTTGATTTTAACAAACAAACTAAATGTCACTAATGTCTTTATTTAGTGTTGTTTTGATAGCATGAAAAGTTTCAAGTCAATAGAATTTTGTTTACTTTGACATTTTTTGAAGTATTGAAAAAGTCTCATAAGTCACGGTTAAAATAGGTGAATAGAGGCTGCGACAAGAGTCTCACAACAACAACTCTTGAAGCCCGACCACTACAAGTCTCTGAAAAAAACAAAGTAGAATGGTAATCAAAGGTGTAACCGCGAATGTGCCCGCGATTGAACTCGTCAAAATGAATATCAAATTCTAGAAAGTAGTCACGACTGTGATTTGTCTAGAAAAATGTGGTTTTATGATTGTGAAATTCATAAGGTCTTGACCGTTAAAAGGTGGCTCCACAAAATCGTGCCTCATGTCCAATTTACCATCAGGGTTTTAGAAGGGTTTCTGTAGCTTCAAATGTCACAACCATAACTGAGTCAAAGATAAAAACTCATTGAGAAACAGAGACCACATGTGACAGTGAATCTCGATACAAAAAGGTGATTTTCTACTGCGATAAGGTTTAACGATGGCTAAAGATAACCTAATATAGTCATTGAAAACAGGAGTGAGTCAAAAGTTGTCACGTGTTAAGGACTGCTAGATATCCAATTCTAGGGATCAAGATAGGAGAATCATGATTGCGAATTGGCCTTTGTAGATAACATTTAATGTAATGGTTTTAGAATGAGCATGAACTTAACCATGAAGCTGCTCGTGAATGAGTCTGCTAAAAAAACTTTAAATCACAACATTCACACCCATAAACAACTAGTTCACGGTCGTGAATTTGGAAAATTTATAGATTTCAAACCAAAACAGAGTATTCAACATACACATGTATTATCCTCAATGATTGACTAATGTCAACCACCATATCAACATTTCAGCATACATTTAAGCCAACTAATATGTCATTAACCTCTTTAAATATCAACGTTGAAAAAATTTATCATTTAAAAACTAACATTTTCACATAATAGCATAATAAACATGTCATATCTGCTAATTTAGGTCATAAGTCACGCATGTTGCTACGTCAACATGTTAGACCAACATAAGTCTAAATTGGAATTTTTTATTGGAGAAAAATCAAAATAATGGTAAATAGTTATGGAAAATATCTAATAAAGTGTTTAAAGTGCATAAAGATGGTATATTATGGTAAAAGACTAAAATAAAAATTTTAAAAAGTTTTAGAGTAAATTTGCAATTTATCTAAAATTAGAGAATTAATTGAGATATTTATCAATTAAACACATAAATTGGACACACACACACGTGTGCATATATATATATATATATATATATATATATGTTGTTCGACCACCATAAACAAAAAGGGATTAACATGTTAATTATGCAAAAATATCAAAGTTAGTGGTCAAGTGGTGGGAATCCTAGGAAGACTTTCTTCCTTCTTCTTTTTCTTCTTCTTTTCTTCTCTCTTATCATGTTTTTTGATTTTATTTCCTTCATTATAGTCGGTTCTAAACCATTCCCTATTGAAGCATCATAACCAAGCTAGAGTAGAGAGAGAAAGTCAAGAAGAAAAGAGAAAAAAGCAAGGTTAATGCCATTTTTATGCATAAAAAAGCTTGAAGAAACTCAAGGGAGCAAAAAGGAAGAGAAATAAGCAAGGAAATATGAGAGACAAACCCTTAGTGTTATGGCCAAGAAAGAAATACAGTGAAGGTAAGGTGTTTTACATCTTCTCTTTAACTTTCTCTAAAGAATAATATGGTTAAGAGCTTATTTAAAACTTATTTTTGAAGAGAGAGTTTAGGGCTTTGATGAGCTCAAGGTGAGAAGAACCAAGTTTAAGCAAGTAAAAGAAACGAAAAAGAAACATAAAGAGTGAAAGGAAAGAAAGATAAAAGATAAGTGCATAACTTAATACCTACATTTTGTTATGAAATTGTATGATATGAACATTTTGAATGTTAAGTAGTATTTTAAATGCATTTGATTATGAATAGTTGCATTAATTCTAGGTTGACATGATGAGTGTAACATTATGTGAATTATTAATTTGTTTAACACATGTTAGGAACTTGATTATGATAAACGTATATAAATAATTGTATATTATATGGAAAACTTTAGGAGTGCATATTATAAGATTGTTTTGGTAAGCTAGGGGTGAATGTGGAAGTTGGAATGCAGTTTCCAGCAACTAGTCATGAGTGTTAATGTAACATCCTCGAGTTCCCAAATATGCATTTTTACATGCATTTCATTTGGACATATGCATTCGTATATATTTTACTTGAATATGTGCATTTCATATTTATTGTTATAGGGACAAGTTCACGACACGCACTAGCTGTGTGTTTGAGTATTTTGCAATTGTGCTTAATTGCATGTGTTTATTTTATAATTTAGTTGAGGATGACATGAAATTGAAATTTATGTGAATAAAATTATTATATTAAATTAATAAAGAAAAATTAAAAGAAACAAAAAAAATAAAAAAAATGGAAAATGACAAAAGTGAGGAGGTGAGAGGTGGACCTTATCTTTCTCCTTACCATTCTGCCTCCCTCACTTCAGATTCATTTCTTATCCTTCTTCCACCATTTCAGCCTTATTTTCTTCCTTATTTCACTTAAGTTTTTCAGTAAATTGATCCCATTCAAGTTCGTTATTGGTAAGTAATCTTCTCTCCATTGTTCTAGTGTTGGTGTGAACTATTAAGGTTGAGTTGCAGCAGTATTTTGTACCCCGATTTTGATACTAACATAAACTTATTCTAGAACATTTTTGAAACATGAATATTATTCCTTTATGTCTTAGGTTTATGGATATTTAAATAATTTTTAAATTTTTGATGTATACAAAAAGATATTGACATCTTATTGGAACTGGTATGGGTGTAAACTCTAGCTGAGTTAGCTACTGTATTTGTTGGTTTTGAATATGATAAATCTCTTATTTTAATAAGCTCAAAATATAAAAATTGTAGATATATGTGTTATCTATATTTAGACCACTTTTAAGGTTCATATGTCTTGTGGATGTTGAGTTATGGTGAATTTAACCATGATTATTCCATAGTTTGAGCTACCTGATTAGTGCACTGGGCAGGTCCAGAAGTTTGTTTGGTCATTTTGAACTCCTTATATATGGAATTTGTAATTTGTCAAAATATGCAAGTTATATATTTATGTATTAGATAAATTTTAGTATAAATATCACCTTAATATATTATGTATAGAGTGATATATGGCCTTCACAAATCATACTGGTCTGGAAGCCAACTCTGTTCTGAACTAGTGAAATATTTTTTATAATTTGAGGACTTTAGAGACATAAATGATAAAAAGTGTAAACATGAAAAATGTTTCATTTTAATCTATCTAATTTTATACCAAGTTTCATTATAATATGACTTAGATATTATAAGATATGAAGGACCAAAATTAGTACTTTAAAACTGCCAAAGAACAAAAATAAGGCAGAAAATAGAACACAATTGGAAATTCTACCAAATATTGTATAATGATCCAATTGCTTTAAAATTTGATTATGTTATATAATTATATGTTAGATTTAATTAGAAATAATAATAACATAAATTAGACAATCTTAGAAGAAGTTATGGGTTAATCAGTCCTATAAGATCACACTGCCCTATAGAAAAAATCATAACTATGTATATGAACTATGCACATTAATTTGTTTAAGTCACATTAAGTTTTTTTAGTTATATTAATTGATTATATTTCTATATTAGGCTCACAATAAATTGGATACCCACAAGAAGAGAATAGACAATAAATTAAATGTCGAAATCAAATGAGAAAATTGAGTATAGTTATCAAACGATTTCTTTAGTGCATATAAATATTGCTTACTATATGATATGTGAGATGATTTATGGTTATGTGATTCATATGATTGTTATGATTTGACATTGATAAGAAGATGATAGATAATTTGTGACATATGTGGTATATATATATGATATATGCATGGTATATGTGATAAAAATACAATGGTTCATGAATGCTTAATTACAAATGCATATGTATATGGACTAAAAATGCATTGTGACTAGTTAATTGATATTGAAAGCAAAAGAAGAAGCTTATGGCCCAAAAAATGTGCAAATGAAATAAATAATCAAGCTAGATAGCAAATAAAAATGTTTACATGGAAACCCGGGGCAATGTCTATTTAACTTGGTCACAACAAAATAAAAGTATATGCATACGTAAAGAGTAATGATTATATGCTTTAATTTTACTGGTAACTATATGATACTGATGAATGAAATGGAATACATGGTATGCGTTGGATTTGAGATTTGTTACAATGAGTTGCTTGTTACTTTAGATCTTGTTTGATGATTACTCTCACTGAGTTGTAACTCATCAATTTGCATAATTTTTCAGGTAAAAAAAGTGATAGCTTATTTTAAGTGGCATATAAAAGACATGGAACACAGGTCATCGGTCGAGTCTCACCACTCTCTTTGCATTCTACACCAACATGGAATCATGTCATTCACATTTTGGATTTATATGAATATATATGTATATTTACTCAGAGTTGTACAATGATATGTAAATGGATGCAATTAGTAAACTTTAGATGTAAAGTTTAAGTTTTAATATATATGAGATATGTTGATTTGCAGATTTATTGAATGATGATATGGATGTGATGATATGGATGTGATGATAAAAAAGAAAAATTTTATTATCAATGTTAACAGGTTCGTTTAACTTATCTATATGTCATATGTGATTACTAGATACAGAGATATGTTTTATTGAAATGCATAAGGTATGACGTTAAAATTAAGCATTAGTCACGAACATGAATTTCTAAATTCACGGTCGTGACTTTCATTTGGAAATGACATTGTTCCTTCTAGATTCATTTATGGCTTAAGGAATGGTAGAAATCACATGCGTGAATATTGCAATCATGGTCATGAGGCAATGTGACTTGGCTTGTTCGAGGGTATGAACAATGAATCACAACCGTGAATGTCTTATTTTCGGCAATTTGTTTATTTGTTAAATAATGAGGAATTTCATATAAGGGGATTAAGATGTATTTTTTTAAACAATAAAGTTGTAAATATTAACATATGTATATAAAGGAATATGTGATTTTATGTGAATAATGTTATACTATGTGATCATGTGGAATAGTGTGTATAAAGAAATATGAGATTGACAAAGAGATTGGATTACAAACTTAATAATAATACAAATTAAGCCCTAGAACACCTAATCTAGAACTAGAATATTGGACAGCTTGGTATGCTAATCATGGGTAATATAATATTATGATGACACTCGTATTATACCAGTAATAACACTTATATATATTTTACCTGGGATGACACTTGTATGCATATACCACTATATCCGGGTGGTAATTTTATTATTCCTGAATGGTTAATCATGTTATCCTTATTATTGGTTCAGTCATAGGTGTTATGGGCAAAAATCATACAAAGAATGGTATAAAGAATCTTACATGAGTTATAACTGTTAATTATCTATATATGCAAACAAATAGGTTATGATAATGTTTACGTATAAGATAATTACATGAAGCCTATAAGTATTAGAAAATGTGTGAAAACCTAGAACATGTTATTAGTGCATATATTTGCATGTCGCATGGATATAGTATATTGTCTTATTTATATGCACCACTAAGTCTAATACAGAAAGAGAAAGCAGAGGATAGTAGAAAAAGCTTACGGTGACTTAACCAGTAAAGCAACTTAGTCTTGATATTGTGGGTTACACATCTTTTGTACTTTTTGTTACGAATATTCTTTTATAGTATTTGTAAAATAAAAGAGGACATCTTCATTAACCAATCCAAGTACACCAAAGAGATTTTAAAGAAGTTTGGAATGGAAGAATGCAAGAGTGCCAAGATCCCAATGAGCACATCAAAAAAATTAGATAAAGATGAGAATGGTAAGACAATTGATGAGAAGCTTTATAGAGGTATGATTGGTTCTATCTTATAACTTACCATTTTCTAGGCTGGATATTAT
Source organism: Triadica sebifera (assembly GCA_023653625.1). NCBI lineage: Eukaryota > Viridiplantae > Streptophyta > Magnoliopsida > Malpighiales > Euphorbiaceae > Triadica > Triadica sebifera. The sequence continues at coordinate 7,074,675 of JALBGG010000023.1, read as the reverse complement.
ATATAGTTTATGCTTGTGTGCTAGGTTTTAATCTAGTCCTAGGGAGTCACATTTGTATGTTGTAAAAAATATTTTAAAGTATTTTCATGGCACAATGCACTTAAGCTTATGATATCTTAGGAATACATCATTTTATATCATTGGTTTTTCATATGTCATTTATATTGGTAGTCTTTTAGATAGAAAAAACACTTATATAACTTTTTCACTATATTGGTAGATGCTTAGTTTATTAGTTTAGCAATAAACAAGTTTTGGTTGTCTTGTCTACCGCCGAAGTGGAATATATGGTGTCGGGTTATTGTTGTACTCAAGTCTTTTGGATGAAACAATAATTCAACAACTATGGTCATGTAATTGATTACATTCTCATCAAATGTGACAACATTAATGTAGTAGATCTTTCAAAAAATTTCATTCAACATTATAGGAGAAAACACATAAATATTAGGCATCATTTGCTTATAGATAGTTTCCAACATGGTGATGTTATGTTAGAATTCATTGACACTAACAATTGATTGACGGATAGTTTCACCAAGTCTCCCAATGAAGAAAAAAATTGTTTTATAAAAATAGAGTTTGGTATGCTTGATGGGAGCATATTAATTTGAAAAACATTTTTAAAAACATGTGTTGCATTCATTATGCTAATTTTGTGTTCTTGTTGTGAAATATGTGCTCTTGAATGCCTATATGCTTTCTATGTGCTTAATATGCCTTATGTGATGTTAAATGCTTAATTGTTACATGTTTGTATATTTATTTTCCATTTGCAAATTTTCAACTTTTGATCACTTGAAGTTCAATTCAATAACATTCAAGCTTCAATTGTCCAAATACATTCAAATTGATCATAAATTATGTGTCAACTAAATTCAGACGTTTTCACATATTTTAAAGTGTTTTTCCATGAAAACCTATATGCATTAGGTCGCAAATTGTTTATCTTTTCAATTATTGATGGTTATACTCTTTTGTGGTCACGACACAATATTTCGCACTCACAAAATTAAAACTTTTCCCAACTGTTATATCTAGTCAAGTTTTCTTTCATGACACATATTTCTCAATTGCAAAAATATTTAAACTTTGAAATTCTTGACCGTTACACTATTCATTATCACGACTCCCATGTTGCGGTTGTGAATCGACTATTTTTTGCAAATTTTCAAAACGTCACATCTTTTAAGATTTCGATATTTTCTCCACATTTATAACTTTTAACATTACACACTCACACATACACTATAAAAACATCACTTTTCACTATTTATCTCATTTCAACATCATTCATTCATCTTTTTACATTTTCTCTCTAAAGCTTTTCCTCTCTCTATCATACATTACATATTTTTCTTCAATCCTCTTCTTCTTCTACTATCTTCAAACACAACAATGGCCCCCACACCTTCATCTTGTGCTACCAAAAGGAAAGCCTATGTCTTCTCTTCACAACCTCCAAAAAGAGCTCATGAAGGCCAAACCCTTCATCCACAACAAAATTCTTATTGGACTAGACCTTAAAAAACTTGGCATCTTGACGGAATTTGAAGATTATCTTGCAAAAGAGGGATGAACCAAGTTCATTTTTCCTAGTGTAAAAAGGTATGATTTTCTGAGTGCTAAATTTATGGCTATCCTCTATGTTGAGAAACATGGCACAAAGGACTTGGGTTACTATAGAATTTGATTTTTCATGTTTGGACAAAGGTATGAATTAACCAAAAACCAAGTCACCCAAATTTGTAGTTTCTCTCCCTCTGGCCTTCTCAATGCCACAAACATAAACCGAACCTACTCTGATTATTAAAGGAGTATTTCCATAAAAACCCACTTTGATAAATACTCACTCTCTAAAAGTATCAAGTCTCTCATCCACTGGGTTCTTTATAGGATCATCACCTTTTCCATGAATGCTAGAGGGGATGGAAATTAAAAAGTCCCTCAAAATGATTTTTTTCCTCTATGGTCTAGTAAATAAAATTCCTATTGATAGCATTATACCTTTTTTATACCAACTCCACCATATAGGAAATACAAGCAAAAAGGTTGTTTCTATCATTTCTCATATTACCCTTATTACCTAACACCTTAACATTTTTACTGATGAGAATGTGGACTTGTTTAAGGATTTTCAACCTTATAGGGAGAACCTCTTTGATATTCCATATATGTTAAATGCTAAGGTCATCAAGAAGGTTACCAAAGATGAATATGTCTACATTCTTAGTAAATATGGAACCTAGGCCTCATTCATTAAACAAAAGAGAAAAAAGGCAAAAGTTTCTATTTGAGAGGCTTCTCAAGTCCATGAAGAGCCCAACCCTCTCAAATGCCACCTTTACCTTTTTCCATAAAACAAATGTATGATCTTCAAATGAAGACAATTGAAATGATAAGGCATTTACACCTAGACATTCAAGACATACAAAGGAGAATGGGAAGAGATGTATGCCCAGTCAATGTTGAAGAAGAGACACAATTTGAGGTGGAGCCCCAAGGAGAAGAATAATAAGGAATGAATAATAAGGAACCGGCTATGATGAGGCCCTTTTTCACAATCTTATTTTTCCACCTTTCATACTTTTTGACCTTCACCCATCATTCCATCATATTTTATGTTTTCATTTCATACATTTCACATTTTTCATTGTTTTTTTTTTGTGTGGCATACAATGTCATCAAAAATTATAATTGTCTTTTTTTAATTAATGAAATGCTTGTTTGCTTTTACATCTCTCTCTATTTATGCCTTATAGGTTTGATCTTATGTCTTTAAGTGTTTACTTATTTTTGAGCTTGACAAAGGGGGAGAAGTATAAGTATAAGCAAAATGAAAGAAAAATGGACTTAATTTTGAAATTTGACATATAATTCAAAATGTTGACTTTTTAACATAATCTTTGACTATATGATAAACTATGCTAATGTGTATGATTTTCCTTGAAACTTTGTGAACTTAATTTCATTTTTGAAAGATCAATTTTATATTTTGATGGTAAAAAAAAAGATTATTGACCGTAGGGTGATTGATCTTAATTTTGATCTTGATAATCAAATTAAATGTCATTAATGTCTATTTAGTGCTTGTTTTGATAGCATGAAAATTTTCAAATCAACATGACTCTTTTTACGTAGGATTTTTTAAAGTATTGAAATGAGTGGCGGTTGAAATAAGTTAATCATGCTCACGACATAAGTCTCGCAACTACAACTTTTGAAGCATGACTACTACAAGTCTCTAGAAAAACAAGGCAAAATGGTCATCAAAGGTGCGAATGTGAACATACCCACGATAGGAAGATTGCAACCATGAGGAGTAAAGTGCGACCATGATTGAACTACATCAAAATGAACATCAAGTTCCAGAGAGTAGCCATGACTACAATTTATCTCACATAATGAGGTTTCACAACCACAAAATTCATATGGTCTTGACCATTGGAAGGCATCTCCACAAAATCATGTTATGTGTCCAAGCTACCATTAGGATTTCAGAAGGAGTTTTTCACCTTCAAGTCGCAACCATGACACCTGAAGTGCAATCATAACTGAGTCAATGCCAAATACTCTTTGAGAAATAGATACCACCCGTGACCGCGAATCTCCACCCGAAAAGGTGATTCGCGATAAGATTTAGTGATTGCTACAAATATCTAATATAGTTGTTAAAGGAGGGAGCGAGTCAGAAGCTACCACATGTCACGGACCACCAAATATCTAATTCTCATAACTGTGATAGGCAAATCACGACCGCAAATTGACCTATGCAGACATCATTTAATGCAATGGTTTTAGAATAGTATGGAAAGTTATTACCATTATTTATAATGAATATGTGGTGGGTAAGCACTATAAATACCTTACTAAAAGGTCATTGAATGTACTCAACACAACTTCTAACTCGCCAAACTTTTTAAATTTATTTCTCAACTTCTTTGTATTCAATTGTAAATGATTTTGGTTCAAGTGTTATCCTTAAACACTTGGGATATTGGAAGGGTCATTATGTGAGCCTATAAGGATCTAATTGTTGTGTTAGCCACTAAAATACAAGAGTATTTAGATTTGTTGTGAGCCAAGAGTGAAAACACCTAGTTGAGAGTTAGCTAGCAAAATGTCATTGTATCTATTTTAGTGAAATAGTGCAAATACTCAATTGAGATTGGAGAAAGGACATGGGATCTGTTAATATCCAAACCTCTATAAATCTTATATCTTTTATCTCTTCTCTTACTCTCTAAATTTTACCTATTCATTTGCCTTAGCAAAAATTTTAATTTGTTACCAATTCATTCCCCTTTAAGTGTATAGTAAATATAAACAAGAAACAATTTTATTTTAAGTGTATAGTAAATATAAACAAGAGATAGTTTTATACTAAGAACTTAAAGGTATTACAAATAATATAAGTATGGACAATTTCCATGATCACATGCTAAGGTTTATGTTGTAAATAAGTGGATAGGAATAAAGGATTATAAATACAATAGAGTTATAATTTATGACATATAAATGCAACTCTAATTATGTAAGATTAAGGCATAGAAAAATGGACAGACATAGATTCTGTGAATTAAGGAATAAACTAGAAATAATTCATAGTAGTTATAATGGATAATTGAATGCTTGATTGTATATTTACACATATATGCCTTAATGTACCACTAAGCAAGATTTGTTTAGCATATATGAGTGTTTTTCTCACCCATAGATTTGGACCGAAAAGATAAAATATGACAGCGAGAAGGAAAACCCACCACATAGTCTATAGGAATATTCATACGATTATTGGGGGAATTGCAATATTAAAATTTTATGATTCTTTGTTTTAGAACATGATTTATTTTGGGCACATAATAATTATAAAATAAAGTAATGCTTGCAGAATATGTGATTTTTTTTAATGTCAATAAGGGTGTGACAATGTTTGAGCTATGCATAATTAACGTTTGAAAATTATGAGGTTATAAGAGGATAACATACTGACTTTTGAATTAATTTTAGAAACACAATATTTTGAAATGATGTATTTTTCCAAATAAGTAGCTAAGTTTTAATGTTTTCACAAAACCAAGTTTTAAAAGGTTTTAAGTTTTAACAATTTTCAAACACGTGTTCCAACCAAGTTTTAATCATTAACCTCTTAAAATCGTTAATGTCCAACACTTGGATTGGATATTCTAACTATATAAGAGAGTGTTACAATTAATGTGTTACCTGAAACTTTAGTTGAAAAATTCCACTCTTAAAATTTTGATATGCCCGTTCATCAAACTTTAAATCAGTTCCTGAAAATTTAAAAGAATAAATTAGAGTAAAAAATTGCACAATAAGAATGGGAAAATAAAACAAACAAAAAATGAAGTTTGATATTTATACAACTTATTTCCTATTTCCTAGATATTATATAATATTATGGATATAGAATTAGATTGAAGATAAAAAGAATTAATAAATTTGAGATGAAGTTTTGATAGTATATACCACAGCTGATATATCACTATTTTTGATAGTATATGCTTGTAATTTTAAATAAGTTTCAACTCTCAAAAGCAAGCTTGGTGAATTTTTCTTATGGCATCTAAATATAGATAATGTTGTACAAAGAAGAGAAGAGAAGAGAAGAGAGGGACAATATCAAATATTTTTCAACATAAAATAAAGCCTTAAGATTTTGTAATTTCTTTAATTTACGTCCTTCAAATATGATTTTATCCTATCAACAAAACATTGATCCCGGTTAAATAAGGGTTCAATTTTTAAAAAATAAAGACTTTAATTTATAGATAAGAATTGAAAAACTCAATAAAAAAAAATACGTATAATTCAAAATTCAAAAAAGAAAATAAATATAAAGGATCATATAATTAAGAATAGATACACACAACATATCAATGTGATCATAAATATGCATTTATGATACAGTTACACAAAGCATACCAATTGAACAACCTAAACATATAAGAAATTGAAAAAAAAAGAAGCAATTAGTGTCTATTTTGTGTGGCTTTTGAAAATGACTACATGAAGATTGATGATTGACAATTGTAACACTTTGATTTTCAAACCGACTTGTTTGGTTTAAAAAAAAACATTATGCATTTCTTTCTCGTACTTCATCAGCTACAACCTGTATGCAGTTATAGTAAAAAAGTAAAGAATTTTCTTAGCCCATTTGTCTCCAAGTCTTTTAGAAAGATCAGTGAAATAAGAATCAAGCAGAGGCTACAATTATAAAAGACAACAATTAAAATTTAAAATAAAAACTAACTTTTATAAAAGAGATTAAGCTCTTCTTAATCAAAGCCAATACTTAGACAGTTAATATCTAAACTTCATCTCCATCCATAATATTATATAAACACATAAATATAGAACGGTAATCTGGTTGCTCATTTATGTCCCAATATTTTCTTATTATTTAAAGAAAAACCGAAATGATTCAAAAAAAATTATAATTTTTTTTTTCATTTTTGGATCGGTTTGGATCGATCCACCAGATGGTCCTAAAATGCTAAATTATTTACGGGTCAAAAATCTAAGCTAGCAATGGTTAATTTGTAGAAGAGAAAATGACACAAATTTTGCGGGTCAAAAATCTAAGTCATGAACAGATTTAGATACCACTGGAAATAAAACTTGTAGAAAAGCACGGGCAGCGGATACTTACTTGTTGAGCGTGAATCATGCGCTTTCAATGCTTCAGACGGAGACAAATTACCAGAACTTGACTCAGCTCCACAGTACGAACGCTCTTGATTCTCTTGTGATTAAAATGGAGATGAAGAAATTCCTTCCGAATTTTAGAGAAAACTTACGATGAAAAGTTATCTCTTTTTCTTATATCAATTCGTTATATCTTTCTTTTTCAAAAGTTATATCTTTTCATAACTTTATATATAAGAAGATATGGGCCTGGACTGGGTCAAGCCCACATGGGCGGCCCATTACCATAAAGCCCAACATCTCCCACTCGCCCAAAGTGGGCTTGGCTCAATCCAAATATCATCTCACATTTCAAACTTAAACAAAGAATCTTTCATACAAGCGAATGGACCGTGCGACCTGAAGCATACAAATTTTGGGAGCTCCAATACAAACCTAATTATAGGTCATATAGGAGACATCAACCCAAATTTGTAATTATTTTCGATAATGTGCTTAATTACCCCAAGTATCTTTCTCGCTACACTTAATTTGAGTATCATTCAATCCCTCATGAATCTATACTCAAATCATTTTTACAATCACTTGTATTCTAAGTTACTTCTCGCTTCATCAAGCGTAATAACTCTGGCTGGTGAACACAAGATGTGAGTGCATAAGCAAACTACTCTTTCTTTTGCCCTCATATCAATAAGCTTTGAATTAACTCGCTTTTCTATGAGTGTTCCGTTAAGTCGAATCATTCCATGACTATAGGATACATCCTAAGATAGCCAACATTAATTCATCACATCATGATATAGTCAAAAGTCACAAAGGGTAAAAGTTGTTTGGAATCCATTTCTAGGATTTCTAGGACTCACATAGTGAAGAAGCAGGGATCCATTCTTTCGCTTCCTAATAGGTCGTTTAGCACATGCAGTATGAATTGCATGCTATGGTGGAGCTACTCTTTTCTCGTCAAAAATTCAAAGAGTGTATGTCTTGCTCTCAGTTCAAAATAAATAAACACCATATGAGTATTAGTCTTATCGCTCCAAATGCACCAAACTTGAAATTTTTATTTATACATTCAACAATGTTAAATAACAAATTTCACACTCAGCTTCCTCTATATAGACACATGAATGGTGGGGAAGTCATTCATGTCGATTCTTATATATACAAAAAATCTCATCTTGATCCTTATCAAGGCAACCTTATAAAAATGAATAAAAACTAAGACCGCTCCCACTGCATCTTAGTCATTCACTTAATGCCTCTGCATTTATGGTCTCATCTATGCTCGCTCCATAGTGCCAGAGGCGATTACTCATATGAGTGAGTCAATCTAAGTCTATCGACCTACTTATTCGAATTGTGCTAACTAGTATTTGCAATATAATCATATAATTGAAAATTCATTAGTCAATTAAAATGATATATCATTTGCAAAAACCAAGTGATTTGACTTAACATATATTGATTACATTCTACATAAGCCTATAGATTTTACATGTCTTGCAAATGCATCTTTAGCTATTGGTTTAGTAAATGGATTTGCTACCATTTTGTTTGTAGAAATGTGTTTCAGAATCACTTCCTTTTCCGCAATCATGTCTTTAACATATTGATATCTAATCTGGATATGCTTGGTCTTTCCATGATATTTTGGATCCTTAGCATAAGCTAATGTAGTCATACTATCACAATAGATTGTCACAGGTTCAGATGCTGACTTGACAATTTCTATGTGCTGCAAAAATCTTTTCAACAAAACTGCCTCTTGTATAGCTGAGGAACATGCTACATACTTAGCTTCCATCGTCGATAAAGTTATACAAGATTGCTTCTTGCTACTCCATGAAATTGCGCAATCATTAAGCAAGAATGCATATCCATAGGTCGATTTGCATTGATCTATATCACTTCCCCAATCAGCATCAGTATAACCAATTAAGCGCAAATCCTTCCCTTGATAACATAGAACATAGTCTGAAGTTCCTTTTAGATATCTCAATATTCTCTTGACTATCATCCAGTGTTTCAGACCTGGATTATATTGAAATTTGCTTACTAGCCCAACAATATAGCAAATGTCTGGACGTGTGCACATCATTGCATACATCAGACTACTGACAACATTGGAGTAGGGTACTTTAGACATTCATTCTTTTTCATCTGATGTCTTGGGACACATATCTATACTAAGGCTCAGATTCCTTTCGACAGGGGTATCCATAGGCTTACATTCATGCATATGGTAACGCTCTAACATTTTTTTTATATAAGTCTCCCGAGATAAACCCAGAAGTCTTTTAGAGCGATCCCTCAAGATCTTAACACCAAGTACATAACTAGCCTCACCCATATCTTTCATTTCGAAGTTCGATGATAACCATTTCTTGGTAGTATCAATCAACTTCTTATCATTCCAGCTATTAAAATGTCATCGACATACAAGGACATAATTATAAAACCATTGTTAGAACATTTAACATATATGTAATGGTTTTCCTCCATCATCGTAAAACCATCCTTTAATACGACTTGATGAAATTTGAGGTTCCATTGTCTTGACACTTGCTTAAGACCATAAATGGATCTTTTGAGCTTGCAAACTTTGCGCTCTTATCCTTTGAGTTCAAAACCTAAAGGTTGATCCATATAGATCTCTTCATCTAGTTCTCCATTGAGAAAAGTAGTTTTAACGTCCATTTGATATAATTCTAAGTCCATTCGTGCTACTATAGCCAGAATGAGGCGAATTGATGCAAACCTAACTACAGGTGAGAATGTATCTTCATAGTCAATTCCCTCTTTTTGTGTATAGCCCTTAGCTACTAATCGAGCTTTAAATCTTTCTATTGTCCCATCCGCCTTACATTTTATTTTGAGAATCCATTTGTTCCCAATAGTCTTACGATCAGATGGTTTCTCAACTAAATCCCAGACTTGATTGTATATCATCGAATCCATTTCCTTTTTCATAGCTTTAATCCATTCTTTTTCTTTAGGACCAGAAATAGCTTATTGTACTGTTTTAGGCTTTTCTTCATCTGGAGCAATCATAAAAGCTTCCCCCTTAATCTCAAATCGACGACGGGGAATCTTGTCACGATTACTACGTCGAGGTTGGGATTGTTCAAGGTCTTGCTCCATTGGAACAAAAACTGACATTCTTTCACTCCCACTTGGTTCAGGAGGAGCAATAAATTCTTGCTCTGTGAGTGCTAAATCAATTATACTTGCACTCCCACTAGTCTCATGATCTTCCAATTCATAAAATTGGAAATCCTTATTTATCTCACCTCTTTCAGGAAAGTCCTCTTCTAAGAAAATGACATCTCGTGACTCAATTTATGTTATTCTTCCATTTGTGTTTTCCCCCAGAAATACATATCCTTTGGAGAATTCTGAGTATCTTATAAAGATACATTTCTTCCCCTTCGGACCAAGTTTTCCATATTCATGGGAAGTGTTGTGGATATAAGCTGTGCAACCCCATGGGCGCATATGGCTTAAGTCAGGCTTTTCGTTTTTCCACAATTCATATGGGGTGAAATGAACAGATTTGGATGGTACACGATTTAGAATGTAGGCAACAGTCATTAATACATCTCCCCAAAAGAAAGTTGGTAAATTAGCCTGCGCCATCATTGACCTAACCATGTCCAATAGGGTTCTATTTCTTCTTTCTGCTACGCCATTTTGTTGCAGAGTAGAAGGAATAGTTAGCTGCCTAGCTATACCCTTATCATCACAATAACTTTTGAATAAATCAGATAGATATTCACGCCCTCGATCGGTCCATAATGATTTAATATTCAAATTCAATTGATTCTCAACCAACTTACTATAACGTATAAAGCAATCTAATGCTTCAGATTTATGGGAGATCAAATAAATATGACCGTATCTGATGAAATCATCTATGAAAGTGATGAAATAGCAAGCACCATGTCTTGCTCTAATATTCATTGGGCCACAGATGTTAGAATGTATAAGCTGTAAAGGAAATGTGGCTCTTTTGGCTTTACCAAATGACAATCTTGTTGCTTTTCCAACTAGGCAATGCTCACAAATAGGCAAATCTATTTTCTTAGCAGATCCTAAAAGACCAGCTTTTGCTTATCTTTTTAAACGATATTGCCCAATGTGTCCTAATCTAGCATGTCATTTAGTATCATCAATTAATGAAACATTATTGGAATTTTCAACAAGAAATATAGATTGCTCAAAATCCATAAAAATAGTGTCTAGCACTATAAAACCATTCAACATATGTCCAAAGCCATAAAAAACTTTGTCCAGAAGTATTTTAACACAACCATCTTCAAAAATAATTTTGAAGCCAAGTCCAAGCAAAACAATAATAGAAACTAAATTTCGTCGAATATCAAGAGCATAAAGCACATAATGGAGATAAAGCGTGCGACCTCCCCACAGCACTAGCCTACAGAAACCGATCCCAAGCACGTCAGCCGAAGCATTATTCCCTATATAGATTTTTCTACTCCCCTTTGGAATTCGACGAAATTCCACAAAGGTAGATCGGTCCCTTGCTATATGGTCTGTTGCTGCTGAATCTACAGTCCAATAAGGAACAATTTCAGCTAACATCAAACAACTACTAACATATAAATCTGAGGGACTAATTTGGTCATACAATACTTTTGGCTCAGTGCAATCATGAGCAAAGTGACCATGCTTCCCACAGTTGAAGCAATTCATGTTCTTGCCTTTCTTTCCGCTGCGTTTCCCATGCTTGCCCTTATTTCCACTAAATTTTGTCTTATTCTCTCCCTTGCCTTGCCATTTGCCCTTACTTTTCCATTTCTTTTGCCCAGAGCTATAAGCTCCTTTTCCTCTAGACTCAGTCATATAAGCTTTTCAGGCTTATCAGCGAGAATGTGATCCTCCTCTAGCTCAACATGTCGGGCAACATCATCAAAAGATTGTATATTATCATTATGGGTAAGGTTGACACGCATGTGTTCTCAGGCTTTTGGCAGAGAGCGAATCACAGCTTGAACTTGTTGTTCGTCAGTCATCTCATGGCCAACACCTTTCAGTTCACTTATCATATTAGACATGACAGTAAGGTGTTGCCTCATTGTATGATTAGAATTTTTCTTATAGGCATCAAACTTTAGAGTTAACTGACGCAGTCTTGTTGTTGAGGTTCCACCAAATTGAACCTTAACAGCATCCCAAACTGCTTGGGCTGAGCGGTGTTTTTCAAAGCATAACATCAAGTTATTTCTCATGCTGCTCAGCATCAATATGCGAGCAACTCTATCCTTGCGCTTATAAGCTCGATATGCTTCCATATTTCGCCTATGTTGAGCAGTGTTTCCGTGCTCAGGCTAAGCCATTTGTTGTATTATTGTTTCCAGCATATCTTGCTCTTCCAGGTGATACTGAATTTTACGATGCCAAATGTCATAGTTTTTATCATTCAACTTATCTCCTTGATTCAAGTCAGCAATAATGCTTTTTGTAGCAGTCATTTCAACTATTTAGAAACAATGATTATAATTAGGATTATCACAATTCTTTATTGATCTTTATCAATTTCAAGTCATAATGCTTTAAATTAATCAATAATAACCTAACACAAGTAGTAGAAACAAAAAAACTATATATACAGTTCAATCAACTCCTACTAACAAAGTCCAGTTATCATTGTTTAATTTAAACATGTGTTAATTAATTCTATATTAGATGAGATTCATTAATCTACCAATCTAATATTCCCACAATACATTCATTATATAATGTAATATAACAACAATAATATATATGCATCAAAATAAGATAAACATCAATTACATGTTCTTATTTGCATAATTTTCCTCTAAATTTCTCATCAAAACAGTCACAAAAAATTTTGAAAAAATATCCATTAAATTGGAAATTAAATTTTGAGATTTATAGGAAAAAAAAATTTGACCAAAAATATTCGTTCACGCGCCGAACGAAGTCTGCCCACATGCCATCACGCGCCACCACGCGCCACCACAGGCCATCACATGCCTTCACGCGCAGTCACACTCTCACACGGGTAGTCACGTGCTCGCACGCGCCACACGTGCCTCCACGCACTCTGCACGCGCCACAGGCCACGTCAGCAAATGTGGACTAATCGGAGGACGCCATGTGGCCAAGCGTACCACGTGTCATGTACACGTGGCAAAACCATCAGAAAACCGTTTTCTTCAACTGCCAGCGCGTCACGCGCCGTCTTCCGGGGTTATTTTTGCACCGATTTTTGAAATTTTGCACATTTTTAACAGTTTTAAAACTACTGGGACCATTTTTATTCCGTTTAAATATCATTTTGGCCGTGTTTGGACAACACATACCCAATATGAGAGTGGGAATCGTTTTAATGATTATTTTCAAAAAAAATATATACAGAAACTTTGAATAATCATACAAATTCATCCACTCATCAGAAAATTATGCAAAAATACTCGTTAGAAAGCTTGTGACAAGAGCTTTCCAACGATACCAAATTCGAATAATGAAATCGAAGAATTATTTAACAAAAATTGAAGGAAATTCGAATTTACATAGTTAATTTCTCCAAAATCATCACAATTATGATTTTTAGCACAAAACCGCACAAAACGGGCTCTGATACCAATGTAGAAAAGCACGAGCAGCGGATACTTACTTGTTGAGTGTGAATCGTGCGCTTTCAATGCTTCAGGCGGAGACAAATTATCAGAACTTGACTCGGTTCTATAGTACGAACGCTCTTGATTCTCTTATGATGAAACGGAGATGAAGAAATTTTTTTCCGAATTTCAGAGAAAACTTACGATGAAAAGTTATCTTTTTTTCTTATATCAATTCCTTATATCTTTTTTCTTCAAAAGTTATATCTTTTCATAACTTTATATATAAGAAGATATGAGTCTGGGCTGGGTCAAACCCACATGGGCGGCCCATTACCATAAAGCCCAACAAAACTAAAATGACGCAAATAAAAGCTAGCAATGGAGCAAATATTTTTGTTTCGACTAAGTGGTGACGAAATTAAAATAACTAAAACTAAAATCAGAGTTTATTAAACAAAAAGAAATAACATTTCTTCAATAATAAAATATGGGAAATTTTGAAACTCTGTTTGTTTAGGGAAAATGTTTTTCCTTATTTTCTAATATTTGGTTTAATATCCGGAATATCAGTCAAATAAAAATATTTTCCAAGTCAATAGAAAATATTTCAAAAATAAAGGGAAAACAACTTCTAATTTTAAAAATGGGAAGTCATTTTACAAGATTTATCATATATATATATATATATATATATATATATATATATATATATATATATATATATATATATATATATATATATATATATATATATATATATCACTTTAATTTTAATTTTTTTCATTTTTCTAGTATTGCAGTCAAATATAAAAAAATATTATTTTTTAAAAAATATTTTCTTTTTTTTAAATATAAATTATTTTTCAGAAACAAATGAAATTTTAGATGTAAAAGAATTAGAGTTTAAAGATATGCTTTAGCTTGACAAGTGAAAAATGAAGCCGTATTTGATTGAGGCTTGTGCAAAAATTGATGCGAAAAAAAAAAGCAAAAATAGCGACATTAATCTCTGACAACAGAAGGAAAAGCAGCGACATTAATCTTCGGTGACAGTGGTGCGGCAAAAAGAGAGAACACCAAAGTGAAGGAGACCAGCAGAAAGTAGCCAAATAAGAGATCTGTGTGACGTGGAGCAACGCGGTATAATAAAGAAAGCGGGGAGAGGCATAATAATTTTATCTAGGATGGGCTTTTTAAATATGAGAATAAAAAAATGACATCATTTTTTAATACAAAAAGCAACATCGTTTTGAACCTTCACACATATTGTGTCGCTATTTAGAGAAGGACAAAAATCGGTTGCTAATGTTGTTTAGGTGGTTCCACATTCATGCCTAAACGATTTTCAAATTAACAAAGGGCTGTTTTGGTCAAGATTAGCAACGGATCTTATTCTGGCACTATATTTAGCGATGGGCATTCGTTAATTGCTAAATTTTTGAGCATTTAGACTAACACTACTTTAGCAACAGAAAAAAGTTCATCACTAATTCTCACTAAAATTAAAAGCAAAACAAAGTTAGCGACGAAAAGATTCCGTCGCTAATCCTGTACAATGACAGACCAAATCAGCTGAAAAAAGTGTAATCAGTGAACGGAAGGAACTCCTGTGCTTCAATGGAATGACTGACTGCGAAGAAAAGATATATCGGCTGTATTGATTTGCATAACTCGCACACCTTTACTACATAAAGATTCCTTCTTGCTTGAATGAATCCTTAGCTTGACGAATCCTGAAAAATGAAAAAGGGCACGGATTAAATATGTTGCAAGTGTAGTCTCGTTAAATCATCACTAATCCGTCACAACTCCAACACATCAATTTTTGCTGCCAATTTAGCTAGTGACTTTAGTGAAGGAAGTTATTTGTCACAAAATCTTGTCACCAATCTATTACTAATATTTTTAAATTTTTTTTAATTGAAGTCGCTAGTATTTCTGTAACAAATATGTCGTTATTTAGCAGCGGATATGTGTCCACTGCTTATTTTCGTCGCTATTTTATATTTTCCTTGCAGTGAATTATACATATTTTTTAAGGATATCAATTAAATGTAGTTCCTCGTATTTGATTAATAAATAAAAAAAATTGCAGCCATGCATGCATGTGTGATCATTAGTTTCTCCATGCAGAAACAGTCCATGTAACTAGGGAACATTATAGGCAACTTGATCTACACGGCAAGGCATCAGGAAATATTGGCTCAAAACTCAAGTTGGCTCCAAAAATCTCTTTCCATTTATCCTACAGTCGCTGACCATTAATTAAAATATCCCTTATTCAACTTGTCTCTACTCATGTATTAGGTAGTCAATGTATGTACCATGTAGTGTTATATATATATATATATATATATATATATATATATATATATATATATATGTGGAAACAAAATAAATAAATAGATCAGCATATAATTTAAGCCATTGTTAATATGTCTACCCCATCTATAAATACATTAAAACTCGATCACAGTCGCTATTATTTATTACTGTTCATATAACAGTGCAGTTACAATTTTACCCATTAATAAACGACACTGTTTTACTTAGTAAAATTTACAACTTCCGTCCATTTTGGTAGGTAGGAATTAATCCTAGCCCTCTATTTGGTAGGTGGGTGATTTACAAATGAACTAATAAGGTTTATATAGGCCTCCACCTCCTCAATGGATGACCTCAGCCGCTACCTTTGTGATCTCATTTGATCCCGCCATCTTTACTTGAACCTTAGCTCTGATACCAACTGTCACGGATTTGGTCTTTTGCTACTAACGATCGCGCGACACTAGCTTTGAGCCCCACAATCTCGGTATGAAGGGACTCCTCCAAGGCCTTTACTTGGCTTAGACATGTCATCACCAAGTGCCTTGAAGTATTGCTCTAAACTCCACAAGAAATTGTCAATCTCCTTCGTGTTCCTTCTCGGCCTTGGCTTGGTATGCTTGTTCTATGGTTGGTCTCTCATGCCAACCTATGGTCAACTTGGCAGTGCTTGGAAACTTATGATGTTCCTTGGTGAGCTCCCCACCTCATCACATAAAACGATGTATCACTTATTCCTCTCCGCCGCACTGACTATACCTACCTAATCAGACTATCTCTGCCACGGTAGTTAGCGGAGAAATAAATTCTCTCTTTGTTCACCCTTAGTAACAAGCCCATTTGAGGCAATTGCTACTTTCCTCAACGATTGGACTATCATCTTCTTTTTTTCTTTTTCTTTTAAAGACAAACTTGGGCATCATGTTCAAAAACAAGCAAAAATAAAATAACATAAATTATATTATAATTTTTTGTTCTATTATATTTTAATTTTTTTACTATATATAAATCAAAATCAAATTTTTAACTTTTATATTAAAATTTTTAATTTATATATTTGATTTTTCTAAGGTGATATGAAAAATAGTTATTAAAAAACTAGAAATAAATTAAATTAAATTATATGATAATTTTTTTCTTCTATTATATTATAATTTTTTGACTATATTTAAATCAAATTCAAATTTTAAAATTTTATATTAATATTTTTAATTTATATATTCTACTAGCAATTATATAATAATATATAGAAAATGACATATAACTGTCAATAATTATATAAAAAAATATTGTAAAAGTCATATAATTGCTAGTAATTATACAGTAATACATTGAAAATGACATATAAATATCAGTGGTTATGTTAAAGAGTATTACAAAAAATGATATAATTATCGCAATTATATGATTATATAAATATAACAAAATTATATTTAACTACCATCAATTATATAAAATAAAAATTTGTTATAATTGTACCAAACAAAATAAAATGAGTCTTTTTTTTAATTGTACAAAACAAAAAAAAAGAAAAAAGTTAAAAAAAGAAATGACCAAATATGATGTGGTACAATACCCAATGCTATTTTTGGTATCAAAATAGTGTCGGATTGGAGATTACCAATTTCTACTGATATATTTAAGTTTTGCCCTCTATAAATTAAGCTTTTGGATCCGCCACCACTGGGTAAAGAAAGATGTATTACATCTAATATTACCTATTGAAGCTTATGTATAATAATAAACATACACAAAAGAAAGGAACCAATATGTATTTCTTTCGTCATCGAAAAAATCAATTTATTATATATCTACACTCTTAAAGGTAAAAAAAATATAAATTAAACATATTTTTATATTTTGTAAATAATTCATATACCAATATCAATTATTTAATTATGATATTCCAGGTTTACTTATACTTGGCTATTGCTCATAATTCGCGCTATTTGAGTTTCCCTTTGTGATTTTTTCTAAAACTTTATCAATATATATTATGTAAAACTTCCTATAATGTTGAGTAAAACTTACTAACTATATATATTTATGTTAATGATTTTGGCATTTATTATGAATCAATATATACTTTCTATTAACTTGAAAGTTATTATCGTTTTTTCTTACTTTTGTATAAAGTGGAATGTAACTGTTTTTTAACTATATATTTTATGAGATTGAATTATATATGCTACTTTGATATACTTTCATATTATTTACTCTATTTATTATTTAAAATTTTTTTCCGACACAACATAAGAACTACATACTACTACTATATACTAAATCTAAGATTTCTGAGCTAAAGCTGGGATATCAACTAATTGGAGATTAATTCTAATTCAAGAAGCTAGCATGCAACATAGCTAATTTTTTCAAGGCATGAATTGCTTTGTCATCCTACTCTTTTAGTTAATTAGATATGTCCATAAATACGGTTGTTCGTCCAATCGGTTTAGTTTGTACGTAATTTTTTTGAATATGGACATTTTTAGAATTTAGGCTTAACAGAACTCGAAGACAAGCTCAATTATTTTGGAATGGATTTCTGTTTGTTACTTTACATTATGGACCGATATAAAAATTTATATAATTTCTTAATATATTAGATATTTTTAAATTAAATAACTTTATACATATATTATATAATATTTATTGAATTATATATTATATTGAATCTTTAATTTATCTTACATTGATTTTATTACTTTTAAAATAACGTGTTGTACTATTTTGAATCAAATGTTGTATATATGCTATATTATTTTGGGCAAAATTTAAATTATTTGTTTAGAAGAATAAGTAACTGAAACAATTGGAGCTAGGTAATACGAATTTTTTTAAAATGATTTTTTTTTTAGATATTCACTTTACTCTGGCTGAACTCTTCCTGGGCCAACCCTTTTCTAAATCTATTTTTCATGTAATAGAATTTGGATAAACTGAGAAAATAAAATAAAATAAAATAAATATGAGCTAATTAGATCTGGCCCGAATCAACACAAATCCAGCTATGACTTGGTCTACTTCTAACCAGAAGAGATTAAAAACAAGAGAACACCATACAAAATTTTGGATTTAAATACATATGCTAAATGGTCTCTTTGTTCGCTTGTCTAAACATGTCACATTATTATAGTTAGTACGAAACATGTCTTATCATTAAATATGCGAAACATATGTTATCATTAAATATGTATATATGTATAATGCAATTATACTTAATATAAATATAACATGATTATTAACTAATAGTATCAAAACTAAACCTACACAATTATACTTATTGCAAATGTAGTATGATTATAATGTTTGATCCACTAATCGTAATCGTATCAAAAAAATTTAAATACAATAACTAGATTAACTGATATAAAAATCTACCATCTAGACAATTTGTCCACTAAACGATCAACTCATTTATAAATCGACCGATTTTGGATGGCCTGGTTGAAAACCTTACTGTCACGCACCGGAAGGTTCATACGGAATTTTCCGCAAATTTACATTTTCCTACACATATGTAATATTCTAGAAGGTCATTGTAAACCGTTAGATTAAATGGATCGTGGCCGTCCATTTCGGTAGATAGGAATTAATCCTAGCCGTCCATTTTGTAGGTAGGAATCAATCCTAGCCATCCATTTTGGTAGGCGGGAGTTGATCTTGACCATCCATTTGGTAGGTGAGAATCAATCCTAGTCATTCATTTGGTAGTTGGGAGTTAATACTAACCATCCATCTAGTAGGTGGGAATTGATCTCGGTCATCCATTGAGGAGGTGGAGGCCTATATATACCTTATGTAAATTCATTTGTAATCATTCAATTAATTCAAGCAATTAAGCATTTCAAGTAATACAAAGTATTCTTCACAAACTCTTGTGTTCTTGTTTTGCTATTGAATCTTCTCGATCTCTAAGTTTCGTTCTATTCTTTTTGGAGTGCTTTTATCGGTTTGGAAGGCAGGCTTAATGCAACGGACCGTGCTAAGTGCCGCACGATTGCTAGTTGAAGTCTAGGGTCGTGACAGTTGGTATCAGAGCCAAGGTTTGAAGCTTCACTATCTTTGGCATAATGAAGGCTACTGCCCCAGCTACACCTAGCGTGGAAGTTCCATCAATGGAATGTGGTCATGAGGAAGTTCGGAAACCATCTAAAGAATCTCGAGCCAAGTCGAAAGACATGATTTCTAGCTTGGAAGCACGTGTTGTGAGTGCTCAGGACAACTTGGGGGAGTTGTTCGACCGAGTTGACAACTTGGAGGAACGTTACAGCGGCTTGGAGGCCGAGGATGCGGAGATCCATGCAGTGGTCAAAATGTCCCTCAACGAGCTAGACGGTGGGTTAAGGCAAGAGATTGATGGGCTGAAATCCGAACTTGTTAAGGTACGTGATCTCTTCCAAAGAGAAATTTCTAATGTGTTACTTAGAGTTGAGGATATGGGTGGTGATCTAGCACTATGCAAATGGGCTATGGTCTCGGGAACCAATACAACCACTATCATTGAGGCCAATAAAGTGGAAGTTCCCAAGCCAAAGACTTTCAATGGTGCTCGGAATGCTAGGGAAGTTGAGAACTTCCTATGGGGGCTGGATCAATACATTGAGGCTACTTGCATAACGGACCATGCCAGCAAAATCCGAACTACTGCCATGTACTTGACTGACACTGCTATGCTGTGGTGGAGACGAAGGCATAGAGATGTGCAACATGGGGTGTGCACAATTGATACCTTTGAAGACTTCAAAAGGGAGTTCAAAAGCCAATTCTTCCCCATAAATGCTGAGGAAGAGGCGAGGGGCCGGCTTCGACGACTAAAGAAGATGGGTAGCATAAGAGAGTATGTGAAGGAGTTCACAACCTTGCTGCTAGAAGTCCCTGACACATCGGACAAGGATGCCTTATTCTTGTTCATGGATGGTCTCCAATCATAGGCTAATCTTGAGCTCAAACGACGTGGTGTCCAAGAATTATCTTCGGCCATTGTCGTTGCTGAAAGTCTTATTGATTACTCCTCAAACAAAGAAGGCTTGAGACCAGCTAATAGAAAGTTTGGTGGAGGAAAGAATGGGGGAGGCCATGCCAAGAGTCAGAATCATAAAAATCACAAAGAAGACTATTCATTCAAGTCCCGGGACAAAGGGAAGGAAAGGGAAGAACGTGGCGCCTCAAAGCCCTGTGTGACATGCTTCATATGCGACGGACCGCATTAGGCACGAGAATGTCCCAAAAGGAAGACATTGAATGCTTTAGTTGCCTCCACTCATGATCAAGAGAGAAGTGATGCAGATGAAGGTGCGAAGATGGGATCTTTGCGGCTGCTTAGTGCATTGCAAAGTGCCCCAACGTCCCCCAAGGGACTCATGTTTGTGGATGCAACCATCAATGGGAAAGTCGCCAAAGCCCTAGTCGACACAGGTGCATCTCACAACTTTGTTTCGCTAGAGGAAGCCAAGAGACTTGGTCTCAAGGTTGCCAATGGAGGTGGCTCCCTCAAAGCAGTTAACTCGGTAGCATAACCTCTCCAAGGAATTTCCCGCAGAGTGAAGGTCAGTCTTGGTGCATGGACTGGCCAAGTGGATTTATCTGTGGCACCCATGGATGACTTCTCGGCGGTATTCGGCATGAAGTTCTTGGACCAGGTGAGAGTTTTCCTTGTTCCATGTTCAAACTCTATATGCATTATAGATGGACCAAAGGCTTGTCTAGTGCCGACGGAAAGGACCACCAAGCCTACTACCCAAGCTCTCTCAGCACTTCAATTCAAGAAGGGATTGAAGAGGGAAGAAGAGAGTTACTTGGCCATTCTTAAGGAGTATGATGACGATGAAGCATCACCACAATTAAGTTTGCCGACGGAGGTGCAAGTTGTCTTGGATGAGTTCCAGGATGTGATGCCGGAGGTATTGCCAAAACAATTACCACCAATGAGAGAGGTGGACCATGAAATTGAGTTGGAGCCTGGTACAAGACCACCAGCAATGAGTCCTTACCGGATGGCAAACTCGGAGTTGGCAGAATTGCGGAAGCAACTCAATGAGCTGTTGGATACTGGTTTCATTAGACCATCCAAAGCCCCATTTGGTGCCTCGGTGCTTTTTTAGAAAAAAAAAGGATGGTTCACTGAGAATGTGCATTGATTACCACGCTCTAAACAAGATCACGGTAAAGAACAAGTATCTTATCCCACTGATTGCTGATTTTTTTGACCAATTAGGGAATACTAGATACTTCTCTAAGTTGGATTTGCGGTCGGGATACTACCAGGTGTGCATTGCAAAAGGGGATGAACCGAAAACTACATGTGTAACAAGGTACGGTGCTTATAAGTTCCTTATTATATCCTTTGGTCTCACTAATGCATCTGCTACCTTTTGCACCCTCATGAATAAACTTTTTCATCCCTACCTCGATCGGTTCGTGGTAGTATACCTTGATGATATTGTAATATATAACCGGACTATGGAAGAACATTTTGAGCATTTGAAGAAGGTGTTTGAGGTCCTTAGGGAAAATGAGTTATATGTTAAGAGGGAGAAATGTTCCTTTGCCCAAGATGAGGTGATGTTCTTGGGTCATAGGATAAATGATGGAAAGCTTATGATGGATGGAGACAAGGTGAAAGCCATCCAAGAATGGGAACCTCCTACTAAGGTCCCAGAGTTAAGGTCTTTCCTTGGACTTGTGAACTACTACCGGAGATTCATCAAGTCATATTCAACAAGAGCAGCCCCATTAACTGATCTACTCAAGAAGAACAATACTTGGGAGTGGACAAACAAGTGCCAATCCTCGTTTGATGACTTAAAAAAGGCCATTACCGAAGAACCAGTGCTTTACTTGCCAGACCCCTGCAAGATGTACGAGTTGCATACGGATGCCTCAGACTTTGCCATTGGTGGAGTGTTGATGCAAGAAGGCATCCTATAGCATATGAAAGCCGCAAGCTCAATGACACTGAACGCCGCTACACGGTGCAGGAAAAAGAGATGACAGCTATCATCCATTGTCTAAGGGTGTGGCGACACTACTTGTTGGGTTCTCACTTTGTGATTATGACAGACAATGTAGCAACTAGCTACTTCCAAACTCAAAAGAAGTTAAGTCCCAAACAAGCTCGGTGGCAAGACTTTTTGGCAGAATTTGACTACAAGCTTGAATACAAATCCGGTAAGGGCAATGTGGTGGCTGATGCACTAAGTCGAAAGGCAGAATTAGCAGCTTTGAGTAGACCAAGCAGTCCCTTGTTGGCAAAGATCAAAGAAGGGTTGGAGCATGATGCCCTGTCTCAAAACCTCTTAGTCCTCATCAAAGAAGGAAAGACAAGGCGATTTTGGCAGAGTGATGGACTACTCTATGCCAAGAAAAATCGCATCTACGTTCCTAAGTAGGGGAACTTGAGAAAAGAGATGATCAAGGAATGTCATGATTCACTATGGGCTGGACACCCAGACATGAAACGCACCCTTGCCTTGATCAAGTCTATTTACTATTGGCCTCAACTACGGGATGTTGTTGAAGCCTATGTGAGAACTTGCCTTTTTTGCCAATAAGACAAGACGAAGCAGCGTGCACATAGTGGCTTGCTAGAACCACTCCCTATTTTGGAGAGACCATGGGAGAGTGTCTCAATGGACTTCATCACTTGTTTGCCAAAATTAGAAGGCTTTGGCAGTATTATAGTAGTCATTGATCGCTTCAGCAAGTATGCAACCTTCATACCTACCTCGGCGGATTGCACTGTAGATGAGACTGCCCGGTTGTTCCTCAAGCATGTTGTGAAGCATTGGGGAATTCCATCTAACATCGTGAGTGATCGAGACCCACGATTTACTGGAAAGTTCTGGACAAAGTTGTTCAAGTTGCTAGGATCAGACTTGAACTTTTCCACTAGTTTTCATCCTCAGAGTGATGGGCAGACATAACGTGCCAATGCACTGATGGAGTTATATCTTAGGCACTTTGTTAGTGTCAACCAACATGATTGGGCTAAGTTGCTGGATGTAGCCCAATTCTCTTACAACTTGCAGCAAAGTGAGTCCACTGGAAAGAGTCCCTTCAAGATCATTACGGGACAACGACCTATGACCCATCATGCTTTGGCCATAAGCTATGAAGGGAAGAGTCCTGCAGCTTTTAAATTTGCTAAGGCATGGCATGAGCAAGCTGAGTTGGCCCGAGCCTATTTGAACAAGGCATCCAAAAAGATGAAGAAGTGGGCTGACAAGAAAAGGAGGATGGTCGAATTTCGAGAAGGAGATTTGGTCCTTGTCAAATTATTACCACAACAGTTCAAGTCCTTGCGGAAGGTTCATAAGGGACTAGTACAGAAATACGAAGGGTCATTTCCTGTCCTCAAGCAGATTGGTAAGGTATCTTACAAGCTACAACTTCCTCCCAAGCTTAAGATCTATCCAGTCTTTCATGTAAGTATGTTGAAGCCTTATCATGGAGACGTGGAAGATGCAAGTTGAGGTGAGTCGAAGAGGGCACCCACTGCGGTAGTAACCTCCTTTGATAGAGGAATGGATTCCATTTTGGCAGACCTCCTAATTCGGCGTAGAGGTGTACCAAGTTATCGAGAATACTTGGTCAAATGGAAGAATACCCCGGACATAGAGGCAAGCTGGGAACCTGAAGACACTTTGTGGCAGTTCAAAAATGACATAGAAAGGTTCAAGCTTGAAGGCGCGACGAGGGCGTCACGAACTTGAGTGGGGGAGAATGTCACGCACCGGAAGGTTCATACGGGATTTCCCGCAAATTTACATTTTTCTACACATATGTAATATTCTAGAAGGTCATTGTAAACCGTTAGATTAAATGGATCGTGGTCGTCTATTTTGGTAGGTAGGAATTAATCCTAGTCGTCCATTTGGTAGGTGAGAATCAATCATAGCCATCCATTTTGGTAGGTGGGAGTTGATCTTGACCATCTATTTGGTAGGTGAGAATCAATCCTAGCCATTCATTTGGTAGTTGGGAGTTAATCCTAACCATCCATCTAGGAGGTGGGAATTGATCTCGGCCATCCATTGAGGAGGTGGAGGCCTATATATACCTTATGTAAATTCATTTGTAATCATTCAATCAATTCAAGCAATTAAACATTTCAAGTAATACAAAGTATTCTTCACAAACTCTTGTGTTCTTGTTTTGTTATTGAATCTTCTCGATCTCTAAGTTCCGTTCTATTCTCTTTGGAGTGCTTTTATCGGTTTGGAAGGCAGACTTAGTGCAACGGACCGTGCTAAGTGCCGCACGATTGCTAGTTGAAGTCTAGGGTCGTGACATTACGCTCTCAATCACTCATCATCATTTTATACCATGCCTTAGCCTTGAAATACTCCTTGCAATACTTTATTTTTAGCGATGTGGGGTTGTGGCATATTATATAATAAAGCTACGAAACAGTCCTTGAAGAAAGAGAGAGACATCCTTCCAAGCTAAAGCCATTCTACTTCCTCGATAACAACAAATAAAGGGCTATTCCTGAGGTCTACTCCAATCTCTTAAAGTCATGGTGTATAAAAAGTAGGTATAAATTGTGCATTGTTACGTGGCCCATGGGAAGGAAAATAAGTAGAATTTTTAATATTGTATGTTTGTCTAAGATTGTTATTGAATATAATTAAGAATTAGGTATATGTATATGACTAAAAATAGTGCTTAAAGGCCTAAGCATGTAGATTTTGAAAATAAAATAAAATATTAATATTTATTTACATATTCTAATATAATTATTTTTTAACATAATATATTATAAATTTATTCATATATAAATATAAATTATATATATATATATATAATTTTATAATATATATTTGAATACTTTATAGAGTTTAAGTTTTGAATAATACTAAAATAAATAAATGTTTAATATATTTTATTTGTGTTTTAATAGGGTAAACAAGTAAAATTTGTTTATTATACAGTTTTTTCCATATCGTAATCGTGTTTATATGGTCATAATACATATATGTTTAACTTAAACTCATATATTTTCAAGTTTCTATTGTTTTGTGTCGTTTAATCATATCGTGTCAAAATTTGTCAACTCTAATGGTCACAAAACTTTTTTTATATATTGTGACAATTTTTTTTATCTATGCACAAGTACCAAGCATGAATTGTTATTTTGCATCAATAAAGTGGAGCAATCTTATATCACTAAAATGAACTAAGGAGTTTAGAAATCCATTTATATGATGCAAATGCATACGGGCGAGTTCCAAATCATGGGCATCAACATTAGAGCTTTGAAAACTATATTAGGCTTAAAGTACATAATCAAGTTTATAAGCCAATATTATACCAAAAAAATCCTAAAGTAAAGATCAATGGAGTATTTCATAAAGCTTCAAATCAATTGGGTTTAATTATAATGTGTTCAAGTCCATTATATCAAGTG
>JALBGG010000023.1:7010516-7046659 GCA_023653625.1 Triadica sebifera | reverse complement strand
TTAAATTTAGTTAAAAATATAATAATTTAAATTGAAAATTAAGGAATTAAAATAATTTGAAAAATAAATTTTTCAGAATCCTTGGATAAAAAATAATCTTGATATTTTAGGGAATAGAATTTGATTAACCAAAGATATTAGATTTGGCAACTGGACCGAAAATTTCCATTCCCTTTGGAAATTTGTCCCGAACGGGGTGAGGATTTTCCAATTCACCTCTCTATAGGGATGGAGATGGGAGGGATTCATTTCCCATTGAATGCGGCAAAGCAAGGCGAGGATGAAGAAGATACTTCCCACACCTGGCCCCGTAGGGATATAATAATTATAATAATTATTTTAACATTAATGAAAATAATATATTATAAAATATAACCCTATATATATAAATAGTGAACTTCAAAATTTAGGGTTTTCTTTCCTTTCTCTCGGTTGTTTTAGACTCTCTCTACTATTCTCTTCGAACTTTAAGAAATGAAGTTCAATATGCCCTAATTCAAACTAAAACTTGATATTTATACACAAAAGAGAGAGGAAGTGAGTTTGCGTGTGTTGTTTATAGAGGTAATAGTGGGTCTCTAATTTGCGTGTGTTGTTTATAGAGGTAATAGTGGGTTGTGTATAGCCATTTGTTTTTGAAAGGATATATATATATTTATGGATTGAGATTTGAATTGACTTTTAAATTACAAAGAAAATTAAAACACATAATAAGTTAAAATCAAGTGCATAACCTTCACATTCCACTAAATTTATAAGCCATTGCAATCGATGTCCTTGTCACCTTGATGAAAGTCATAGGAGATAGATAACAACATTAACTTTAATGATATATGCAATATAAGCCTCTGAAATATATCCTCTTTATAAAATTAGTACAGATCAATATGGAGGAATATAATTAAAAGTAGCATACATAATCTATATTATCCCATAAACACAAACTTTTAAACAAATGAAAATTTAGCATTAGCACTCTCACATGGAAATTAAAAATGGTCCTAATCTGAAACTGCCATTTCATTTAAGATTGAATAGAAAATCCCCATGATTTAAATTCTTAAAGTTGCAATCACAAGGCACAAACAAAATCACCACTTGTCTCTATATCATCAATGTCAGTATCATCAAGATCCATGCTCCCCCCAAACAAATTTCCTCCAATCTTAGGCTCATCTGCAGGTTTTCTTGCCTCCTGAATTATACCTATTATTTCCTCAATGCTTTGAGATTCTTCATCCTTTTCATCATTTTGCAAGCCATCTTCCTCCACTTCCTTGAATTCTTCAGGCAAGCTCTTCAGGAACCAAGGATGCTTCTCAATTTCTGGTATTTTTATCCTCTACAACAATTTTGAGATTAAACTAAGTCTTGGATTACAGAATATCAGCAGCAAATTAGAGACAGCTTTTTATGTCATTACCTTTTCAGGATTTGCTACAAAAATCCTAGATAGAAGATGTTTACATTCTGTTGAAACTCTAACATAGTCTGGAATTGAGTAGTGGACACTAAGAATCCTCTGCCATTAATTAGCAAGTAATCAAATTTATTTAGTTAATTGATAAAAAACATTAAATGGGTCATTGAAAATTTGGTGCTATAACAGACCTGAATAGTTTTCCTGAAGTTTCTTGGGTCTTCAGGATCTTCAAATGGATAAGCCCCTACCAGCATCACATACAAGGTAACCCCACAAGACCAAACATCTGCAATCTATTCATATGTATGTTTAATCAAATTAAATCAGCCAATTCATCATGATTTGAAAGCAATTACTTTGAACTAATACCTTCCCATCATATTCTTTTCTTGATAAGACCTCTGGTGCAATATAGGCTGGTGTTCCCACTGTAGACTTGGGTTGAGAATGCAATACAGAAGACTGAAAAAATAAACATAAATAAATATAAAATAAAAGGTTAGATCCTTAAACTTGTATTATACATTTAGACCTGGCAAACGGGTGAAATTGGACCATTTCGAATAGGGATCAATTTTAATTTGAATTAATTTTGAGTTCCAGGCCGGATTATCGGGTTACTTAAACTTTTAAAAATTAAATTCAATAATTTTTGAATTTGAATGGATTATATAAACTAACTCATTCATTTCATTAAACTCGAATCAAATTCTTTCGGACGAATTTGGGTTGTGTCACAAAATTATCAGGTCTATATACACACAAGAATTAGCGAGTTGATTTCTTGCCTTTGAATACCCAAAATCACATATCTTAAGAAGAGGTGCTGAGCTTCCATCTAAGAGGGTATTTTCCAGCTTAAGATCTCTATGGCAAATTTGCTGCAGCAAAATTTAAAAAATAAAATAAAATAAAGTGTTATTTATTTCATAATCAGCATTGATTTTTTATTTATCAAAATAAGCATGGACTTAATTATCGGTTTAATCATAGATTAGAAGAAAATGGTACCATGGAATGGCAGTAGCTAACTCCTGATATGAGTTGTTGAAAGAAATATCTTGCCTGATATAAATAAATTACAGAAATGGAAAGTGAATTTAAAGGAAATATAGTCAAGACTGAAATTTCTCTGGGATAAGATTTAGATAAATAACTACCTCATCTTCACTGAATCTACCAGCATTGCATATTCTCTCAAAAAGTTCTCCCCCTGCTGCATATTCCATTACTATGGCTAAATGGGTTGGTGTCAGAAATACCTGCATATTCAAAAAATTCACTTTCTCAAAAAACTGAAAATACCCTCTTTCTTCATTTTCTTGAATTTTGAGAAACAAGATTGGAAGATATTGAATAGATGATTTTTTTTTTAAGGCCTCTTCCATTTGTGGAATAAATCTGATGGTGAAATATGTTCTGTTTACATCAACCACTAATTCTTGCTTTGCCTTTGAATTCTTCTTTTGTGGTTTGAAAGAAAAGTAAGCAAAATTACCCTCTTAATTATCTTTGAGCTTAAAGAGATTAAGATCATCATAATACCTCTTTGAATCTAATTATATTTGGATGCTTCAATGACCTGTGGTTCATGATCTCTCTCTGCACATGCTCATCAATCTGGAAAACCCCAATAAATAGAAACAAATAATTCATGACATAAACAAAACATATAAAAAATTAAAGAATTTGAAGAAATCTAATATACACAAAACATATATCAGAAACAAAAACCAAATTTTCCTACCCAAAAGTTGCTGGCTGCTGTAGATCAGAATATAATACTTATTATGCAAAAATCTAATAAAAGAAGGAAAAAATAAAAATAAAACAAACCTTTTGGCCTCTCTCAATATACTTGACAGCAAAGAGTTCACCACTCCATTTATCTCTAACAAGCTTAGCAACTCCAAAATTACCTGACCCA
The DNA here is from genome assembly GCA_023653625.1 of Triadica sebifera. Classification (NCBI taxonomy): domain Eukaryota; kingdom Viridiplantae; phylum Streptophyta; class Magnoliopsida; order Malpighiales; family Euphorbiaceae; genus Triadica; species Triadica sebifera. The sequence continues at coordinate 7,043,309 of JALBGG010000023.1, read as the reverse complement.
ATATCTCTCAGTATTTCGTATCTCTCCATTGACAAGAATAATGATTATATATGATTGGAAGAAAAGGTAAGAATTTATATTTAGAAAAATATTTGACTTAAATCCCTATATAAGACATATAATAAAGCTGAAAGAAGATGGAATGATGCATATGTTGCTTCACTTGAATTAGGACAGTCCCTCTACTTGTTGCTGTTGAGAAATGAGGATCTGCGTATGGGTTTCATGGCCACGAATGAGAAAAAGCTGAAGTGAAAGGGAATTGCTTTGGCGGGGTTGGTTTTTAATTTTTTTATTAATTTTAATAATATCAATTGCTTTAATTTTTTTTTTTTTATAGATTAATTGCTCTAAATTTAAGTCTTTGTAGTTTGTAAGCTGAGAAAACAGGGTCAACGGACACATACCAGACCATCAGTCATTACACGTGTCTTCTTACTAGTGGTTTTAACATTCAAGCCAGGATTCTACAACTTGCTTATCTTCCCATTGTTTTAAATATGGGGTAACGTTTTTTTAGGTTTCGATCATCGTGATTCACATATACCGATAAAACAACAATCGAAGGTTTCCTTACGTGTAAAAAATATACTTTTTTTTTTAAATTAACAGTTTATATTATATTTTTTTTATAAAAATATTATTTAAAATAATAATTAAAAAATTTAGAATTTAAATATATTAATTATAATTATATTCGTTATTAGTAAATGTAAACTCTAAATTTTTATAAAAAATTATTATATTACATATAAAATTTTAAAAAATTTATAAAAATATCTCAAATATAAAAAATTCATTTAGTATATTACATTATAATATTTAAAATTTATACCGTATTAAATGAATAGATATTTTATTAAATGAAGAAATAAATTATTAGTTTTTAAAAAATTTATTTCTAATTGTAATTTATTAAAATTTCAAGAGATAAACTATAATTTGTTCCTAATTAAAAATAGTAGTATCATACTGCTTTATTATTTGTTACAAGCAATGATATAAATTGATATAATATTACATAATGGTCTAAAAAATTAAAAATTTAAATTATTATTAATTTAAATTATAGATGTAAACTTTTTTAAGTTTTTATAAATTATTGATGTAATAACTTTTTAATATTATGTACTAATTTTCATAACATAAGTAGTATATAATATATATTAATGGTCAAAATATTTTTTTACAATATTTATTATATTTTGGTTTTTTATTTATGCATATATTTTTTTTATGGATTTCTTTTAATATTAACAATGTGTATTGTGTAACAAAACAATTTCAATCACAAATAGACTATATATAAAAATTGAAAATTTCTTTTTTTTCATGCTAAAATTCTATATTAAAGTAATTTAACTTAATAATAATTATTATGCTATTATTATAAAAATATTATGTAATTTAGTGTTTATTAATTTAATTTATTATATATTAAACTTTATTCTTCAAGTTAATTTGAATAATTTTATTAGTTATTTTTTAAAATTCAATGTGACGATAGACGATATAGTCCAATTCAGACCGATATTTTTATATCGATTTCAATATTGATACATTATATGGTACCATTATTTAAACTTTATTATAATGTATTAGTATCAGAATTGGTGTAAAAATATTGATCCAAATTAGACCATATCGTCTACCAACACCTTAAATTTTAAAAAATAACTAAAACAATTGTTCAAATTAACAAAAAAATAAAGTTTAACATATAATAAATTAAATTAATAAACACTTAAATAAACATTATTTTTTTTATAAAATAAATTACATAATATTTTTTATAATAATAGCATAGTAATCACTATTAAGTTAAACAATTTTATTATTGTTTTTTTTGTTAATTTTAATAATTTTATTAGTTATTTTTTAAAATACAAGATGTCAGTGGTCAATATAGTCCAATTCGGATTGATACTTTTATACGGATTATGATATTGATATATTACATAGTACTAGTATTTAAAACTATGATATTCCCTCTTTTTTTTCTCCACTATCCTAAATGAAAGTTAAAACACTCTCTTTAAACTTTTAAAAGAATTTCATTCTTATTGTTCGAATTAAAGATGAATAAGATAATATAATTCTATCTACCTATTTCTTTTCTTTTGATCCTTTTATCCATTAGTCTCTCATTTTAAAATTATATATATATATATATAATTTTTATAAAAAATTTAAAAATAATTAATTACCATTAATTTGATTATTTTTTTTGTTATAATTCATTTATTTATAAAAAATAATGTATAATTTTAATAAAAAAATGTATTAAAATTTTTTCCAATAAAAAAATCACAAAATACATATTTAAAATGAAATTTTAATAAACTGTTTGCGCTTCATATATAAAATAAAGCACTTTTTTGTAAGGTTTAAAATAGACTTATACAATGAATTAAAATTTTTATAATATCTTGAATGGGATTCGTACGAAGGTATTATCAAATGAGCTGGGATATAATTTCTTCTTCTTTTTCTTTTTCAAAGAAAAAGATAAGCGGTCAAAGAGTTTTTCAAATAAATATTTATAATTTATGTGTCAAATCAAATTATAAAATATCTATATATAAATATTCTTATTATTAGACGGCCATGGTATGTGGCGTGAGAAGCGAGTAATGAGCAGCCAACAATTATTGAGAGATTGGTGTGACGCAGAAGAATACAAAAATAATTGTATCAAGTTACAAGGAGGGAGGATAGAGTGACAGTATAATTTTATAAACAATAATTATGCATTCTTTTTCTTATTATTCTTTTTTTTTCTCATATAATTTAATAAATCAATTTATCATCCTTTTACATGTTAAAGTGTCGTCAGCAGTAGCTGAAAAAAACAATCCTCTCTAAATCAAAAAAGGAAAAAAAAAAAGTAAAGACTTTACTAAAGAGAAGAAAAAAGGAGGGATATAAAAGAATTTTCTCTCATGTCTGTCTTTTGAACCTCTAATTAAAGAGGACCAACCTTCTCCGCCACCATTGCTAACTAGGCCTACCAGAAAAAGTCAAATTTCGCGACAATAAGGCTATAGGGATCGAGAATGAGAATACTAATAGCGAAACAGATGCCCTGCCTGCGGAAGAAGTAGGTGCAGCTGTTATCGCAGCAAAATCTTTCAAGGAAACTCTATTGAATGGAAAAGATTGATTTTTTTACAGTGGCTGACTTTGCTAATAAAGAAGAGGTGTGATGCACTGAAAAGGACTGCACCATAACTGGTAGGAAAGGGATTACTTTCTCAAACTAGGTGGTTAATAAACTAAACATAAGTCTAGAATGCTTAATTATTATTAAGCTTTTGGGAGCTATTGTTGTCTATAAGACCTTGATACACCGGTTGAAGTGATGTGGAAACCGGTTTTTGATTTCACAATCATAGAGCTTGACAATGGCTATTACCTGGAATGATTTAAGGCCTTTGAGGATTTCACACGTGTTAGCTGTTGGGATATGGCTTATAAATGGTCATTATGTGACAGTAAGTCGTGGACGGATTATATTGAAATACAAGGCAAAGTCCATGTTAGATTTTAGAATATGTATCTCATATATATTGGAAAATTAAAATTTATTTAATCCAAAATTCATATATCAAACCTATATAATTCAAAATTGGATATAAACTATCAAATAAATGAAAAAGATTACTTTTGATTTTTTAACTCTAGATTTATGAATATTTCTTCTTATTGGATTATAACAAACCGCAACAATTTAAAATTAGAAATATTTCTAAGAATATCCCCACAGAGAATAAAGAAAAGATCTCAAAAGAAATGAGTTGTTGATGATCAGTGCTAATGATAGAAAAAAAACAATATGAGAGAGATGGAGTAGTATGGGAGAAATAACTCTTATCTCTCTTGATAGAGGCTAATGCAAAATAATCTTCAAGGAGGTTGTTTATATATCCCTTGATCCCATATAGGTTTAGGACAATAAATCCATCAATCAACAATCCAATTATAAGTAGGAACCGCAAATCATCATTCGCAATCATGGATTGGTTTGACTATATGACCCTCATATCAGGTAGGACAAATCGCAACCGTAATGGATAAATAGCGACCTAATTGATAATTGCGACCACAATCCAGTATTTAGACTGAAAAGCATTCGTGACAATGAATATGTCTAACCCAAGTTTCTCTCTCTCTCTTCTTTTGGATTTAATACAAAACTCATTTTATAATTCCTTCAAACTTTTTATGTGTGTGACCTATTAGGTTCTCAGCTATGTTGATAGCTCAAATAATCACATAATTCTAAGTAAATCATAAGCGGTATCCAACAAAATATTATGACTACCCAAATAACTAAAAAGTAAGTAATTTGACTATAAACCTTTCTATAGACAATTATTGTGCAATTCACTCTTTCACCATACCATACCTCATTTGTTCAGAGTATAGACCATATGTCAACTCCTACTAAACTGATTACGTCTCATCTAGTTTAAATCATATCAGTTTTTATTTATAAGACTCATTGCTCTATTAGATTTGTCCTTAAAGACTATCTTCAAGACATGTCCACCTTGACCAAGGATTTCCGAGTAATAATCTCTATAAAAAACCATAGGTATACTCTCCTTCTATTAGGAGTGGTAAATCCTCTATTGACTATCCAAATAACTAAAAAATTAGTAGTTTAACTATAAACCCTTTTATAGACAATTATTGTGCAATTCACCCTTTCACCATACCATACCTCATTTGTTCAGAGTATAGACTATATGTCAACTCCTACTAGACTGACTATGTCTCATCTAGTTCAAATGATATTAGTTCTTGTTTATAAGACTCATTGCTTTATTAGATGTGTCCTTGAAGACTATCTTCAAAACGTGTCCACTTCGACCAAGGATTTTCGAGTAATGATCTCTGTAAAAGGCCATAGGTATACTCTCCTTCTATTTGGAGTAGTAAATCCTTTGTTGACTACTCAACTATCTTCGAATATCTCATGATATACTTAATTACCATTATATGAGTGATCTTCGTGAGGCAATAAGGAATGAAATGAAAGTATAGAATTTAGTATCCAAGATAACTTTGAATATCTCAAGTCTAAGAATACTTGCATGACTGCTATGATGAGATTATCACTGACATAAAATAGAAAATTCATTTGATTATATCATGATTAAGTCATCTAATGTAGTTGACTACTCTAACAAACATTCACATATTAACTCTAAACATTTCATGTTTACAGTTTATAAGATCAACTGCTTAACCTAGTTAAAGAGTACAACACGTTTTAGTCTATCCAAATTAATAATGTCTCTTCTTATTAATCCAATGACTAGAGATCATTTAGACATAAATACAATTGCACATGATAGAAATCTCATAATCATGATCTCATCATGTTGTGTTCATATCAAGTGTTAGAGTAGTGCTATAAAGGAAATCACCTTTAGCACTTATTGTACAAATTTATTTGATTAATAAAAGGCTTTTTCATTAATTTGATGTTCATTTGATATATGAATTGATAAGTGATCTTAAATCAATTAATGAAGTCTTTGATACATAACATAGCATGAAGGAAATCATGATGAGATCATGATATTGAGATTCTTATCATGTGTAATTATGTTAATATCAAAATTATCCCTAGTCATAGGATTAATGAGACGGGACATTATTAATCCAAATAGACTAGCACATATTACACTCATTGATTGGATCGAGTAGTAGATCTCATAATCTATAAACATGAGATGTTTAGAGTTAACATATGGATGCTTGCTAAGTGTAGCTAAGTACATTGGATGACCAACTATGAGACAATCATATGGATAATCTATTCAAATGTCAATGATAGTCGCATCATAGCAATGATGCAAGTATCCTTAGACTTGAGGTACTCAAATATATCTTGAATATTGATTCTGTATTTTGACACTATTCCTTGTTGCCTCAGAGAGGTAGCTCATAGGATAGTGATTGGATACAACTTGAGGTATTCGAAGGTAATTGGGTAACTAACAAAGGATTCACCACTCTTGATAGAATGAGTGTATACCCATGGCCTCTTGTCGTGGTCATTACTCAGGAATCTCTGGCCAGAGTGGAAATATCATAAAGATAGTCTTCAATGACATATCTAATAGAGTAATGAGCCTCAAGGATAAGAACTAACATTACTTGGACTAGACGTGACGTAGTCGGTCTAGTGGGAGTTGACACATGTTCATACTCTGAACCAAGTGGGGTATAGAATGGTGAAAGGAATAATTGCACAGAAATTGTCTATAGAAAGGTTCGTAGTCAAACCACTGACTTTTCGGTCAATTGGGGGTCATGATGTGTTGCTAGATACCGCTCATGACTTGCTTAAATTAATTATTAATTTAAGTGACCAACATAACCGGGAACCTAATGGGTCACACAAATTGTAGATATGAAGAATGAGTAAAATGGTCTTGGATAGGATCCAAAATATGATAGAATTATTTTAGAATGGATCGCGATGAGATCCCACGAAAAAATCGTTCGGGAGTGTCACGGGCCCGCGCTGGCTAGGTAGGCTACTGGCCTGCATTGCGGGCCAGATGGGCTGCCCAGCGGCAGCCCGCAGTAGGCCCAGCGCGCCTACAGCTTCTATCCGTTGGCCAACAGCTGTAATTGGCCATAATTAGGCCAATTATGGCCAATTACTATTCATTAGTTGTCATTTTCTTCATTTTTGACTTTTCATCTTATTTTTGAATTTGATTCAAATAGAAAAGACATCAAGTGGCAGAAAATAGACATGAAAATATTTTTTGTAAAAAAAATATATTTTTAAGACAACAAAATTCTCTCAATAACACTTTCAAAGCTAACACTTTGAATTTGTTCAAACCATTTTCTCTTGATCATTTCTTCTTCATTCTTCGCATGGATTATCATTAGAAACATCCTAGTGTGGATTGTTGTGGTTTGCTACAACCCAACAAAGTGAAGATCTGAAGAACAAATAAAATTACAAGGTATAATTTTTAATATTTACATTTATATAAATTAGTTTTAATGGTACAAGAATGATCTTTTGTTTTGGATTTTGAAAAATTTTATTTTTCGCTGCGTTTATGAATGTGATTCATTCTTCAAAACCTAACATCAAGGACTTCATTAGATAGTTTAAGATCTATATCAATTCATAATAATGAATTCCATATAATGAAAAAGCCTTTATTAAGTAATAAATATGTACATCAAGTACCTAAGGTGATTGTCTTTAGGATACCATTCTAACAAACTCTCACTTGCACTAAATCCAATCAATTTTATACATTATATTATAGACAAATATATGATTATCATATTTCTTCTGGGAAGTAGCTTAGTAAGTGGATCCACTATTTTCTGATTGCTCCATTGTTATCACAATACAAGGGTAATGGATCAACAATGATAGGAACCACTCCTAACTTTATGATGATTTTTTTTATCCAAACTGTTTCTTTAGCTACCTCAGAAGTTGTAATGTACTATACTTTGGTTGTAGAATCCATAGTCGTCTCCTATTTGGAATTCTTTCAACTGACTGTTCAATGTAAAAATATAACCCAACTAGGATTTGAAATCATCATTGTTAAATTGGAAGTTGATATCTATATACCTGTTTATCTTGAGTTCAAATTCTCTATAAACTAAGAATGTATCCTTAGTCATTCTCAAGTATTTAAGGATGTTCTTAATAACCACCTAATGTCCCTCCCTAGGATCTGGTTAATATCTTCTCATAACACTTAGAGCATTTTATGCATCAATCTAGTATATAACATAACATGCATAATAGATCCAATAGTAAATGGATATGAAATTTTACTCATGCATGTCCATTCATCTTGTGAATTTGAACACATTGACTTAGAGAGTGTTATGCCTTGAGTTTTAGGAATGAATCCTCTCTTGGACTGATCCATGATAAACCTCTTTAGCATATTATCTATATATATAAACTAAGAAAAACTAAGTAACCATTTAGATATATCTCTATAGACCTTAATTCCTAGTATATAGGTTTTTTTTACCAAGACTTTTCATGGAGAAATATTTTGAGAGCCATATTTTGAATGTTTGAAGAATTGAGACTTTTTTTCCTATAAGAAGTATGTCATTTATATACAATACTAGAAATACAATTGCACTCCCACTAACCTTCTTGTAAACATAGGGTTCATCCATATTTTATGAGATGTTATACACACATCCTCAGTTAGATTTCCATTAAGAAAAATTGTCTTCACATCTATTTGTCAAATCTTATAATCATAATGAGCAACAATGACAAGAAGTATCCTAATGGGTTTAAATATAGCAACTAGAGAAAATGTTTCATCATAGTTAAATCTTTATGACGATATCTTTTAACTACTAGTTTATCTTTATACATAACAATATTACCTTTCATATCAATCTTCTTTTTGAAGACTCATTTACACCCTATGGGTTTTATGCCTTCAGATGAATCAACCAAAGTCCATATTTGGTTTTAATACATGGAATTCATCTATGACTGCATGACATTTAACCATTTTTCATATTCTAAACTATTTAGAATTTCTTTATAGGTAATAGGCTCATCATCCTCTATGAGCAATATATTATTTTGCTCACTTATGAGAAATTCATATCTCTTTGAAATAGTTCGTATCCTACTTGACCTACAAAATGTCTATGTTTCAAAATGGGTTACTGTTGCTTCATCTCCATGAGTAATAGATTCTGGTTCAGTCAGTTGTTCTGTTTGTTTGAGCACCTTGAACTTCATCAAGTTTAACTTTGTTCCCACTATCATTTTTTGAAGAAACTCTTTCTTTAGGAAGATAATATATTTTGAAACAAATAACCTTTGTTCCAAATGGTGGTAAAACTAGTATCCAAATGACTCTTTTGGATATCCCACAAACATACACTTATCAGACTTAGCTTTTAGTTTGTCTGACATTTTCTACTTCATATAAGCAGGACAATCTCATACTTTCATGTGAGAAATGATAGGTTTCTTGTTAATTATTCCATATCTCATATGAAGTAACATCAATTGACTTTGATGAAACTCTATTTAGGATATAAACAGAAGTTTCAAGTGCATATCCCTAAAAATACTTAAGTAATTCTACAAAACTTATCATCGACCTTACCTTGTCCAATAAGGTTCAGTTTCTCTTTTCAGCCACACCATTATATTATGGCATGTAAGGTGGAGTCCACTAAGATAAAAATCTTATAATCTTTTAGATAACCCTGAAACTTTTGACTTAAGTATTATCCTCCTTGATATAATCTTAGTTGTTTTAATAATTTTACCAAGTTTCTCTACTTCATTTCTAAACTCTTTAAATTTTTCAAAAGCTTTAGATTTGTATCTCAATAGATACATATACCCAAATTGTGAATAATTATCAATAAAAGTAATTAAGTAAATAAAACCACTTACAACATGCACTGACATTGACATTAGTCCATATACATTTGTATGTACTAGGTCCAATATTTATTTGACACATTCTCCTTTTTCATTAAAAAGGGATTTTTTCTTTTGTTTAATAAATAAGATTTACATATGTCATATGATTCATAATCAAATGATCCTAAGTCACCATTCCTATATAACTTAGCCATATATTTCTTATTTATATGACCAATACGACAATTATATAAATAAGATAATTTTAGGTTATCCAATTTTTGTCTTTTATTATCAATATTGAGGATAGGATTAGACATATTAAGAATGTAAATTCCATTTCATAATGAACAAGTTTCATAAAAAATATCATTTAACCAAATAGAACAACTATTGTTATTTATAGTCAAATGAAAACTTTTTTTTTGTTTAAATAAGAAACAAAAATAATATTCTTAGTTAAAACTAGAACACAATAACAATTATTTAATTCCATAATAAGCCCACTAGAGAGTGTCAATATATAAGTTCCTACAACTAATGTAGCAACTTTTACTCTATAACCAACCGTAGGTCTGTTTCTCCTCTTTTGAGTTGTCTACTATTCTTTAGATCCTGCATATCAATACATATGTGTAAGCCACATCCAATACCCATTTATTAACATTAGAAACACTATTAACCTTAATAATATAATTACCTAAAGTAGAAGGTGCATCCAATGTCTTATCATTCTCATTCTTTAAAGACTCCATATAAGTCTTGCAATTTCTCTTCAATGACCACTCTTGTCACAGTGGAAGTAAGTCCCTTTTGAGATAATATTTTTGCCTTTTTTCCTCACACCCCTTGCGCATTTGTGGATTTCTTCTTTTTTTTTTGTCCTTATTATTTTTAGAAGAACTAGAAGAGTCCACCGACATCATAACTTTCTAATCTTTCTTTATGGAAAGCTTAGTTGTCTTTAGTTGTTGATTAACTTAGGGATCGAAGTGGATGTCATGTTCATCTAATAGTTTAGCAGAAAGTGTGAATAATTATCAAATAAACTTTCGAGAATTAAGTTTATACTTCATTTATGATCCATCACGAACCCCAAAGAGGCCAACCTTTCAATGTACCCATTCATTTTCAATGTATATTGTACTAGAGATGTCTCCTCTACCATCTTGAAGCAGAAGAGCAACTTGGATATCTCATATCATTGAGAATGAGCTTGTTCATAAAAAAATCTCTCTTAAATGAAACACAATGGTATTAGCATCCATATTTTTGTGCTGCTTTGGAAACTTTGGTGACATAAAGGCAAACATAATATAGTCTGCCAACTCACTATCATCCAAGTGCTTCTTATATGCCAACTGTTTGTCAACAGATGAATTTTTAGTAGAAGGGGAAGGAAGTGTTTCATCTAAGACATAAGTTATCTTTTCAGCTTTGAGAACAATTTTTAAGTTTATAAGCCAATCAAGAAAGTTTGGGTCAGTTAACTTGTTTGACTCAATAATTAAGCATAGATTCATATTAGATGACACGATTCTAGCAATCTAGATATAAAGAAAAATTATGTTAAAGTATGTGCATGAAAGCATGACTATAAGTTTTTTAATAAACAAGTATTATTACTCACACTATTTTATTATGAACTCATAGCTCTCACTATGAATCTGAGAGAATCCGTTGGAAGTTCTTCTATTGGGTTAGTATCCAAAATCACCAAGAATGACTTTGGTTATACCAAATAAGTCACCTTAGGTCAATTGGGACGTATCTCATACCAATTGTATCTTTTCATACAACTACTAAATCTTTAGTCTATCAACTCTTGATGTATGCACATCTTATATAAATCAACCCAATACCACCTCTAATTCACATTGACCTTGGATGTTTCTAACAAGCTAATACAACCATTTAAGGTCAACCCATTAATCAAAAAGTCTCATTTTCATGGGTTTGAATATATTCTTATAGAGCAAGCCTTAGTGTGCCCAATAACCCAAATTCTAAAAAAACTATGGTTTTTACCCTATTAATGGAAGACATTATGTAACATCATTCGATAAAATTAAGAATAAACTCAAATACCAAAGAATATTATGATGCATATGATTTCAAAATATCATAAATTAAAACATTGATGCATTATGGTCATGATGACTTGTTAAAATCATAAAATGTCATTACATAACTTAGATACAATAAAAGATTTAATACAATAAACCAATAGGCAAATCATTAGCCCAACAATTTTATAAAATAGATAGTAATAGAATTATATGTCTCTGAAAATAAAACCATGTACATCTATAACTATCCAAACCCAAAAAAATATAATAGTTGTATCACTCACCCCAAGTATGTATCCTTAATTCTACTTTTGGGCGTCCTCCTCTATCGATCAAGACCTAGGCTTTGAATTTGCATATGGAAACATTCATAAGCTAAGTAACCTAATATTTAATGGTACATAACAACATGCAAAACACAACATACATATACAAAATACAAGATACACATACTGTAATACCAATATGACTTACCTTGTCGTCCACACATACAACATACTACATATTTATGATGTCATGCCTCAATATTCTTAACGCAATACTCAAGTATAAATAATATAACAATATAAACAACCATTAAATATACAAATGTATACCACATATAGAAATTATTAATTACCTTTTTTCTTACCCACTTTACTCTTAACTAGACTAAATTGGATATAAGGAATCTACATCTCTCACCCGATCCCTCAAGATATATGTCCGAGCTTTCCAGAATACCTGTTTGAGAAAAAAGAGTGTGCACATATCGAGCACCAATGGAAAGCACACCTGACTTAATCCTGGCCTTAAGGAATCTCAAATGTGACTAACCTAGGTCACCCGGTACCAGTCTCCCATCAATGACATTTCATCTTTTCTAGTTCTAATACTAGTTAGAATATTGGGTTAAGGTACTCTGCTTCAAACCAAATTAAACTCAATTCACATGCCAACATATAACTTTTCAAGATTAAGCAGTTTTACGCCCATGAATACACTTTCACTGCCATGAAAAACCACTTCACATATAGTTTACCTATGAATCAAACCGTGATTCACTTGTGAATCAGTAACATGTTCACAACTGTGATCAATCCTTCACAAATGTGGATCAAACCATGACCCAACTGTGAAGCTACTCGTGAATGAGTTTGCTTTAATAACAAAATTTATATTCCTGACATTCATGACTGTGAATCTGGAAATTTTCCAAATTTCCAATCCAAAATAGAGCATAGAAATCCACATGCATTTCTCTATGATTAACCAATGGTAATAACTCTGTCAACATTTCAAAAATAAATCTCATATCAACCAGCATACCATTAACTCTCAAAACATCAACATTGAACCATATAACATTTGAAAACTATTATACTCACATAATAGCATAAAAAACCCAAACATGGAAATAAATTTGAATCATTCCATTTAACACCATATTGACCATTGACAACATGCATTTAAGGTAAATAACACATATTCATGCAACTCAAGTCTTTGAATGTGGTTATGTATAGAACTTTCACCTAGGATGGAGCTTAACCAAAGATTTAGCTCTCTAAGCTTGTCTTCTACCTTATGATGGATATCCAGCACCTCTACTAGCTCCTAGGACTAAGAAAATGTCTCTTTAATTTTTTTGGAACTGGAATTAAAAGCAAGAACACAAAAACCAACTTTTTTCTTGCAACTCACAACTTTTTCTTTCTCACTCTTCTCTCTAACTTTACTCTCATAAAACTATATCTTTGAAGCTCTAAAAATGGAGAAGAAGGGTTTATAATGATAAAAGAGAATGGAGGTGGCATGTTTGGTTGGTTAACAAGGAGTGGGGAGCATATTTTAGGAGATGGCAACAGAGAAAATCGCGGTTGTCTCACATACTCTGTCTGCCCAGGATTCACGATTGTGACTCATCTTTCATGGGCATGAACCACCTATTCATGGTCATGATTAATCTTCACAGTTTTTTACTGAAGAATCGATATTCACGACCATGACACCACTTGTGATGGGCTTGAAACTATAAAATCAACAACTTTAAATCATTTTAATACTCTTCTTAACTCCTAACTCTCACCAATTATTAATACAACTTATAGGCCCTATATACAAGCATTACACATTGTCTTTAATATAATTTATAAGGGATTTTTTATTTTTAAGTCTCATCTTGCTGACGTATATTATATATTCATACATCACATTTTGGATATATAAGTTAATCGCACTAATTATATGGTCATGATTATGGATATATCTACATCAATCCTTTGAGCTATGAAAGGATTGACAATGTGTCATCTAGGTAGATGCATAAAATTATAATATTAAATAGAAAATAATTTTTTATACTAAAGCTCTTTGCTTTTGGCATCACCTCTTTTGCACTTCAATTCTATCTTAATCCTATTACATGAATTCTTATAAGAAAACCTCAAGTTATATTTGAGAGATGTGAGATGAGAAGAGAAATACAATAGAAGATAAGAGAAGATAGAGACTCGCAGATCTTATTTACTAAAAATAAAATTCCATGCATGATTATCATATTGATCAAGTCCATAATTATATCATCATGTCATTCCCTCCATCTCTAATATGCATTCTTTAATACATAAATAATGGTAATCAAGATAACAACATTTTGGGTTCACTTTTCGTAACTTAGTTTCAACTTTTGAACCAAGTCATGGACTTTTCGGCCTTTTAATGAAATTTATCATATATTCATTATTTAATCTCATTAAATAATTATATGACTATTTAGAAACACTTTCTAAAAGGAAATTATATAAATTAAGGCAAACATTTGATCTCATCAAAATATTTCCTAAAATTGTCTACTTAGCTAATTGGTTTATTCCCATTTGATACATGTAATTTTTCAAATTTGAATATAATCATTTAATATTACTAAATATCAAATTCAAGTATGACCAGTATTTAATTTCAATTAAATTACTTTAATTATTTTGATGTCAAAAATAATTAAACAATCCCAAAAACAATTGCATGCCAAATCCTAGTTACACTATGAAATAGAAAATATTTTTCTAATTTATTTCAAAACCAAATCCAAAAATTCTAAAATTTTCAAATTTCATTTTCTAAGCACCTCGTCATCAGTAATGTTATTTACAAAATAGTTATGAAGGTGATTACAAATAGGTTTAAAAATATTATGTCATAGTTGATATCCCATGCTCAATCAAGTTTTGATGGATAATTAGGCTCCAAGCTTTTCTTGCTTGAAGGAAGCTATTAGAGCACCAATAGTTAGAGTGGACCTTGACTGAACTATTTCAAATTTTGTTTTTTCTAATAAAAAATGGAATTAGAAACTAATCCAATCCAAATTGCCTAGCACTGTTCTTCTTATCTTGTTTCAATTATTTTGCCTGCAATGTGAGGAGAGAACTCCTTTTACTAGGCAACCACTTCTTCAAGTGAATTCTCACTTAAAACGACTTACTTAATTCAAACTAATGGGAGTATAGTGGATGCAATGTCTATATGGCATCATATATGGAATTAGCAGGGGCCACAATGCATGAGGATGTTTTTGTAGCTTATGGTTCATGAAGTTTTCTTACTAATAATGAGAGATTTAGGTGTCATTTTTATCTAAATGCTTTTTGTGAGATTTACAACTATAGTGAAGAAATTGTTTTTCACATCTTGTGAGATTGCTCATAGGTACAACAAGTTTGGAAAAGTTTGGTCACACAAATTTCTTAGTTTTTTTCATATCAAATGAGGTAACGTTGTAGGACTGAGTTGTTATTAATATCTTAGACAAGAGATTGATCATGGATATGACAATTTTGGTTTCGCGTAACTGATGCAGAACCCCAAGATTCGTGCATTAAAACTCCTCAATAAGACAACATAACAAACCTCAAATTAATGTGATCAAATATGATAATAGATTGTCAATCTGACCCAGGGCTAACTCATAGCCAAGAACCAAAGTTATAATGAAAAAAACAAGAATAATACATGCCATAAGCTACAACACATCATAAGTAAACTAGTTTTTAAAGTAATAACAAAAAAATATATGTATCTCTCTCTTTAAAAAATACTTTCAAAATTCATTAGTTTGCAAAAATATTGTTATACATGCTTATAATAGAGTATTTATACTCAAGGGTAAGCCAGTTCTCTAGTGGAAAAGGATTACTACAGCCTGACTTAATCTAATAACCCAAATCCTAATTGGGAAATGAAAATAATTAACTAGAATCCTAATAGAAATAGAAAAATCATATATAATCTGATCATATAGCTTAACACTATATGAATTGGGCTTTAAAATAGCAAATTAAATCATAAATAATAAACCCTACATGTCCTCCCAAGGCTATCCATAAGTTGTGCACATACCTCATATATGATCACTTAAATTGCACATACACTATACATAATTCTTCAAATATGTCCACTTGATATAATGGACTTGAACACATTATAATTAAACCCAATTGATTTGAAGCTTTATGAAATACTCCATTGATCTTTACTTTAGGATTTTTTTGGTATAATATTGGCTTATAAACTTGATTATGTACTTTAAGCCTAATATAGTTTTCAAAGCTCTAATGTTGATGCCCATGATTTGGAACTCGCCCGTATGCATTTGCATCATATAAATGGATTTCTAAACTCCTTAGTTCATTTTAGTGATATAAGATTGCTCCACTTTATTGATGCAAAATAACAATTCATGCTTGGTACTTGTGCATAGATAAAAAAAATTGTCACAATATATAAAAAAAGTTTTGTGACCATTAGAGTTGACAAATTTTGACACGATATGATTAAACGACACAAAACAATAGAAACTTGAAAATATATGAGTTTAAGTTAAACATATATGTATTATGACCATATAAACACGATTACGATATGGAAAAAACTGTATAATAAACAAATTTTACTTGTTTACCCTATTAAAACACAAATAAAATATATTAAACATTTATTTATTTTAGTATTATTCAAAACTTAAACTCTATAAAGTATTCAAATATATATTATAAAATTATATATATATATATATAATTTATATTTATATATGAATAAATTTATAATATATTATGTTAAAAAATAATTATATTAGAATATGTAAATAAATATTAATATTTTATTTTATTTTCAAAATCTACATGCTTAGGCCTTTAAGCACTATTTTTAGTCATATACATATACCTAATTCTTAATTATATTCAATAACAATCTTAGACAAACATACAATATTAAAAATTCTACTTATTTTCCTTCCCATGGGCCACGTAACAATGCACAATTTATACCTACTTTTTATACACCATGACTTTAAGAGATTGGAGTAGACCTCAGGAATAGCCCTTTATTTGTTGTTATCGAGGAAGTAGAATGGCTTTAGCTTGGAAGGATGTCTCTCTCTTTCTTCAAGGACTGTTTCGTAGCTTTATTATATAATATGCCACAACCCCACATCGCTAAAAATAAAGTATTGCAAGGAGTATTTCAAGGCTAAGGCATGGTATAAAATGATGATGAGTGATTGAGAGCGTAATGTCACGACCCTAGACTTCAACTAGCAATCGTGCGGCACTTAGCACGGTCCGTTGCACTAAGTCTGCCTTCCAAACCGATAAAAGCACTCCAAAGAGAATAGAACGGAACTTAGAGATCGAGAAGATTCAATAACAAAACAAGAACACAAGAGTTTGTGAAGAATACTTTGTATTACTTGAAATGTTTAATTGCTTGAATTGATTGAATGATTACAAATGAATTTACATAAGGTATATATAGGCCTCCACCTCCTCAATGGATGGCCGAGATCAATTCCCACCTCCTAGATGGATGGTTAGGATTAACTCCCAACTACCAAATGAATGGCTAGGATTGATTCTCACCTACCAAATAGATGGTCAAGATCAACTCCCACCTACCAAAATGGATGGCTATGATTGATTCTCACCTACCAAATGGACGACTAGGATTAATTCCTACCTACCAAAATAGACGACCACGATCCATTTAATCTAACGGTTTACAATGACCTTCTAGAATATTACATATGTGTAGAAAAATGTAAATTTGCGGGAAATCCCGTATGAACCTTCCGGTGCGTGACATTCTCCCCCACTCAAGTTCGTGACGCCCTCGTCGCGCCTTCAAGCTTGAACCTTTCTATGTCATTTTTGAACTGCCACAAAGTGTCTTCAGGTTCCCAGCTTGCCTCTATGTCCGGGGTATTCTTCCATTTGACCAAGTATTCTCGATAACTTGGTACACCTCTACGCCGAATTAGGAGGTCTGCCAAAATGGAATCCATTCCTCTATCAAAGGAGGTTACTACCGCAGTGGGTGCCCTCTTCGACTCACCTCAACTTGCATCTTCCACGTCTCCATGATAAGGCTTCAACATACTTACATGAAAGACTGGATAGATCTTAAGCTTGGGAGGAAGTTGTAGCTTGTAAGATACCTTACCAATCTGCTTGAGGACAGGAAATGACCCTTCGTATTTCTGTACTAGTCCCTTATGAACCTTCCGCAAGGACTTGAACTGTTGTGGTAATAATTTGACAAGGACCAAATCTCCTTCTCGAAATTCGACCATCCTCCTTTTCTTGTCAGCCCACTTCTTCATCTTTTTGGATGCCTTGTTCAAATAGGCTCGGGCCAACTCAGCTTGCTCATGCCATGCCTTAGCAAATTTAAAAGCTGCAGGACTCTTCCCTTCATAGCTTATGGCCAAAGCATGATGGGTCATAGGTCGTTGTCCCGTAATGATCTTGAAGGGACTCTTTCCAGTGGACTCACTTTGCTGCAAGTTGTAAGAGAATTGGGCTACATCCAGCAACTTAGCCCAATCATGTTGGTTGACACTAACAAAGTGCCTAAGATATAACTCCATCAGTGCATTGGCACGTTATGTCTGCCCATCACTCTGAGGATGAAAACTAGTGGAAAAGTTCAAGTCTGATCCTAGCAACTTGAACAACTTTGTCCAGAACTTTCCAGTAAATCGTGGGTCTCGATCACTCACGATGTTAGATGGAATTCCCCAATGCTTCACAACATGCTTGAGGAACAACCGGGCAGTCTCATCTACAGTGCAATCCGCCGAGGTAGGTATGAAGGTTGCATACTTGCTGAAGCGATCAATGACTACTATAATACTGCCAAAGCCTTCTAATTTTGGCAAACAAGTGATGAAGTCCATTGAGACACTCTCCCATGGTCTCTCCAAAATAGGGAGTGGTTCTAGCAAGCCACTATGTGCACGCTGCTTCGTCTTGTCTTATTGGCAAAAAAGGCAAGTTCTCACATAGGCTTCAACAACATCCCGTAGTTGAGGCCAATAGTAAATAGACTTGATCAAGGCAAGGGTGCGTTTCATGTCTGGGTGTCCAGCCCATAGTGAATCATGACATTCCTTGATCATCTCTTTTCTCAAGTTCCCCTACTTAGGAACGTAGATGCGATTTTTCTTGGCATAGAGTAGTCCATCACTCTGCCAAAATCGCCTTGTCTTTCCTTCTTTGATGAGGACTAAGAGGTTTTGAGACAGGGCATCATGCTCCAACCCTTCTTTGATCTTTGCCAACAAGGGACTGCTTGGTCTACTCAAAGCTGCTAATTCTGCCTTTCGACTTAGTGCATCAGCCACCACATTGCCCTTACCGGATTTGTATTCAAGCTTGTAGTCAAATTCTGCCAAAAAGTCTTGCCACCGAGCTTGTTTGGGACTTAACTTCTTTTGAGTTTGGAAGTAGCTAGTTGCTACATTGTCTGTCATAATCACAAAGTGAGAACCCAACAAGTAGTGTCGCCACACCCTTAGACAATGGATGATAGCTGTCATCTCTTTTTCCTGCACCGTGTAGCGGCGTTCAGTGTCATTGAGCTTGCGGCTTTCATATGCTATAGGATGCCTTCTTGCATCAACACTCCACCAATGGCAAAGTCTGAGGCATCCGTATGCAACTCGTACATCTTGCAGGGGTCTGGCAAGTAAAGCACTGGTTCTTCGGTAATGGCCTTTTTTAAGTCATCAAACGAGGATTGGCACTTGTTTGTCCACTCCCAAGTATTGTTCTTCTTGAGTAGATCAGTTAATGGGGCTGCTCTTGTTGAATATGACTTGATGAATCTCCGGTAGTAGTTCACAAGTCCAAGGAAAGACCTTAACTCTGGGACCTTAGTAGGAGGTTCCCATTCTTGGATGGCTTTCACCTTGTCTCCATCCATCATAAGCTTTCCATCATTTATCCTATGACCCAAGAACATCACCTCATCTTGGGCAAAGGAACATTTCTCCCTCTTAACATATAACTCATTTTCCCTAAGGACCTCAAACACCTTCTTCAAATGCTCAAAATGTTCTTCCATAGTCCGGTTATATATTACAATATCATCAAGGTATACTACCACGAACCGATCGAGGTAGGGATGAAAAAGTTTATTCATGAGGGTGCAAAAGGTAGCAGATGCATTAGTGAGACCAAAGGATATAATAAGGAACTTATAAGCACCGTACCTTGTTACACATGTAGTTTTCGGTTCATCCCCTTTTGCAATGCACACCTGGTAGTATCCCGACCGCAAATCCAACTTAGAGAAGTATCTAGTATTCCCTAATTGGTCAAAAAAATCAGCAATCAGTGGGATAAGATACTTGTTCTTTACCGTGATCTTGTTTAGAGCGTGGTAATCAATGCACATTCTCAGTGAACCATCCTTTTTTTTTCTAAAAAAGCACCGAGGCACCAAATGGGGCTTTGGATGGTCTAATGAAACCAGTATCCAACAGCTCATTGAGTTGCTTCCGCAATTCTGCCAACTCCGAGTTTGCCATCCGGTAAGGACTCATTGCTGGTGGTCTTGTACCAGGCTCCAACTCAATTTCATGGTCCACCTCTCTCATTGGTGGTAATTGTTTTGGCAATACCTCCGGCATCACATCCTGGAACTCATCCAAGACAACTTGCACCTCCGTCGGCAAACTTAATTGTGGTGATGCTTCATCGTCATCATACTCCTTAAGAATGGCCAAGTAACTCTCTTCTTCCCTCTTCAATCCCTTCTTGAATTGAAGTGCTGAGAGAGCTTGGGTAGTAGGCTTGGTGGTCCTTTCCGTCGGCACTAGACAAGCCTTTGGTCCATCTATAATGCATATAGAGTTTGAACATGGAACAAGGAAAACTCTCACCTGGTCCAAGAACTTCATGCCGAATACCGCCGAGAAGTCATCCATGGGTGCCACAGATAAATCCACTTGGCCAGTCCATGCACCAAGACTGACCTTCACTCTGCGGGAAATTCCTTGGAGAGGTTATGCTACCGAGTTAACTGCTTTGAGGGAGCCACCTCCATTGGCAACCTTGAGACCAAGTCTCTTGGCTTCCTCTAGCGAAACAAAGTTGTGAGATGCACCTGTGTCGACTAGGGCTTTGGCGACTTTCCCATTGATGGTTGCATCCACAAACATGAGTCCCTTGGGGGACGTTGGGGCACTTTGCAATGCACTAAGCAGCCGCAAAGATCCCATCTTCGCACCTTCATCTGCATCACTTCTCTCTTGATCATGAGTGGAGGCAACTAAAGCATTCAATGTCTTCCTTTTGGGACATTCTCGTGCCTAATGCGGTCCGTCGCATATGAAGCATGTCACACAGGGCTTTGAGGCGCCACGTTCTTCCCTTTCCTTCCCTTTGTCCCGGGACTTGAATGAATAGTCTTCTTTGTGATTTTTATGATTCTGACTCTTGGCATGGCCTCCCCCATTCTTTCCTCCACCAAACTTTCTATTAGCTGGTCTCAAGCCTTCTTTGTTTGAGGAGTAATCAATAAGACTTTCAGCAACGACAATGGCCGAAGATAATTCTTGGACACCACGTCGTTTGAGCTCAAGATTAGCCTATGATTGGAGACCATCCATGAACAAGAATAAGGCATCCTTGTCCGATGTGTCAGGGACTTCTAGCAGCAAGGTTGTGAACTCCTTCACATACTCTCTTATGCTACCCATCTTCTTTAGTCGTCGAAGCCGGCCCCTCGCCTCTTCCTCAGCATTTATGGGGAAGAATTGGCTTTTGAACTCCCTTTTGAAGTCTTCAAAGGTATCAATTGTGCACACCCCATGTTGCACATCTCTATGCCTTCGTCTCCACCACAGCATAGCAGTGTCAGTCAAGTACATGGCAGTAGTTCGGATTTTGCTGGCATGGTCCGTTATGCAAGTAGCCTCAATGTATTGATCCAGCCCCCATAGGAAGTTCTCAACTTCCCTAGCATTCCGAGCACCATTGAAAGTCTTTGGCTTGGGAACTTCCACTTTATTGGCCTCAATGATAGTGGTTGTATTGGTTCCCGAGACCATAGCCCATTTGCATAGTGCTAGATCACCACCCATATCCTCAACTCTAAGTAACACATTAGAAATTTCTCTTTGGAAGAGATCACGTACCTTAACAAGTTCGGATTTCAGCCCATCAATCTCTTGCCTTAACCCACCGTCTAGCTCGTTGAGGGACATTTTGACCACTGCATGGATCTCCGCATCCTCGGCCTCCAAGCCGCTGTAACGTTCCTCCAAGTTGTCAACTCGGTCGAACAACTCCCCCAAGTTGTCCTGAGCACTCACAACACGTGCTTCCAAGCTAGAAATCATGTCTTTCGACTTGGCTCGAGATTCTTTAGATGGTTTCCGAACTTCCTCATGACCACATTCCATTGATGGAACTTCCACGCTAGGTGTAGCTGGGGCAGTAGCCTTCATTATGCCAAAGATAGTGAAGCTTCAAACCTTGGCTCTGATACCAACTGTCACGACCCTAGACTTCAACTAGCAATCGTGCGGCACTTAGCACGGTCCGTTGCATTAAGCCTGCCTTCCAAACCGATAAAAGCACTCCAAAAAGAATAGAACGAAACTTAGAGATCGAGAAGATTCAATAGCAAAACAAGAACACAAGAGTTTGTGAAGAATACTTTGTATTACTTGAAATGCTTAATTGCTTGAATTAATTGAATGATTACAAATGAATTTACATAAGGTATATATAGGCCTCCACCTCCTCAATGGATGACCGAGATCAATTCCCACCTACTAGATGGATGGTTAGTATTAACTCCCAACTACCAAATGAATGACTAGGATTGATTCTCACCTACCAAATGGATGGTCAAGATCAACTCCCGCCTACCAAAATGGATGGCTAGGATTGATTCCTACCTACAAAATGGACGGCTAGGATTAATTCCTATCTACCGAAATGGACGGCCACGATCCATTTAATCTAACGGTTTACAATGACCTTCTAGAATATTACATATGTGTAGGAAAATGTAAATTTGCGGAAAATTCCGTATGAACCTTCCGGTGCGTGACAGTAAGGTTTTCAACCAGGCCATCCAAAATCGGTCGATTTATAAATGAGTTGATCGTTTAGTGGACAAATTGTCTAGATGGTAGATTTTTATATCAGTTAATCTAGTTATTGTATTTAAATTTTTTTGATACGATTACGATTAGTGGATCAAACATTATAATCATACTACATTTGCAATAAGTATAATTGTGTAGGTTTAGTTTTGATACTATTAGTTAATAATCATGTTATATTTATATTAAGTATAATTGCATTATACATATATACATATTTAATGATAACATATGTTTCGCATATTTAATGATAAGACATGTTTCGTACTAACTATAATAATGTGACATGTTTAGACAAGCGAACAAAGAGACCATTTAGCATATGTATTTAAATCCAAAATTTTGTATGGTGTTCTCTTGTTTTTAATCTCTTCTGGTTAGAAGTAGACCAAGTCATAGCTGGATTTGTGTTGATTCGGGCCAGATCTAATTAGCTCATATTTATTTTATTTTATTTTATTTTCTCAGTTTATCCAAATTCTATTACATGAAAAATAGATTTAGAAAAGGGTTGGCCCAGGAAGAGTTCAGCCAGAGTAAAGTGAATATCTAAAAAAAAAATCATTTTAAAAAAATTCGTATTACCTAGCTCCAATTGTTTCAGTTACTTATTCTTCTAAACAAATAATTTAAATTTTGCCCAAAATAATATAGCATATATACAACATTTGATTCAAAATAGTACAACACGTTATTTTAAAAGTAATAAAATCAATGTAAGATAAATTAAAGATTCAATATAATATATAATTCAATAAATATTATATAATATATGTATAAAGTTATTTAATTTAAAAATATCTAATATATTAAGAAATTATATAAATTTTTATATCGGTCCATAATGTAAAGTAACAAACAGAAATCCATTCCAAAATAATTGAGCTTGTCTTCGAGTTCTGTTAAGCCTAAATTCTAAAAATGTCCATATTCAAAAAAATTACGTACAAACTAAACCGATTGGACGAACAACCGTATTTATGGACATATCTAATTAACTAAAAGAGTAGGATGACAAAGCAATTCATGCCTTGAAAAAATTAGCTATGTTGCATGCTAGCTTCTTGAATTAGAATTAATCTCCAATTAGTTGATATCCCAGCTTTAGCTCAGAAATCTTAGATTTAGTATATAGTAGTAGTATGTAGTTCTTATGTTGTGTCGGAAAAAAATTTTAAATAATAAATAGAGTAAATAATATGAAAGTATATCAAAGTAGCATATATAATTCAATCTCATAAAATATATAGTTAAAAAACAGTTACATTCCACTTTATACAAAAGTAAGAAAAAACGATAATAACTTTCAAGTTAATAGAAAGTATATATTGATTCATAATAAATGCCAAAATCATTAACATAAATATATATAGTTAGTAAGTTTTACTCAACATTATAGGAAGTTTTACATAATATATATTGATAAAGTTTTAGAAAAAATCACAAAGGGAAACTCAAATAGCGCGAATTATGAGCAATAGCCAAGTATAAGTAAACCTGGAATATCATAATTAAATAATTGATATTGGTATATGAATTATTTACAAAATATAAAAATATGTTTAATTTATATTTTTTTTACCTTTAAGAGTGTAGATATATAATAAATTGATTTTTTCGATGACGAAAGAAATACATATTGGTTCCTTTCTTTTGTGTATGTTTATTATTATACATAAGCTTCAATAGGTAATATTAGATGTAATACATCTTTCTTTACCCAGTGGTGGCGGATCCAAAAGCTTAATTTATAGAGGGCAAAACTTAAATATATCAGTAGAAATTGGTAATCTCCAATCCGACACTATTTTGATACCAAAAATAGCATTGGGTATTGTACCACATCATATTTGGTCATTTCTTTTTTTAACTTTTTTCTTTTTTTTTGTTTTGTACAATTAAAAAAAAGACTCATTTTATTTTGTTTGGTACAATTATAACAAATTTTTATTTTATATAATTGATGGTAGTTAAATATAATTTTGTTATATTTATATAATCATATAATTGCGATAATTATATCATTTTTTGTAATACTCTTTAACATAACCACTGATATTTATATGTCATTTTCAATGTATTACTGTATAATTACTAGCAATTATATGACTTTTACAATATTTTTTTATATAATTATTGACAGTTATATGTCATTTTCTATATATTATTATATAATTGCTAGTAGAATATATAAATTAAAAATATTAATATAAAATTTTAAAATTTGAATTTGATTTAAATATAGTCAAAAAATTATAATATAATAGAAGAAAAAAATTATCATATAATTTAATTTAATTTATTTCTAGTTTTTTAATAACTATTTTTCATATCACCTTAGAAAAATCAAATATATAAATTAAAAATTTTAATATAAAAGTTAAAAATTTGATTTTGATTTATATATAGTAAAAAAATTAAAATATAATAGAACAAAAAATTATAATATAATTTATGTTATTTTATTTTTGCTTGTTTTTGAACATGATGCCCAAGTTTGTCTTTAAAAGAAAAAGAAAAAAAGAAGATGATAGTCCAATCGTTGAGGAAAGTAGCAATTGCCTCAAATGGGCTTGTTACTAAGGGTGAACAAAGAGAGAATTTATTTCTCCGCTAACTACCGTGGCAGAGATAGTCTGATTAGGTAGGTATAGTCAGTGCGGCGGAGAGGAATAAGTGATACATCGTTTTATGTGATGAGGTGGGGAGCTCACCAAGGAACATCATAAGTTTCCAAGCACTGCCAAGTTGACCATAGGTTGGCATGAGAGACCAACCATAGAACAAGCATACCAAGCCAAGGCCGAGAAGGAACACGAAGGAGATTGACAATTTCTTGTGGAGTTTAGAGCAATACTTCAAGGCACTTGGTGATGACATGTCTAAGCCAAGTAAAGGCCTTGGAGGAGTCCCTTCATACCGAGATTGTGGGGCTCAAAGCTAGTGTCGCGCGATCGTTAGTAGCAAAAGACCAAATCCGTGACAGTTGGTATCAGAGCTAAGGTTCAAGTAAAGATGGCGGGATCAAATGAGATCACAAAGGTAGCGGCTGAGGTCATCCATTGAGGAGGTGGAGGCCTATATAAACCTTATTAGTTCATTTGTAAATCACCCACCTACCAAATAGAGGGCTAGGATTAATTCCTACCTACCAAAATGGACGGAAGTTGTAAATTTTACTAAGTAAAACAGTGTCGTTTATTAATGGGTAAAATTGTAACTGCACTGTTATATGAACAGTAATAAATAATAGCGACTGTGATCGAGTTTTAATGTATTTATAGATGGGGTAGACATATTAACAATGGCTTAAATTATATGCTGATCTATTTATTTATTTTGTTTCCACAATATATATATATATATATATATATATATATATATATATATATATATATACACTACATGGTACATACATTGACTACCTAATACATGAGTAGAGACAAGTTGAATAAGGGATATTTTAATTAATGGTCAGCGACTGTAGGATAAATGGAAAGAGATTTTTGGAGCCAACTTGAGTTTTGAGCCAATATTTCCTGATGCCTTGCCGTGTAGATCAAGTTGCCTATAATGTTCCCTAGTTACATGGACTGTTTCTGCATGGAGAAACTAATGATCACACATGCATGCATGGCTGCAATTTTTTTTATTTATTAATCAAATACGAGGAACTACATTTAATTGATATCCTTAAAAAATATGTATAATTCACTGCAAGGAAAATATAAAATAGCGACGAAAATAAGCAGTGGACACATATCCGCTGCTAAATAACGACATATTTGTTACAGAAATACTAGCGACTTCAATTAAAAAAAATTTAAAAATATTAGTAATAGATTGGTGACAAGATTTTGTGACAAATAACTTCCTTCACTAAAGTCACTAGCTAAATTGGCAGCAAAAATTGATGTGTTGGAGTTGTGACGGATTAGTGATGATTTAACGAGACTACACTTGCAACATATTTAATCCGTGCCCTTTTTCATTTTTCAGGATTCGTCAAGCTAAGGATTCATTCAAGCAAGAAGGAATCTTTATGTAGTAAAGGTGTGCGAGTTATGCAAATCAATACAGCCGATATATCTTTTCTTCGCAGTCAGTCATTCCATTGAAGCACAGGAGTTCCTTCCGTTCACTGATTACACTTTTTTCAGCTGATTTGGTCTGTCATTGTACAGGATTAGCGACGGAATCTTTTCGTCGCTAACTTTGTTTTGCTTTTAATTTTAGTGAGAATTAGTGATGAACTTTTTTCTGTTGCTAAAGTAGTGTTAGTCTAAATGCTCAAAAATTTAGCAATTAACGAATGCCCATCGCTAAATATAGTGCCAGAATAAGATCCGTTGCTAATCTTGACCAAAACAGCCCTTTGTTAATTTGAAAATCGTTTAGGCATGAATGTGGAACCACCTAAACAACATTAGCAACCGATTTTTGTCCTTCTCTAAATAGCGACACAATATGTGTGAAGGTTCAAAACGATGTTGCTTTTTGTATTAAAAAATGATGTCATTTTTTTATTCTCATATTTAAAAAGCCCATCCTAGATAAAATTATTATGCCTCTCCC
Source organism: Triadica sebifera (assembly GCA_023653625.1). NCBI lineage: Eukaryota > Viridiplantae > Streptophyta > Magnoliopsida > Malpighiales > Euphorbiaceae > Triadica > Triadica sebifera. The sequence continues at coordinate 7,015,804 of JALBGG010000023.1, read as the reverse complement.
CGCTTTCTTTATTATACCGCGTTGCTCCACGTCACACAGATCTCTTATTTGGCTACTTTCTGCTGGTCTCCTTCACTTTGGTGTTCTCTCTTTTTGCCGCACCACTGTCACCGAAGATTAATGTCGCTGCTTTTCCTTCTGTTGTCAGAGATTAATGTCGCTATTTTTGCTTTTTTTTTTCGCATCAATTTTTGCACAAGCCTCAATCAAATACGGCTTCATTTTTCACTTGTCAAGCTAAAGCATATCTTTAAACTCTAATTCTTTTACATCTAAAATTTCATTTGTTTCTGAAAAATAATTTATATTTAAAAAAAAGAAAATATTTTTTAAAAAATAATATTTTTTTATATTTGACTGCAATACTAGAAAAATGAAAAAAATTAAAATTAAAGTGATATTATATATATATATATATATATATATATATATATATATATATATATATATATATATATATATATATATATATATATATATATATATATATGATAAATCTTGTAAAATGACTTCCCATTTTTAAAATTAGAAGTTGTTTTCCCTTTATTTTTGAAATATTTTCTATTGACTTGGAAAATATTTTTATTTGACTGATATTCCGGATATTAAACCAAATATTAGAAAATAAGGAAAAACATTTTCCCTAAACAAACAGAGTTTCAAAATTTCCCATATTTTATTATTGAAGAAATGTTATTTCTTTTTGTTTAATAAACTCTGATTTTAGTTTTAGTTATTTTAATTTCGTCACCACTTAGTCGAAACAAAAATATTTGCTCCATTGCTAGCTTTTATTTGCGTCATTTTAGTTTTGTTGGGCTTTATGGTAATGGGCCGCCCATGTGGGTTTGACCCAGCCCAGACTCATATCTTCTTATATATAAAGTTATGAAAAGATATAACTTTTGAAGAAAAAAGATATAAGGAATTGATATAAGAAAAAAAGATAACTTTTCATCGTAAGTTTTCTCTGAAATTCGGAAAAAAATTTCTTCATCTCCGTTTCATCATAAGAGAATCAAGAGCGTTCGTACTATAGAACCGAGTCAAGTTCTGATAATTTGTCTCCGCCTGAAGCATTGAAAGCGCACGATTCACACTCAACAAGTAAGTATCCGCTGCTCGTGCTTTTCTACATTGGTATCAGAGCCCGTTTTGTGCGGTTTTGTGCTAAAAATCATAATTGTGATGATTTTGGAGAAATTAACTATGTAAATTCGAATTTCCTTCAATTTTTGTTAAATAATTCTTCGATTTCATTATTCGAATTTGGTATCGTTGGAAAGCTCTTGTCACAAGCTTTCTAACGAGTATTTTTGCATAATTTTCTGATGAGTGGATGAATTTGTATGATTATTCAAAGTTTCTGTATATATTTTTTTTGAAAATAATCATTAAAACGATTCCCACTCTCATATTGGGTATGTGTTGTCCAAACACGGCCAAAATGATATTTAAACGGAATAAAAATGGTCCCAGTAGTTTTAAAACTGTTAAAAATGTGCAAAATTTCAAAAATCGGTGCAAAAATAACCCCGGAAGACGGCGCGTGACGCGCTGGCAGTTGAAGAAAACGGTTTTCTGATGGTTTTGCCACGTGTACATGACACGTGGTACGCTTGGCCACATGGCGTCCTCCGATTAGTCCACATTTGCTGACGTGGCCTGTGGCGCGTGCAGAGTGCGTGGAGGCACGTGTGGCGCGTGCGAGCACGTGACTACCCGTGTGAGAGTGTGACTGCGCGTGAAGGCATGTGATGGCCTGTGGTGGCGCGTGGTGGCGCGTGATGGCATGTGGGCAGACTTCGTTCGGCGCGTGAACGAATATTTTTGGTCAAATTTTTTTTTCCTATAAATCTCAAAATTTAATTTCCAATTTAATGGATATTTTTTCAAAATTTTTTGTGACTGTTTTGATGAGAAATTTAGAGGAAAATTATGCAAATAAGAACATGTAATTGATGTTTATCTTATTTTGATGCATATATATTATTGTTGTTATATTACATTATATAATGAATGTATTGTGGGAATATTAGATTGGTAGATTAATGAATCTCATCTAATATAGAATTAATTAACACATGTTTAAATTAAACAATGATAACTGGACTTTGTTAGTAGGAGTTGATTGAACTGTATATATAGTTTTTTTGTTTCTACTACTTGTGTTAGGTTATTATTGATTAATTTAAAGCATTATGACTTGAAATTGATAAAGATCAATAAAGAATTGTGATAATCCTAATTATAATCATTGTTTCTAAATAGTTGAAATGACTGCTACAAAAAGCATTATTGCTGACTTGAATCAAGGAGATAAGTTGAATGATAAAAACTATGACATTTGGCATCGTAAAATTCAGTATCACCTGGAAGAGCAAGATATGCTGGAAACAATAATACAACAAATGGCTTAGCCTGAGCACGGAAACACTGCTCAACATAGGCGAAATATGGAAGCATATCGAGCTTATAAGCGCAAGGATAGAGTTGCTCGCATATTGATGCTGAGCAGCATGAGAAATAACTTGATGTTATGCTTTGAAAAACACCGCTCAGCCCAAGCAGTTTGGGATGCTGTTAAGGTTCAATTTGGTGGAACCTCAACAACAAGACTGCGTCAGTTAACTCTAAAGTTTGATGCCTATAAGAAAAATTCTAATCATACAATGAGGCAACACCTTACTGTCATGTCTAATATGATAAGTGAACTGAAAGGTGTTGGCCATGAGATGACTGACGAACAACAAGTTCAAGCTGTGATTCGCTCTCTGCCAAAAGCCTGAGAACACATGCGTGTCAACCTTACCCATAATGATAATATACAATCTTTTGATGATGTTGCCCGACATGTTGAGCTAGAGGAGGATCACATTCTCGCTGATAAGCCTGAAAAGCTTATATGACTGAGTCTAGAGGAAAAGGAGCTTATAGCTCTGGGCAAAAGAAATGGAAAAGTAAGGGCAAATGGCAAGGCAAGGGAGAGAATAAGACAAAATTTAGTGGAAATAAGGGCAAGCATGGGAAACGCAGCGGAAAGAAAGGCAAGAACATGAATTGCTTCAACTGTGGGAAGCATGGTCACTTTGCTCATGATTGCACTGAGCCAAAAGTATTGTATGACCAAATTAGTCCCTCAGATTTATATGTTAGTAGTTGTTTGATGTTAGCTGAAATTGTTCCTTATTGGACTGTAGATTCAGCAGCAACAGACCATATAGCAAGGGACCGATCTACCTTTGTGGAATTTCGTCGAATTCCAAAGGGGAGTAGAAAAATCTATATAGGGAATAATGCTTCGGCTGACGTGCTTGGGATCGGTTTCTGTAGGCTAGTGCTGTGGGGAGGTCGCACGCTTTATCTCCATTATGTGCTTTATGCTCTTGATATTCGACGAAATTTAGTTTCTATTATTGTTTTGCTTGGACTTGGCTTCAAAATTATTTTTGAAGATGGTTGTGTTAAAATACTTCTGGACAAAGTTTTTTATGGCTTTGGACATATGTTGAATGGTTTTATAGTGCTAGACACTATTTTTATGGATTTTGAGCAATCTATATTTCTTGTTGAAAATTCCAATAATGTTTCATTAATTGATGATACTAAATGACATGCTAGATTAGGACACATTGGGCAATATCGTTTAAAAAGATAAGCAAAAGCTGGTCTTTTAGGATCTGCTAAGAAAATAGATTTGCCTATTTGTGAGCATTGCCTAGTTGGAAAAGCAACAAGATTGTCATTTGGTAAAGCCAAAAGAGCCACATTTCCTTTACAGCTTATACATTCTAACATCTGTGGCCCAATGAATATTAGAGCAAGACATGGTGCTTGCTATTTCATCACTTTCATAGATGATTTCATCAGATACGGTCATATTTATTTGATCTCCCATAAATCTGAAGCATTAGATTGCTTTATACGTTATAGTAAGTTGGTTGAGAATCAATTGAATTTGAATATTAAATCATTATGGACCGATCGAGGGCGTGAATATCTATCTGATTTATTCAAAAGTTATTGTGATGATAAGGGTATAGCTAGGCAGCTAACTATTCCTTCTACTCTGCAACAAAATGGCGTAGCAGAAAGAAGAAATAGAACCCTATTGGACATGGTTAGGTCAATGATGGCGCAGGCTAATTTACCAACTTTCTTTTGGGGAGATGTATTAATGACTGTTGCCTACATTCTAAATCGTGTACCATCCAAATCTGTTCATTTCACCCCATATGAATTGTGGAAAAACGAAAAGCCTGACTTAAGCCATATGCGCCCATGGGGTTGCACAGCTTATATCCACAACACTTCCCATGAATATGGAAAACTTGGTCCGAAGGGGAAGAAATGTATCTTTATAAGATACTCAGAATTCTCCAAAGGATATGTATTTCTGGGGGAAAACACAAATGGAAGAATAACATAAATTGAGTCACGAGATGTCATTTTCTTAGAAGAGGACTTTCCTGAAAGAGGTGAGATAAATAAGGATTTCCAATTTTATGAATTGGAAGATCATGAGACTAGTGGGAGTGCAAGTATAATTGATTTAGCACTCACAGAGCAAGAATTTATTGCTCCTCCTGAACCAAGTGGGAGTGAAAGAATGTCAGTTTTTGTTCCAATGGAGCAAGACCTTGAACAATCCCAACCTCGACGTAGTAATCGTGACAAGATTCCCCGTCGTCGATTTGAGATTAAGGGGGAAGCTTTTATGATTGCTCCAGATGAAGAAAAGCCTAAAACAGTACAATAAGCTATTTCTGGTCCTAAAGAAAAAGAATGGATTAAAGCTATGAAAAAGGAAATGGATTCGATGATATACAATCAAGTCTGGGATTTAGTTGAGAAACCATCTGATCGTAAGACTATTGGGAACAAATGGATTCTCAAAATAAAATGTAAGGCGGATGGGACAATAGAAAGATTTAAAGCTCGATTAGTAGCTAAGGGCTATACACAAAAAGAGGGAATTGACTATGAAGATACATTCTCACCTGTAGTTAGGTTTGCATCAATTCGCCTCATTCTGGCTATAGTAGCACGAATGGACTTAGAATTATATCAAATGGACGTTAAAACTACTTTTCTCAATGGAGAACTAGATGAAGAGATCTATATGGATCAACCTTTAGGTTTTGAACTCAAAGGATAAGAGCGCAAAGTTTGCAAGCTCAAAAGATCCATTTATGGTCTTAAGCAAGTGTCAAGACAATGGAACCTCAAATTTCATCAAGTCGTATTAAAGGATGGTTTTACGATGATGGAGGAAAACCATTACATAT
>JALBGG010000023.1:6732702-7008516 GCA_023653625.1 Triadica sebifera | reverse complement strand
AATCTTCTAACCCTGAACTTTATAAATTTATGCCATTCAATATTTCAATTAAAAAATTATTTCATTTGTTTTTTTAAGTATTCAATTAACTTCCTTATAACTATCAATTTTAATTTTAATCTATCTTTATTTATAGAATAAATTTATTTAATTAATGATACAGTTTAAAGACTCAATCGAATAAATTTCTAATTAGTTTCTAGTTATATAATTAATTGAACAAATTTTCAATTAAAACAAAATATATAATTAAAATAATCAATTTAGCTAAATTTCACTGGAGTTGCATAAAATTATCAATTTCATGAAAATGTGATCTTTCTTTCTTTTTTTTTTATAATGCCTATAATTTGTATTTATATCCGCATAAATTATAGAGATCGATCTCAAAAAATGACCTGAATTACGACTCAATTCAATGATGCGGAATTTAACACATAATATTTGATATGAGAATGCAACATACGTCTAATAAGATTATGGTCTATTTATCATCGAAGGCATACACAGAGTTATTTTCAAATAAAATTTTTTATTTGTGCATAAAAAGCTAAGAAATATAAAAAATTTCTTCTGCTATCTCTTATATACTTCAAGTGCGGTTGTGGAAAAAAAATTTGTCCGCTTATATATTAAAATTAAGGTGATTTTTTTTTTTCAATTTTACCCTTGTGTTGTAATTACCATCATATTTATAACTTTCTTTACTTTATTATTTAAAGAATAAGGGAAATTAGTTAATTACACATATCTTTATTAGAATTTAAGTAAGTAATTATCTTCATTCTTGAGTCACAATGTTAAACGATACTTGAAGAGGACCAGACCAGAAGGATTATATGTACAAAAATGTTAATTAACTTACGTACTCAATAGAAAAAAAACAATCACTAATTAGAGATTGAATAGAACAAAAATAATTATTTATAAATTTAATAAAATAAAAACTCAATGAATAGATATGAGATCAAATTATGCAATCATAACAAGAATTTATTGAATGATTGACATGTAGATGTTTACGAGCACTCATTATGCCGGGAAGGACTTAAACACAGCATATCGAAATGGAGAAGCATGGAAGAAAGTTCTTGGACCTGTATTTGTATATCTAAATTTTATTTCACCCTCTGAGGATTCCCTATCACTTTGGCAAGATGCTAAAGCGCAGGTATAATATAATTTTTATGAAAAATGATTCAGCCCCCAAACAAGAATTAGTAATTTTATGATCAACTAATTTGCTTAATTTCAAGATTAAAACCTATTATACTTACTCATGCAAGCTTCATGTTTATTATTAGATGTCAAGAGAAGTAAGAAGCTGGCCATACAATTTTCCTCAATCTGAAGATTTCCCTACTTCTGATCAAAGAGGGAGTGTTCAGGGTCAACTGATAGTTCGTGATAGGTATCTCAGTGAAAGGTTAGTGTTTGCCAGTTCTGCTTATGTAGGACTGGCTGCACCAGGTGATGCTGGCTCATGGCAAAAGGAAGCTAAGGTTATAGTACACCTGATAAATCTTTTTCTGAATTAAATTTAGTTGAGATTATTTTTTTTATATTTGGTTTCTGATTTTTGTTCAGGGCTATCAATTTTGGACGCGAGCTAATAGAAGAGGAGTTTTCTTTATAAAAAATGTTCGTGCTGGAAACTATAACTTGTATGCATGGGTTCCTGGTGTCATTGGAGATTACAAGTATGATTTCAACATCACAGTTTTCCCAGGTACATATACAATAGTATATTACGCCAATATTATATTTTTCAAATTACTGAGTTGTTAATTAATAGCATGATAAATATAATTTAAATTCAGGATCTAGGATCAAATTGGGTGCACTTACATTCGATCCTCCAAGAAATGGTCCAACTCTGTGGAATATAGGAATTCCAGATCGTTCTGCTTTAGAGTTCTTTGTGCCGGATACGTACCCAACAGTCATGAACAAATTATATACTAATCACCCAACAGACAAGTAATTATCTCTGATTACCATTTAAAACTAGCCCATTTTCCTCTTTAACATTTTAATCTTCAAATATTGCAATTCCATCATTTCCTAATTTTTACCTTTTTCATGTGCAGATTTAGGCAATACGGATTATGGGAAAGATATGCTGACTTATATCCTAGAAATGATCTGGTATATTATGTGGGTATTAGTAATTACCTTCAAGATTGGTTCTTTGCCCATGTTACAAGGTAATTATTGCACCTATTCTTCTGGTTAGATTTTTCTTTTATTCCTTTTTTTTTTTGGCTAGACCTAATATACAGAGAACTAAATTAATGAGAGAATATCATATAAATTTAACATTTTTTCAAAGGCTTTAATCTACATTGACCCCGTCAAGCTTGTTCTTATATAGTTTTATATATTGGCGATATATGCAGAGAAAAAGGAAACAATACATATGAGGCAACCACATGGAAGATCATATTTGAACTGGAAAGAGTGAACCAAAGTGGAAATTACACTCTCCAATTGGCTTTGGCATCAGCTACAATGTCTGAACTTCAGGTATGAAGTTTGTCTTCACGCTCTACCCCTGACTTAGCGATTAATGTTGACCAATTTCAACGAATGGATGCAATAACATTAATATAGTATTAAAAGAAAATTTTCATTTGTGTATGAAAGGTTCGGTTGAACGACCCAAATGCAGAGGAACCTTTATTTACAACAGGGTTGATAGGCAAGGATAATGCAATTGCGAGACATGGAATTCATGGGTTGTATTGGTTATATAGTATTGATGTACCTAGTAATCAACTGTTTCAAGGAAACAATACCATTTTCTTAACCCAATCAAGAAGTCAGAGTCCCTTTTTTGGTGTCATGTATGACTACATTCGTTTAGAAGGGCCTAGAGAAACTTGATCTATTGATTATGTTTATATTTTTCAAAGTATATAGTCAATTTTATTAATAGAAAATTATTTATTTATTCCATTAAATCCCTCAACTATTATATTTGTTATTTTCCATTACTTTTTTTTAAGTAATTTTACCATATAGAAAACTCTTCTTCATTCCATATTACTTTTGTATTATCTTCTTCATTCTTTGAATGACACATACCCATTTTTAATATTATATGATTCACATGAGAAAAAATAAGAAAAAATATAATATGAAGAAGTTAGTTAACACATATGAAGAAGTTAGTTAACACATATGAAGAAGTTAGTTAACACTCCGTTTAGGTTAATATAATACTATTATTCATCCACAACTGCATAAATTATTAATCTTAATCAAATAGTTTCACAGTGTTAAAAATTTGAAGAAAATTTAGTTGATGTTATGGTATAGGTGATGTAATTCAAAATTAACTTGTAAGTATACGAGTCAATCGTAGAATAACAAGATATCCCTAAGATCATTCTCCCATGAAATTGTTCAACTTAAACTCCTAATTAATACTAGTTGCCAATAAACACAAGAGAAAGAATCTAAACACTCTAAACCCATTTTAATAATCACTAAGATTGAACTAATATAATTAAAGCTAATAAATGCTAAAATGCAATTAAAATTAACAAATTAAATCAATAAGATTAAGAAAGTGCTCAGTTTCGCCACTCCTAACTTTGCATTCCCCTTAACATATTTAAACTAATGGATTCTGATTTCATGGTTCTCGCCTAAAAGTACTAATTAATCAAGCTAATAAATTAATTATTGTAATTAGTCCAATTTTTAAGTTAAATTAAAAGTGATATTCATAATAATCAAACCTTAAAACTTTCATTCCCAACTTAATAATTAGTGATTAGACAAATCTCAAACTAGAAATTAAATAAGTACAATTGAAACTTAAAGAAAATCATTCATTCATTAGAAGAGTAAACAAAATTCATACAAAACTTGGGTTACTCACTGAGCATCCATTAAAAATTTAGTCGAACATCACTATAACAATAATCATGTCTATAATAATATTTAAGTTAAAAATTACAACATATTAAAAGAAGTAAGAAAGCTAGAATTGCTTCCTGAATTGGCTTAAGTCCAAGTTTGTAGATAGGTTTATCTCCAACCAATTCAGCTCTAAACCAATCTTTAAAAGACAATTTCAGATTCTTAGGTTGAAGGTCAATCTGTTGGAATCCTAAAAGAGAAAATAAAAGACGTGGCTAAAGAAGATGATACCCTAATTCTAATTAAGGTAAACTCAATACCTTTAAGAGTCATAATTACAATTTAACTCTTAATTATAAAAATTTTCCAATTAAAAATGTCAACAATCTCCTAAAAATAATCTTTCTTTCAATTAGAAACGACTCCCTAACATCTGATCCCACTTGTATAATATTGGGATAGAGTGCTAATATGGAGAAAAAATAAGTGAACAAGAAAATGATCAAGAATACAGATAAAAGATAATACAAGAATTTAATGTATTCGACAATTTATCTATGTCAAAGATAAGAGAGCAGTGAGAAATTTTCTACTATATAAAAGGAGAATATTACAAAATTCTCTGACAAATATTTCTCACAACCTAAATAATTATCCAAAAACACTTTCACCCAAACCTCTCACTGATGATGAACATTTCTCTTGCTCTAAGAATACAAGAGAAAAAAAAAAGAAGAGGATTTATATTTCTTTGAGATGATTTGAATTAGAGAATTCATGACTATTTATAATTGAAACAATAGTCAAATTTGTAGTTATTAAGCCACCTACAAATTTATAATAATTAAGCCACCAACTAATTTATAGTTATTAATCCAACAACTTGACATTTTTATCACATTTAATGTGGCTATCTTAATTTCTATATACTTGTCCATGACTTAGGCAAAATAAATAATGTTCACAAATCTCCACATTGGCTTAAGTTATTCTTAGTATCTTATTTTGATGCTTTTTTTCTTAAGGAATTATCTTATTGATATACCAATCAAGTCCAAACAATGTTTGAACTTGGTTGTTGGAACTGGCTTGGTTGCCATATCTGCTAGATTGTCCATTGTAGATATCTTATCTACTTGAATATTCCATTGTTAAACCATATTTTGATTAAAATGCATCATAACATCAATGTGTTTAGTTCATTCAAGATGCATTGGATTTTTTGTCAGATGTATATCATTTGGACTATCACAATAGATTTTTATCTCTTTCAATTGTATACTCAATTCATTGATTAGTCCTTGTAACTAAATAGTTTCTTTCACTGCTTCAGTTGTTGCAACATACTCCGCTTCAATTGTAGATAAATCAACAATAGAATGAAGACTTATTTTTCAACTGATGGTATATCCGCAAAGAGTGAAGACATATCTAATAAACAATTTTCACTTATCTAGGTCTCTAGCATAATCGGAATTAACATATCCAATAATTTTTTCTCTAATATTTTTGAATTTTCCATAGACCAAGCTCATATTAATAGTACATTTTAAGTAGCGTAAAATCCACTTTACAGCTTGTCAGTGAACTTTTTTAAAATTTTCCATATACCTACTGACCTCATTAACAGCATGTGCAATGTTTGACCTAGTGCATAACATGACATACATAAGATTTCCAATTGCACTAGCATAAAGGATATGAAATATCTATTTTATCTCATCCTCAGTCTGTGGTGATAACGCAACTGAAAGTTTGAAATAAGCTGCTAATGGAGTACTACAGGCTTTGAATTTTCCATTGCAAAATGTTCTAACACCTTCTTTATATACTTCTTTGTTGATAGAAAAAGTGTATTTGTTTTCCTATCTCTGTAGATCTCCATTCCCATAATTTTCTTTGCAGCTCCCAAAATCTTAATTTCTAACTCTCCACTTAACTAAGCTTTCAACTTGTAGATTTCTGACATGTCCTTATAGGCGATCGAGACACATCTATGAGCTTATTGAAATATACACAACTATCATATTTACTGTAACATCTAACACCTTATACATCTATATATCGCATATGTTGTTTTTATATTAAATTATCATGTATGAAACAAAAATAAAATAAAATTCATGTTTACAGCGAGAGTAATTTTTTTAACTTATCTCATATTATCAACAATAATTTCACAATCAATACTGAAAATTTAATTATAGCCTATAACATCACATATATTAATAACTTAAACATTACATTTAAAAGTTAGTAAATTTGCAAGTTGAATCCATTTATATATATATATATATATATATATATATATATATTAGTACACATTCATTGTAATTATATATATGCAAGTATTCAACCCCCAAATATAAATGATATGTTCTTATGTTTATGTGGAATGCAAGGAGAGAAAGTGAGAAAGTTCGGCTGATGACCTTTGATCCATGACTTTTATATGCACCTCAATATGAACTACTAATCTTCTCTACCTGAAAAATGATGCAATTTGGTGAGTTGCGACTCAGTGAGAATAACCATCAAATGAGTTCTAAAGCACAAAATATTTCATAATAGCAAATAACAAGTATAATTAATACATACTTTATACTCCATTTCATCAGTCATAACATAAAAATATAGATAAAATCAAGTATTCAATAATTACTCTTTACTTATACTTATGATTATTCATTTTATTTTATTGTGACTAGATTAAACAGACATTGCCTCGGGTTTCCATGTGAACATTTGTCATGTGAACATTTGTATTTGCTAGCTAGCTTGATCATTTGTTTCATTTGCACATTTGTTGGGCCATAGACATCTTCTTTTGCTTTGCAATGTCGATTAGCTAGTCACAACGCCTTTTAAGTCATTATGCATATGCACTTGTATTTACATATTCATCAACCATTGTATCTTATCACATATACCATATATATACCACATATATACCTCACATGTCAACACATATACCTTGCATATACTATACATATACCATGTATATATATCATATGTCAAACATATACCTCAAATATACCATAAGTACACAAACTTATATGTACCACAAATGTCACAAATTATTCGTCATCATATTTTCAAGGAAAAATCATCACAATCATATAGCAAACAACATTCATATGCACTAAAAAACTCAATTGATAATTAGACTCACCTTTTTCCTTTGATTCCAACTCTTAACTTATTGTCTACCCCCTTCTTATGAATCTCCAATTTGTCTTGAGCCTAGTATTGAAATATAATTCGTTAATTTATAACTAGAGAAATTTAATGTGGCTTAAACAAATTAATATACATTATTCATATCAATAATTAAAATTTTTCCTATGAGACAATGTGACCTTATGGGACTGTTTTGATTATAACTTTTTTTGTATTTGACCAATTAATCAGATTATTATTCCTAATTAAAATTAACATATACATATATAACATAGTAAAATTTCAGACCAATTGGATCACTGTACAATTTTTGGTGGAATTGCTAAACGTGTTCTGATTTTTGCCCTGTTTTCTGCCCTTAGGCAATTTCAGGATACCAATTTTGATTCATCATAACTTATAATGTATAAGTCATATTTTAATGAAAACTTTACAAAAACTTATATGAGTTCAAATGGAACATTTTTCATGTTTAAAACTTTCATCAATTATATATCTAAGGCCCTCAAATTATAGGCAACATTTTACTGCTATAGAACAGAATTGGTTTTCAGGACAGTATGACTTGTAACGGCCATAACTTACTCTATACATAACATATTAAGATGAAATTAGTACCCAAATTTAGATAAGACATATACCTATAACTTTTATATTTTGATAATTTACATAATCTATCTGTAATAAGCTCAAAATATTTAAACCATTTTCTAGACTTGTATAAGGCACTCAGTAGGCAGTTCAAACTATGGAACAGTCATGGTGTCATTCACCATAACTCAAAATTTACAGGACATATGAACCTGAAATTTGGTATACAGATACATAACACATAGATCTACAACTTTTATGTTTTGAGATACTTCAAATAATGGTTTTACCATATTCCAAACTAACAAACACAGTAGCTAACTTACTTAGGGTTCACATCCAGACCAGTTTCAGTAAAAAGAGGATATTTCATTTTATACACCATATTGCAAAAATGTTTACATATCCATAAATATAAGACATAAAGGAATAACTTTTGTGTTTTACACTTCTTCAGAGTCGACCTCTAAGATCATCAAAACCATAGTACCAAATACTGTCTATTTATGAACCCTAAACACCATAATCAAGCTTAACACAAATTAATTGTTTACTCACCTATAATCACCATTGACTAACTTTGTTGCTATAATTTCTGGAGTAAAAAGAGAAGAAGATGTTGCTGGAACTTCAAAGAAATAGAATGAAGCAAAGAGGAAGAAGAAAAAGAAGAAGAAGAAGACAATAAGGACTTAGCTAGCCTAATAAGTTAAAAGCCCCCACATGTCTTCCTTTCTTTTTTTCTTTGCCGTCCCTTTTTCTTCTTTTTTTTTTACTTTTCTTTTTCTCTTCTTTTGCTGAATTCTTTTATTATTATTATTATTATTATTATTATTATTATTATTATTATTATTATTATTATTATTATTATTATTATTATTATTATAATACATACATTCATGTATACATATATACATTTACCCAATTTTACTAACCAATAATAAATAAATATATAATTTAATCACTTATTTTAATTTAATTAAATTAATCATGTCAAATTAATCATTTCTACACAATTGTAAAATACTTGAAAATAAACTAGTTGTATATCATGAATATATTTAAAAAAATGCATATTATACATGCGTTCAAGTGATATATATTCAAAATGTATATGTGCAAATGAGATATTGTAGAAATGCATATGGAAAAAGTTAAGGATGTTACATTTACTCCTATAGTAGTCATTTCTAAGCATAAAGATATCGAATCATTTATACCACTATCTTGGAGATTGTTTTAGACTATGCAAAAAAAATTTAACAAACATACATGATCTTCTTTATCTCAAACTTCAAATCCCTCAACTTGCTTCATATAAATTCTTTGTTCAATATCATCATGCAAGAAAGTTTTTTTAACATCTACTTGTTCAAGCTCTAAGTTGAAATGAGCAATAATGGCAAGTAGAGGACAGATTGAGTTATATTTCACCATTAGAGAGAAAATTTCATTGTAGTTGATGCCTTCTCTTTGTGTGTAGCCTTTTGCCACCAAACGAGTTTTAAATCTTGCATCTTCAACTCTAGGGATTCCTTGCATCTTTAACTCTAGGGATTCCTTCTTTCTTATTGAAATCCATTTGCTTCTAACAATCTTATGGTCATTTGGTTTTTCAATAATTTCCCAAGTATAATTTTTGCGAAGAGATTCAATCTCTTCCTTCATTGCAGTTATCCACTGGGTAGCTTCTTGGTTATTGATAGCTTTTTGGTATGATTAAGGCTCATTGTTTTCAACAACATTGTTGCTCAGATAATGAACCAAGAAGGAGGGTTGAATTGGATATTAAAATTAATTTTTAACTTTTAAGTGCGAAATAAGAATTAAATAGAGTAGGGATAAGAAGATATCACACAAGAAATTTATAGAGGTTCGGGTATTAACAAACCCTACTTCTCTCTCCAATCTCAATTGAGAGTTTTATTAATAAACTAAGTGTTGTAATGGAGTTTTATAAGCTCACTCTCAACTATAGTGTTTCTATCAATGACTCACATCTAACCTAGAAATCCCTTGTGTTTTAATGGCTCACACAATAAACCAATTCATTTTGCTTTATGGCTCACACAAATAACCCTTACAAGTGTTTTACTCTTAACCCAATATACCCAAACTCACTTGAGTAATAGATTACAAAGAAAAATATTCACCAATCTATAATGCTCAGAATTTATGAGCAAATAGATTTTTACAGAGAATAAATATTTTGTTGAAAATAATTAATGCACAAATGGCTACAACAAGATTTTGATTCGAAGTAATTGCTTGTTCTTTTTTTTGGATTCATAAATGACTTGCATTTATACTTTCTTAGCGAATTATAGTCGTTTAGATGCATTTAATGCGAAAATAGTCGTTACACCAACTCTTAATTTCGCGTTTGACATATTTTTCTTTCCTCATTCACAGTCGTGAATATGTGGGTCACGGTCGTGAATGTTCTTCCAAGCAGTGGCTCAGGTG
This sequence comes from Triadica sebifera, assembly GCA_023653625.1. Taxonomy (NCBI): domain Eukaryota; kingdom Viridiplantae; phylum Streptophyta; class Magnoliopsida; order Malpighiales; family Euphorbiaceae; genus Triadica; species Triadica sebifera. The sequence goes on along the minus strand of JALBGG010000023.1, from coordinate 6,998,409 downwards.
GTGACTCTGGTCATCAAGCATTCTGGAAGAATTTGAAGTGTTTGATCACATGCGTGACTTTATACTTTCACGGGCGTGAATATCCCTCCAAGCCATGGTCCAAGTGATGATTCTGATCGTGAAACTCTCTGAATGAATGCGTGACTTTATACTTTCACGGGCGTGAATATCCTTCCAAGCCATGGTCCAAATGATGATTCTGGTCGTGAAACTCTCTGGATGAATTTGACATATTATCTCACGGGCGTGACTGATTTGATCATTCACAGTTGGTATGATCCTTCATGGTCGTGAATTTTAAATGTTGGAGAGTTGGCACTAAGCTCAATCATGGGCACAACATTATTAGTCATGGGCATGAACATGCTATTTCTTCATATATTGACTTTCAAAGATAGTCTTCCATTCTTGCATCATATTTCATACCTTGTTCAACAAACTTAGAACACAAGTATTGTTAAATACATTATTGCTATTTTATTTATTAGTATCAAAATGACGGAAATAACTCTCAATGTTCAACAAACATTAAGAGCACAAACAATTAAGAAGGTTTAATCTCTATCCTCTATCAATTTCTAGCCAATTAATATTGTTGTAATTGTTATGTATTTGTTTCCTCAAATGAATGTTGTTTTTCTTCATCTTCTTAGTCCTTTGAGGTTTGTTCAAATGACTCTACCTCAAGCTCCATATTCTTTCTAGACTCCTCGTGAAACTTTATCATATATAGTTTCATTGAAAGTTACATCCCTACTAATGATGCATTTCCTTGTTTCTAGACACCATAACTTGTATCCTTTTACTACTTTAGGATACCCAAGAAAAATGCATTTTGTTGCCTTTAGCTCAAGTTTGCCTTCATTCATATGAGCATAAGTTGGACATCCAAATACTCTTAAATTTTCATATCTAGCATGAATACCTAATCATATAATAGAATTATTGTTTGATCTTCATCATTAATTTTGACATTTATATTTTTAAGATCAAGAATAATTATATTAAATTAGTCTATGTGCTCTTTGATGGGTTTTCCTTATTGCATTTGAAAAGTATAAAGTTGTTTCTTCAAATACAATTAGTTAGTGGGTGACTTGGTCATGTACAAGCTTTTCAGCTTCAACCACAGCTTTGCTGCCGCATCCTCATCAGAGACTTCTCCCAGAACCTCATCTCTCAAACACAAAAGCAGCGTACTATGTGTTTTCTCCATTATCTCATCCTTCTCTTTGTCTAACAAAGACTTTGGCAGAGCATCTTTACCCTTCAAGGCTTTTGCTAAATATTTGTGTACCAGTGAGCCTACATCTTTACACTCCATAGGTTGAAATAATTTTCTTCATTAAATTTCTTCACATCAAATTTTGTTGTAACCATAACTCTAATACAACCTTCAAGGGTCAATAATAATTTAACTTATTTTCTGATGTGAAAGATTTACTTATTAGTGATAACCACAAAGCATATAATAAGTAAATATTAACACCCAAAATATGCTCTGGTGACAATTTGTTAGGACATAGTGCTGATATGGAGAAAAAAAATAAGTGAACAAGAAAATAATAAAAAAACATAGATAAAAGATAACACAAGAATTTAATGTGGTTCGACAATTTATCCATGTCCATAATAGGAGAGCAGTAAAAAAAATTTCATTATGTAAAAGGAGAATATTACAAGAACTTTCAACAAATATCTCTCACAACCCAAATAATTACCTAAAAATACTTTTATCCAAATGATAACATTTTAATTTCCTTGGCTTTAATTTTGTCTTGGACTTTGATATAGCTCAACCATTAGTGGGATCTCTCTTTTCTTATATTTCCCTTGCAACTAGACCTTATTTAGAGCCTTCAAATATGTTTTTCGATACTATCTTCTTCAATTCTCTTGAATTCAATGTTGTTTTGACTTCTTCTATGGTAAGAGTATCAAAGTGCTCGTAGGAATTTGGCAATGAGTATGTAACATCTTTAAAACTTGAGAAATAGCGTTTTAGTTTAGGGTTTTGTTCAATAATTGTATTCTTAATATATATATATATATATATATATATATATATATATATATATATATATAATAAAATTATTAATTATTTTATATCTCAAAATGTTGATCCATGTTTAATTTGTACATTTGTATTTTCGCATAATCATATATAATTTTAAGAAGAGACTTTTTATCTATTTTTAAATTTTTTACATATTATACATTACTTTTTTTAATATCTAATTTAATATTCATTAAAACTACATTGAAATAATATAAATAATATTTATTTTAATTATATGGACATAAGCGTCAATTGGTGGCATTCATTTAGGAGTGATGTAAGAGTCTAAGGTAGACAGAGTGTGTCCTTTAATTGGCATGGTTAATCGATTATAGACTGCAAGACCCAAGGTAATCCTTGGAATACAATAGAATAAATGCCTTTGTGGGCACCTCTACAGACACAATAAATTCCTAAGATCTCAAAAATAGCTCAGGTGTGCTCGAGTCAAAGCAAGAAGAAAAAAAATAGACGAACTAACATCCTATAGTAAGAAGAGTAGTTATGAACCCTGTAGAGCATCCCCATAGGAATGGTGAAGGAAAGACCCCAATTGTTAGAAAAAACCCACAACCCCTTAGGACTATCATGCACGGAAAAAGTAGAAATGAGAATAAATATAGTGATAATTTAATTCTTCTTTGTCGTTGATGCTATATCGTTCCTCAATACTTTAGGGGATCGACTTTGTTCCAAATAATTGGACATAGGAAAAGGCAATTTATGACTTTTACTAATAGCACACACATGACATAATGAACAAGAACTGCAACTCGAAGACAAGATAACACTAGACTTAACTGTTTTACTAACTGTTGGTATGGAGGTATGACCCAAACAAGCATGCCATATAGAAAGAGTGGCGGAAGAGGACTATTGCATTGAAAGGAGAGAGTAAAGACCTCCATTATTCTGGCTTTTGTAAAGTATTTCCTTCCTTACCAAATCTTTTATCAAAAAATAGTCTAGATAAAATTTAATAGAAAGATTGTTAGAATGAGTAAAAAAAATAACAGACAATAAATTTTGATGTGCAGTAGGAACATGTAAAACATCTAAAAGATTAAACTTACAATCTTTTACCGACAATGAAGATGAACCAATGTGAGAGATTTTACTATTCAAACAGAAAACCATAAGGAAATATAGAAATATCAAGGGAAATGTGTTTAAAGCTCTTTGCTACCCTAGCTAGTATAAAATATACCGTTGACCCTAGCCCTTGGATAGGATAAAGATATATTTAAATTAGAGAGATAATTGAATTTATCAAAAATAACTTAACTTATAAAATTGCATATCAAACTTATTCATATAAAATAATGCCTAGTAATATATTATTCTTGTGTTAGTGAGTGGCTTCCATTGCATAACTAAATTCATTAGATCAGTACTTTAAGTGAATATTAGATAATTACTACTCCAAATAATTAAATACTAATAGCATTATGGAAAAATTATGGTCAACGACTAACTTGAATAATGGCATATGACATTGCAGCATCTCTGCATGTAAATGCATATTCCATTGCACTTGAAGCAACCTAGATGGCATCAATAGGTATCTGTGTAAAAAGGTTGGGAAAGGTGCTTCATACTTGTCTTATAGAAGGCCTCAAATTGCGGTGAGGATGTGCCAGTTGAGATGACAATTGAATCTATTATGTTATATTCCGCTATGTTCCAAGTGAATAATTTTTTTTTTAATTTTTATATCCTGTCCCAATTCCGAAATATTTTTTATCGGGGGATAGTATATACATTCTCGCTCTAAATATTATATTTATATATTTATATGTATTATATATATATATAATAATTAGTTATATTTTAATCATTAATATTTTTAAAAATATTTTTTATTTAAAAAATTATATTAACTAATTAATTAAAATTAAAATATAAAAATATTTTTAACATTAAAATAAAATACAAAATTTTAATAAAAATAAAAAAGATAAGAAATTCTCGTCCGTGTAGTACAGAAATGGAAATTTAAAATTTTTGTACAGCGGAAAACGGAATGGAATGAGGAAAGGGACAGAGTTTCGGAGATATCCTATGCACCAGAACCTAACAATCAGCAAACATTGTGCTTGTTTAACATCAAAATCCATGTCAAGTATCTCATCAACTACCATCCTGAGTTTACCAATTGCATAAAGATCCCAACCCACTTCACTAAAGTCATAGCTTGGTGGTTTTGTTGAGCGGGATCAACAGCTTTTCTTCCGGTTGCTATTTCTAAAGCAACCAACCCAAAGCTATATACATCTGATTTTTTACTAGGCTTGGCTGATTTTATATATTCAGGAGCAATTTAACCTAGGGTTCCAGCCAACCCTGGGGTCTTGGTACCCTGTTCATGCTCCATCAGTCTAGCTAAACTGAAGTCTTCAAGCTTGACGTTATCATTTTTATCCAGCATTATATTACTGGGCTTGATATCCCGGTGAAGAATACATTTTTCCCATCCTTGATGAAGGTAGAGCAAAGCAGAAGCCAACCCAATTTCTATTTTGCACCTGGCAGTCCAGGTCAGGAATTTTCTTCCTGAAAAGGTGAGCATCAAAGTTACTGTTCCACATAAACTCGTATACAAGAACAGAACAAATTCACCTCTCTCATAACACCAACCTAAGAGCTGCACCAGATTTCGATGTCTTAACTGACTAATTACCTTTACCTCGTCCATGTACTCTTTTTCGCCCTATTTTGAACGCCTTGATATTTTCTTCACCGCAATAGCCATTCCTAAATGTTTCAGGTATCCCTTGTAAACAGCACCGAATCCCCCTCGCCCCAACTCATTCTTATCACAGAAGTTGTTAGCAGCTGAAATAAGATCTTCATAAGAGAATTTTCTTGGACCTGCTTCTCTTTCAAATTCATCGTTAATTGATCATAAGTTCGTTGTCTCTGTTCTCCACTTTCTTAATCTCTTCAGGAAAACAAATGTAACTGCAGCGATTATCAGACCACCTTCTGAAATCGATACAGCAACTATTATCAATCTCGTCATTTTAGGATTTTTTTTCCCTTTTTCATGTATTACCAAGGTCGAAACAAACTTCCATGACTCAAGTACAAGGCGCTCAATACGGTTACTGGTGCTAGCTGAAAACCCAACTACGACCCATTCAGGAAGAACCTGCATCAAATCGATTGTGAAGGCTCGTATTTTCTCCTAGAATGAAAGTGGTTTGATATTTCCAAGATACTGTGAGATTCTTGGTTTTTCCATCGTAAGTGATGGACACATGAACAGGATCTCCACTGTGATTTTTAGCATTCCCTTTAGTGTATGCTACAGTTTGAATAGAGTCATCGTTGATCCCGACATGCAGAAATTCAGGATCCCGTTCACGATTCCAGTGAGAGTCGAACTCAACGTGGACGATGTGGTTCTTAGCCACTGTTTGTGGTGTTATACAGGCTAAGAAAACCACTGGCGGAATTGAGTGGCAAGTGAGATTCAACAGGGCGAAGGAAGAAAGCTAACCCAGATCCCCACTGAATGTCGATGTAAAATGAGAAATGGGCAGTGAAATCGGTGAGCTGTTGAGTTCGGAAATCCCAGATGGGTACTTTCTCTGCATAAGTTACTCGACCAGTTTGACACATATAATTGACGTCGTTAAACTCAACGTTTCCCTGAGGATTAGGAGCTGCACCTCCCTCGTACACTATGCTGCTGTCGTTGTAATCAAAGCTTGTTATTTCAAAGCATACCGAAATGGTACTAGGAACAACAGGCATAAAGCAGAAATACAGAGACAAAGTTTCCAATTTGCAACAAGAGTTGACCATCGCGAGGTTAATTACATACATAGGCGAAGATGGAACCTATTACTAATGAGAGAGCAAGAAAGGAATTAAAAGAGGCAGTCCGTGAGTTTTATTTACATACAAAGCCCATGAACCTTAAATTGACAAAACTACAATGAGCAATGTGCAATGATGGGCCCAAAATCGGTGAAAGTATTTTTAAATCCACCAAAATAATCGAAGTACGGAACACCGATTATTAGCACATTGAACATAAAAAAAAATGAAGGTAACTCAGCGCGACAGAAGAGACATGATTAATAACTCAACGACCCACTGCAAGGCTGGAATTAGTGATGGAAGGTTCCTGGGAAGAAAATGAAGGTGTAGGCACACAAAACAATTAGGAACAGGCATCTTAGCAGGCAAATAAGGGATTTCAGCCTCGAAATTTAAAACTTGAATAGCATGTCTAATTGATGGCCTAGCACTTGAATTAGGATGAGTACACCATAATCCAACAATCATCAAAAATTCTACTTGTTTCTCATTAATTTCCATATGGATCCTTCTGTCAACACCTGCTAGAAGCTGATGAAGATCCCAAATCCATTCTACCAAACCTAATCCTGGTCTCTGCTCAATGGGATCAGTTGCCTTTCTTCCACTAGCAATTTCAAGGGCAACCACTCCAAAACTCTATACATCTGAATCTTTAATAGTCCTTCCACTGCTTATATGGAGCCAAATAGCCTAAAGTGATTGCTAGCCCTGTTGTGTGCGACCAAGCTCATGGTCCATATTCCAAGCTAATCCAAAGTCCCCAAGCTTCGCATTAAAATTGGAGTCCAACAATACATTGCTTGATTTCACATCTCTGTGCACCACACACTGCTCACACATCTGTACCCAAGGTGATGAGGTGAATAACCCATATCAACAATATTACGATTAATTAAGAACACAGTAGTCTCAAAGGCAAATTCCTAATATTTAAAAGGAGCATTATAATGTCTCAATAAAGCTAAACCAAGAATTTTTTTCTTAACAGTACCATTTTGCTCATGGGTATGAGAACTAGAAATTTTATGAATAATGCCAGTATCAGTAAAAAATTTATGTAACTGCCCTAATCCGAATTAAGGCCTTTGAAAACTTTTCATAAGGGAGGAAAAATAAGGAGGAAAAACAAATTTTACTTCCCTTTCTCATGGAAGAAAAATGAAGAAAAATAAAAATAATATTATGTATTTACTATTTTTCCCATCACCTTATTTGTTATAAAATAATAAACAACAATATTAGAAAAAATGGTAAAAAGCCCAAATAAATTATAAATCGGCTAAAAATAATAATAGATCTAATATTATTGAGAGAAAAGTTAAAAATAACAATTAAATAAAGAGCTATTAATAACAGTCCTATAAAGATTAAAACAAAACAAAAGAATAAAAAGAATAACAGGAAAAAAAAAAGAGATAGAAGAGATAATAGGTGGTAAGGAAAATGGACCATCAGATAAGTTAAACATCCAACCTATATTTTGAAATAAGTATTTGAATATGAATTACTATGTTAGTTATAATGTTATACACGAACAAACCTTTATTGGATAATGGAATGCACATGAGATTTACTGGAAAATATTGGAAGTCGTAGTTTCAGAATCACGTAATATTTTGTTTGTCTTTTCGATCATAATATGTGCACCTAAGACAGAGCACATACCACTATCTAGATTTAGGAGCCCCACCTACATATACAAAGGCTGTAGCAAGTACCACCTTCTAGATGGATGTGACATTTTTTTTTCCTTAACAAAAAACTGTATAAATATCAAATTCATTTTTATGTATAAAGTAAATTGTGATAATTCTTGGATAGATTCTGCATGTTTTTGAAGAGGACTAAGGTGTCCCAGCCAATTCTGCCTCCGCTTAAACATTGCAACTAATATCTCTGGTTATTGAATCTTGATATTTATATAGAGTTAAAGCAATACGTAGGTATGTTCTTTTTTCTTTTTTTTTTTCTTTGTTTCCTTCTTGCTGTATTAGTTAGAACATTATATATGCTAGTTGAATTGTTCTCTGTGATTAAGGATTTTTGTTGGCAGAATATTTGTTTCTTGAATGATGATTTATCGAATTATATTCATTGACTAGCTAGGTTCTGTATCTGGCTTGATCGCCATGGTTGTTTGGTTGATGATCTTCTTCTTCTTTTTCACTGCTTCGTCTCGGTACTCTCTCTCTCTCTCTCTCTCTCTCTCTCTCTCTCTCTCTATATATATATATATATATGTAGATTTTTATTTTTTTCATCATCTTCTTTTTATATTTTTTTAGCTGTTTTTGTTAAAAATTCAATATATATTATATATAATCCTACAGTTGGAGATAATTACGTGTAATTCTATTTTGTTTAAACCTGTACCACTTACCTAAATTTGAACATTATTAATAGAGCTGACTCAAACCTTAATTAAAATAACTTTGAAAGCAAAGCAGTGAAAATATAAATCACTCAGTATTTTAGATCTTGACTTCCGAAATTCAATAATATTTTAGTCAACTCTCTTAAGGTCACCAGCTCCCTTCAAATTTCTTTTAAAATATATTTGGACGAAATTGTTTACAAAATGAATTTCACTATGAAAATTAATGGGCTTATCGAGGAATTTCCACATTCGACATTTTATATATGAATAAAATGCTGATTTAATTTAACAATTTGACAATTTTAAGTGAAACTCACTATTTTGGAATTCATTTTCGAAGCAGTAATTTGATTGAGGTACAATCAACTTTTTATTAAATTAAAAATCTAAAATGACAAAAAAAATTGATAAAACTCATTTATACGTGCGACAATGATTCTAAATATAATTATTTTTCATTTTATTTTATATACATTTCTTTTTTTTTAAAAAAATAATCTCGTGCAGATTTACAAGAATTTCATGTGTTATGCCAACTAGCCTTATATATGTAGCATACAATTTGAAAAAAAAAAAAAACTCATCATTAATATAGTAAAATAAAATGCCAGTGCATATGAATTTTTCTCCATAAATGACACAATTGCATGCAATTCATGACAGCAGGGAAATTTCACCGATTGATTATTGCTATTCTTCTGGGGTTCGGCTATATTGGGAGCATCATCACAGAGTGCGTAATTCGATATTGATCCACTATCCATCCTTTTTTTTTTTTTTTGAAGATGATCCCCTATCCATACATAATTTTACTTTTCAGGGTGCTTCATAATATTTCTTTTTATTACAAAATATCTGGCTCTTAATAATAATAATAATGGTTATTGATTAATTAATTAACTTTCAGATGGTGATAGATAATGGCCTAGTGCAAGTCACCTTATCGAATCCAACAGGAGACATCACTGGAATACAATATAATGGAATTGATAATGTACTTGAAACCCGTAATCGAGAAGGTAATCGAGGGTATGTATATAATTCCTTATAAGGATTATTGTTTTTTACAATTAATGATTCAATTGATGGACCATGCAAGCGAATTAAAAAATTAAAATGCCGAGTAATTTTAAGTCACGCTTAAATAATTCCTGCCGTTATATATTCTTTATGAGCTACTAATTGCATATTTCCAATCTATGTATATATATATATGTGGGTAATTAGGTATTGGGATATCGTGTGGAACAAGCCAGGAACTCGTATCGCTTATGACAGGTAATTAAGCAACTTCCTCTATGCTATTCGGATATAAATTTCTTGTTAGGATTTTCTTATCTTATATACATCAGGAAATAGACAGCAAGCTATATATACATCTGAAAGTAACACTTTATCTTATAAAACTCTCACTAATTAATTAATTAATATTAGTGAATGCAAAAAATTGACTGATTCCAAATTAATGAATTAAATCAGACACTGAAAATATGCTGTCTATATACAGGTTAAAAGGAACAAATTTCAGTGTCATAATGGAAGATGAAAACCAAGTGGAAGTTTCATTTACCAGAACATGGAATGCTTCCATTAATGGTAATTCCACAGCCCCTCTAAATGTAGACAAGAGGTAAATTTCTCCAATTTACAAATTGGAAATATTAGATATATAGCTTCATGTTAATATCAATAAGTCAATTTGCAGATATATACTGAGGCGTGGGAGCTCAACCATTTACATTTATGCCATACTAGAACGCTTAGAAGGATGGCCTGATGTTGACATTGATCAAATTAGGATCGTTTTCAAGCTACACAGTGAAAAGTAAAGCAAAACAAATCAACATTTAAACTTCTTCTGTTTTTTGTGGTTAAATTATTATATTTCGTAATTAGTTACTTTTGAAAAAAAAATAATACAACTTTTAATGTATTAATATATTAGAGTATTAATTAAATTTTAAATTTATAGCCAACGACAGCTCATCAAAACTAGACTTGGTATATTTAACCAAACAGATTTTAAAGAGAAAATAAATTTTGCAAAAAAAAAAAAAAAAGTAGAACAGAGAGAGAAGAAATTAATGAACTTATGTGGTTAATTACTTATTTGTGGTACGTACTAATGGCAAGAATAATCAATGGACAGGTTTCACTTAATGGCATTATCAGATGATAGACAAAGGATCATGCCTGGGCCTAAAGAGAGAAGCAACGGCCACCGTCTTGCCTACCCTGAAGCTGTTCTATGGACTAACTCAACCAACCAACAAATTGGAGGAGAGGTACCTCTTTATAATATATATATATATATATATATATATATATATATATATATATATATATATATATATATATATATATATATTGCTTTTTTACTACATCAAAAACTTATAATGAGAATCAACTATATGAATTCGAATTTATGGACAAATATGCAAAATTATATGCAGTTCAAATCTGAGTTGGATCATGAAGCAAATAAATAAAAAAAGGATTTTAGTGATTAGTTTAATAAAGGTAACTATTTTTATTTTTTACAGTGTGGAACTTCATAATAAAAGAAATTTTTTTGTATATTTGTCAAAATAATCCCATAATTTAATTTGCAATTAAAAGAGATGTTGTGGTGAAGTATTAAAAATTTACAAGATGACTGGAAAAATATATAAATGGGTTTATGATATAGTAAGAATATGAATGGCCGCAGGTGGATGACAAGTACCAGTACTCAAGTGAAAATAAAGAGAACAGAGTGCATGGTTGGATATCACAGGACGCACTTGTAGGATTTTGGATGATAACACCTAGCGATGAGTTTCGTGCAGGTGGGCCCATTAAACAAGATCTCACCTCCCATGTGGGCCCCACTACCCTCTCTGTAAGTCTTCTTGCATGATAATTTAATTTTACGCTTAAGAAAAAAATTAATCTAAACTTTTTGAAGTCGGTAAAATCTAAAAATAAAATAAAATTATTTTTAAAATTTTCTCTCTCGTTGTAAATAAATAAGAGGTGAGTGGTGAGAGTAGTGGCCAAATGAGAAATTTTACTCAAATATCCAATAAAAAATATAAAAATAAAATAACATATATTTATTTTATAAAATTATCGATTATCTATTTAATTGTAATTATGTTCAATTTTTGTTCTAATTATAAAAAATTATTCTTATACACCCAAACTTACAGAAAGAAATTAAAATAAATAATTTTTATTCTCAAGAAATATTTATTCCCTAACTATTCAAATATAATTGGTAATTAAAAAATTAAAACAAATCCTATAAAAAATCATAATGTAAATATAAAAAAATTACCTTAAAACTCTTAATTATTGATTTTTTCTAAGATTTGATGAAAAGATAGTAGATATATAAAGAGAATTGAATGTATAAAAAGAATAAAATGAAAGTAAAAGAATGTTATTCAAAAATAAAATGATAAATTAGATTTTTTAAAAGGTAATATACTCTTAAAAAATTTAAAATTTCAGGGACCCCATGGCCCCCTTAACCCCTTAATACCTCCATCTATGGTTTGAGAGCATGTTTAGCATTCCTCTCGTATCAATATCATAACAAATAGGTGTGTACGCAGATGTTTACGAGTACCCATTATACTGGCAAGGACTTGGATACCCAATACCGAGATGGGAAGTCATGGAAAAAAGTTTTCGGTCCGGTTTGTGTGTATCTCAACTCTTTTTCAGCTGAAGATGATCCCATGCTCCTTTGGGAAGATGCCAAACAGCAGGTATCTTTGTATAGTCAATAAAATATTGTAATACACTTAATAATAAAATTTAGATGTGAGATATTAATTAATTAATTAAGGGAGCCACAGAAAAGTGACAGAATTGTATTATTATTTAACAATTAATGGGATGTCGAACAATATTAGATGTTGATTGAAGTGGAAAGTTGGCCGTATAACTTTGTTCAGTCGGATGATTTTCCTTCTTCAGAGGAACGTGCAACTATTTCGGGTCAATTGTTAGTGCATGATAGGTAAGGCAAGGGACATATAGGTCATTATCATGTTACAGTAAGTATTCTTAATTTTATATATATATATATATAGGGGGTTTTGAGTAATAAACTAATAATTGGGTTTTTTTTTTCAAATTTTAATTAGGTACATAAATGAAAGGTTAATATGGGCTGGGTTTGCTTATGTGGGTTTGGCTGCTCCAGGAGAAGTGGGCTCCTGGCAAACACAATCCAAGGTCTATTTTATTAATTTTCCTCCAGTCCTCCACCTCTTCTATTTTTAATTAAATTAATTTAGTTAGGTTAAGTAGAAATTTATGGTGTTTGGATGGAATCCACAGGGTTATCAATTCTGGACCCAGGCTAACAAGGAAGGTTATTTCTTAATTGAAAATGTTCGACCTGGAAACTACAACTTGTATGCATGGGTTCCTGGAATCATTGGGGATTGGAAATACAATGTTGATGTCCTTGTCGAACCAGGTAATTAATTAATTTTCTTTGAGATTTTTTTTAACAAAAAAAGGGCAGAAAAATGATAGTATTTTGTGCGTAGGGAGGGAAATGGAATTGGGCGTTCTGGTGTATAAGCCACCAAGAAATGGTCCAACATTATGGGAAATAGGCATTCCCGATCGCTCTGCTGCTGAGTTCCTTGTGCCAGACACTTACCCATCCCTTGAAAATAAATTATACCACAATCATCCCACGCACAAGTAATCATCATTAATTATTACTATATATTTCGATCCATGCAAGCAATTAAGCCTTCGTTAATTATGTAATATTAATGATTTTGATCAATTACTTCGAATGAACAGATTTAGGCAGTATGGACTATGGGAAAGATACACTGATTTGTATCGTTCCCATGATCTCATTTATACAATTGGCCTTAGTAATTATAGTCAAGATTGGTTCTTCGCTCAGGTTCCCAGGTATTTAATTCTTCTTTCCATGTTCCTGTAGTAAGTGGGTGTGTGTGTGTGTATATATATGGTCAGCTTAGATATATTAAAATTAATTCCATTAATTGAGCAGGAATACAGGAAATGCAACATATCAAGCAACAACGTGGCAGATTAAATTTGAACTAGCAAATGTCGACGAATTTGGAAATTACACTCTCCTAGTAGCCTTAGCATCGGCCACTGCTTCCGAATTACAGGTAATTTTCAGTGTTTTAAACGACCCCTAATTGGAAAGCAACCAGTTGGAATTCTGATTTGATTAATACATGGACTGTAAATCGATTTTGGCCAACGATAATGATAATTAAATTGATGGGCTGGAAAAGGTTCGATTCAATGACGCAAAGAAGAAAAGGCCTAATTTTACAACAAGACTAATAGGGAGGGACAATGCAATTGCGAGGCATGGAATACATGGATTATACTGGCTGTATAGCATTAATGTACCAAGCAATTTACTTAACCCAGGAAACAATACAATATATCTCACACAATCAAGAAGTAGTAGCCCTTTCCGTGGAATTATGTATGATTACCTTCGATTCGAAGCTCCTTCAGAGACCCCTTTGGTTACTGAAAATTAATTAAATGTTCGAGTATATATATAGCCAATAATACTTATCCATTAACGTTGTCTCTTGTATTTGTCCCGTGAGCTATATATATATATAAATATATATATGTTATTTACATAAGGTTTACTGGCAATAATTCTGGAAGCAGACTATAACCTAGCCCTACTCTCATGTTTCTCTTCTCTTTTTTTTTTTTTTTTTCCTTTGGATTATTAATTGTATCTACATACAATTTTTTTTTTAAATCAATTAATATATGTTTCTCCATTCAGCTACGATTTGATACCTAGCTTACCCCTTTCCATATTAATTGTATCCCTTTCTATATTCGACACCGTTTTTTATGGTGATTCAATACTGGTCAACACCCTTGTAATATACATTATGTATATATAACTTATTTACAATATGTGAATTTTCACAACTCTAAAACCTAACAATTGATTACAAATTTTTGAAGAGCTATAACCATTTTTTTTTTCAATTTTTTTTAAAAAATCAAACAATATATTTGATTCAAATTAATGAATTCCGCAAAATTTTTGATTCAGAATCATTTCAAACCACCTAGCTAGTTTTGCAACCACATCCGTATCGTATTATAAAATATATAGTGCAAAATTGTCATTATAAAAAGAGCATCCTGATATGTTTTTCAAGCACCGATGATGAATATACAAACAGGATGATTTTTTTTTCCTATTTTTTGACATAAACAATCTTGATGATTTAAAATTTTTCATTTTTTAATTGATAAAGATGGTTTAGAATTTTACCCAAACACATATTTATAAAGAACTCTAGCAATCACGTCACACTGAGCAAGAAATTTGTGCAATAATAATTTCTTTAAATTGAAGGAAAGTGAAAGGCAGACATACCCTAACAACTAGAAATAGGTTAAACTGTTAAAGTACAAATTAGACTACCAACAAATTAAAGAATATGCAATTCACATAATTCATTTTTCGGATCAAAAAAATATATTATGTATTAATTAAAGAAAGTGAAAAATATATGTTAAAAACATGATCAGGTGGGCTTGCCCATCAAAAGGGAAAATATCTCTCGTCCTTAGTATATATAAAATTTCAAAGAATGATTAAATTATCCGTATCTTCCGTTCTTGGTTGGATAGAAAATTGATAGTCATTATATAAGTTCATGTGCTTCTCTCCCATTAAATATTAATCTGTTTCTCCTCTTCACCTCCCCCCAACTAAAAAGAAGTGATTTTGAATGGTGGGATGACTCATCAAAGCCAAGTTCTTCATTGTTGATATGATAATTTAATTAAAAATGTTATCAAAATCTTCTTTTTCTTGGTCTATGTTCATATATCATTTGTTGATGATTGACACCTGTCTAAGCTTGGAGCAGGAGGCATGAGAACTGCATAATTCTTAATCTTGAAATCTGGGCTTCTTAATCCAAGGATTAATTTATCTTTTTCAATACAACTTCTGCTAAGATCGAATCTCATTGGCCACCTTCACATTGTCTTTAGCCAATAGCAAGTTTGTATCTAGAGACATGCTACCAAATTTTAAGATTATTGGTTATTGGAGTCTTTGACCTGCCCCTCCTAATTAGTCATCTAAATTATTATAATAAATAATAGAGTATTTTGGCTTTTTTTTTTCTTTATATTTTAAAGTGATTCCACGTCCAAGGTGCCTACTTAGAGCAAATTTATGTGTCTTTTTCAAGTTGAATTACTCGTTTTGGCCAAAGAAAAGTAGAAACTCTTCCTTAAAAAAAAGAAAAAAAAAATAGGTAGAGACTCTAAATTGATCAGACTGACTACTATATACAAGCGTGCGAAGAATCCCCTCGATTGGCAAATTAAGTCTTCTACATATGTCTGTCAATCAACTTGGCTTATATATATATATATATATATATATATATATATATATATATATATATATATAATTTTTTGTTAAAAGAAAAAAAAAATCATTAGCTACTAACATAGCTTAAATAAACTCCAGCTGGCAGCTGCTATTGATTTTATTTTTAAATAAATATATTACATAATTGAAATAATTTAATTATTTCTTGATTGGCAACAATTTAAATTATTATCAGAAATAACGTACGAGTATACGTGAATTTCCAATCAACTCGTGTTTTATGGAAGAAATGTGAATATTTCTAGAGAATTAACTTCAATTTCATTTTTTATTTGTTTAACTAAATAAAAAATTAAAGTAAAAGATATATAAAAAATTACATTTTCATACTTGCATAAAGTTTAATTAATATAACATAAATTATTTTATGAGTACACTAAAGTCATTTTATACCTGTTGGAAAATAATGTCAATTTCCTATAATCAGATTTATGAGAAAACGAAAAAAATGTGAAATAATAAGATATATATAAATTAATAACAGAGTTCGGCTAATTATACTTACGTCTCTGGAGTGTTGTAAATTTTTTACTGAAAGAAAAAAAAAATTTACAAAATATTTACAAACATTCATAACTCACAATTTCTCACTAATTTTTTTCTAAGTTTTTCTAAACTTTTATATTTCTCTCACTTTTAAATGAAATGTCTTATAAATGAATTCTTAAGACTATATAGGTCTCCACTTCCTCAACGTACAATCAATATTAATTCTCACATACTTTAATGGATGATTGAGATCATTTTTCACCTACCATTTTACCTACCAAATGGATGATCAAGATTAATTCGCAACCACCAAATAGATGGTTAATATTAATCATCACCTACCATCTTACCTACCAAATATTTTGTCAACTAATTATTAATTAGTTCAACAAAAGATGCATTGTCCATCTTTATTATCATTTATTGCACTTTATGTGTAGTTTGACCAATAATCTTTCACTTGAAGATTGATTTTAATTTGTCTTCACACATCGATCAATACAACAGCCTTTCTGTTCTTGTTACTTTACCAGACTAACTGAAGTTGAACACAATTTCAGTTTGTTGATAATCACTGTCTTTATCAACATATACGTTGGATTCTTGCTTCCTTGGATCTTCTCCAACACTAACACATCATCTTCCAATAAAGATCTGATGAAGTGGTAATGAAGCCGAATATAGTTGGTTCTGGAATGAAATGCTGAATTTTTCGCCAAATGTATTGCACTCCAATTATCACTATGCAAAAAATTATTCTCCTGTTTGAATCCTAACTCAATTAACAAACCTTGAAGTCATATAATCTCTTTACTAGTTTCAGTCACTGCTACATACTTAACCTCTATAATGGATAAAGTGATAATCTTCTGTATTTGTGACATCTAACTAATAGTTGTAGTTCCAACAATGAATATATAACGAGTCGTGCTTCTTTGGTGATCAATTTCATCTCCAAAGTCTGCATCTACATAGCCTTATACTTTTAACTTTCCTTTACCAAAGTACAAACACTTCTCTGTGGTGCCTCGTAGATATCTCAAAATTCATTTGACTGTTTCCCAATGAGTTTTTTCTAGATTTGACATAAATCAACTAACATCTCCAAAGTCTGCATCTACATAGCTAATGTCTGGTCTTGTACAGACCATAGCGTACATCAAACTCTCAATAGCTGAGGCATAAGGAACCTTAGCCATGAATTTTGTCTCTTCCTCCGTTTGACAGGAATAATTCTTAGATAGGCGAAAGTTGTTGGCCAAGGGTGTGCCAAGAGGCTTGACATCACCTATGTTGAATATCTGCAAAACACGGTTGATGTATTATGCCTAGATAACTGCAAAAACCCTCTCTACTTATCTCTTGTGATCTGCATTCTAAGAATCTTCTTTGTTGCACCCCAAGTCTTTCATGCCAAACTCTTTTGACAATTGTTGATTCAACATTCTGATATCATCCATATTTGAACCTACTACTAACATATCATCGATATAAAGTAATAAAATGATATAACTTGATCTATCTTGAAGTAGCAACAGTGATCGACATTGCGCTTCTGGAAACATTCTTTATGCATGAAGCCATCAAACTTTCTATACCACTGTCTTAGAGGTTGTTTCAGGCTATACAAATTATTTTTAAGTCTGCACACCATATTCTCCTTTCTTTTTTCTGAGAAACCTTATAGTTGGTGCAGTATATCTCCTCTTCTAAGTCTCTGTGAAGAAATGCAGTTTTCACGTCTAATTGTTCAAGATAGAGATTTTCAATAGCCACAATACTCAATACTGTTATGATAGTATTGAGTTTCACAACGAGAGCAAAAATGTTGGTATAGTCAACTCTTTCCTTTTGCTGAATTTTTTTAATAAATAATGAGGCTTTATATCTCTTACAACTATCATGCTCATCTTTTACCCAGTACACTCATTTATTATGAAGTGTCTTCTTCCCCATGGATAACTCAGCTAGTTTCCATATCTGGTTAGAGATCAGAGACTTCATATCTCTTTCATGAAAAACTCTCACTTACTAGCATCTCCAATCTGACAAGGTTCATCATAACATTCAAGCTCCCCTCCATCTGTCAACAAGAGATAGTTCATATATCTCCTGTTAGGCACATAAGGTCAAGAAGATCTTCTTAATACAGGAGATGGAGTAGGAGGTTGTGATGTGTCAGATTGATGCGCACTGCTTGGTCCAACAAGTTCCTCTGGCCGAGGACTTGCTATAATGGATTCCATCACGGAACTATCTAGAACATCATCTGCATATGCAAATACTGACTCATCTTTTTCTGAATTGTTGGCGACTATTTTATGCATGTCTTTGTACATCACCCTTTCATCAAAAATCACATATCTGCTACGGATGACCTTTTTGTTTTCGTCATCCTAAATACGATAGCCAAACTCATTCTCACCATAGCCGATGAGAGTGCATTTCTTAGATTTTTGATTAAGTTTATTCCTTCCTTGATAATTGATATGCACATATGTTATACAGCCAAAAACTTTTGGATGTGATAGTTTTATCTCTTTTTGGCTCCATACCTCCTCTAGTATTCTATGCTCCAATGGAACCGATGGTTCTCGATTGATTAAGTAAGCTGTTATACTGACCGCTTCTGCCCAAAATTGATTCGGTAGACCTAACTGTATACGAATACTTCTGGCTCTTTCTGTCAACATTTGGTTCATACATTCAGCTACACCATTGTGTTGAGGTGTGTCTGGCACAGTTCTCTCCATTCTGATATAATGTTCATAACGAAACTTATTAAATCTGGTGTCTTCATATTCACCACTATTATCGGTTTTGAGCTTTTTGATTTTCAGACCTATCTCATTTTCAACCATAGCTTTCCATCTTCTGAAAGTCTCGAACATTTTAGACTTATACTTTAGAAAGTAAACTCATACCTTCCGATAGTGATCATTAATGAAAGTCACGAAGTAGTATTTTCCACCAATGGATGAGACAGTCGTTGGTCCCTAAACATCAGAGTGAACGAGCTCTAGCTTTTCTTTCTTTGGGGTTTAGCCACTTGTCTGAAAATTGACCCTTTTTCTGCTTTCCAAGTATGCAATTTTTGCACGTGTCTATCTTCACTGACTGTAGACCTAAAAGTTTTTCCTTTGAATGCATAATCTTCATCCCCTTTTTCACTCATATGACTTAGTCTCTAATGTTATAGATTGAGATTTTCATTGTCAACTGTAACTATGATTTAACAATATGCTCCTGCTGTCATGTAAAGAGTGCCTCTTTTTTTGCTTATAGCAATCGTTATTGCACCCTTTGAAATTTTTCAATCATCACCATGGAAGATTGTAGTGTAACCTTCACTAGTCAATTGTCCTACTGAGATTAAGTTCTTTTTCAGGTTGGGAATATGTCTAATATCCTTCAATTCCCAAACAAATATATTCAATTTAATTTTTACTACATATTTACCAATAATAGCGTAAGGTTGATCATCACCAAGGTATGTCTTTTCATGGTTTCCAGGGACATACCTCTCGAATAATTATTTATGTGAAGTGGTATGGAACAATGCTCTAGAGTCTAATACCCAAGGCTCCTCCTTACTCTCTAAAGAGCATATCAATGCGTCATTGCCTCTTGAGGTGGAAGTAACATTTGCATCTGTCTTTGCTTCCTGGTCTTTCGGTGCATTCTTGCACTGATTTTTATATTGTCCATTCTTCTCACAATTCCAACATTTAACAGTCTTCGAGTTATGAAAATTACTAGGATTTATGGATTTGGACCTCTTGTCCTTTAATCTACCTTAGTAGTTAAATTTGCCACATTCATTCCCTCTGGTTGAATTTTTTCCTTTTGACTCTATATGCAAAAGTGAAGAGGTTGATGATTCACCTGACTCTCTCCGTCGGATCTCTTCACTGAGAATCAGATCACGTACATCATCAAATTTTAACTTAGTGCTTCCCGACGAGTTACTCATAGTTGTGACAGTAGCATTCCAGCTTTCTGGTAGATAAGACAAAAGTATCAATGCTCATACTTCTTCATCGAATTCAATTCCAATCAAACTCAATTGGGTTGTGACTGTGTTGAGTTCATTGAGATGTTGAGCTACCAATGCACCTTTTGTCATTCGCAAATTGAATAAACGCCTTATCAGATGCACTTTATTTTAGGTTGATGACTTCTTATACATACTAGAGAGAGTTGTCATAAGACTCGTCATGGTCTTTTTTTTTGCTATGTTGAAAGCAATATTACGGGATAACGTCAGTCGGATAACTCCGAAGGCTTGTCTGTCTAGAAGAATTCAATCTTCTTCCTTCATAGCCTCTAGCTTCTTCCTTAAGATAGGTTGATATAGACTTCTTTGATATAAATAATCATTTATTTGCATTTTCCAAAAGTTAAAGTCTGTACCATTGAACTTCTCAATTTTTCCCATTTTCTTCGTCTACAGTCATCGCTCTCACTCGAATCTAACTTTCTCTAGATCGTTTCTCACAATTTTTGTAAACCACTGTGAAAAATAATCTCAATCATTCATCACCCATCAAATGGATGATTAATATTAATCTCCACATACCATCTTACCTACCAAATATTTTGTCAACTAATTATTAATTAATTTAACAAAAAATATATCATTCATCTTTATTGTCTGCACTTTATGTGTAGTTTGATGAATAATACTATCATATTGATTGGCAATAAAAGAGAAAATTCCAGTGACAAAAGAAAGAAGAATAAATTATGTTTGAAGTTCTTTCTCTTCTCATCAACAATATGGTACTTTTATAGTTTTCTTCAAGAATATTATTTACAATCACCTCAAAAGTAATCATCCCACGCTCACCTCATGTGGATTAACAAAAAAAATCTCCAAAAATAAAACTATTCTTAGCACTTGATCTTTAATTATTTTACCAAATTTGGAAACTTTAATGAAAACAATGCCTCCCTCCCAGTCTCTACATACGTCTGACACGACAAACAAGAGGGTGATACTCCCAAATTCCTTAATTAGTTGCACAGACCAATTAAACTTCGAATCCAAACCTTAATTAATCCATTGGTTGTTCTAACAATTTTAACTGCCTGAACTTAGGGTTTGTCTCCTCAGAATACAATACACATAGAAAATGCAAGTAAATCTCGTATCTCTACCAATTTATTTAATTAATGTTAAAGAGAGGTTTTAAAACAAATGGTGAAATGAATTCTTTACCCCTATGTCACTACCCACTCCACATTACAGTGTAGAAAACTCAGTCAATTAGAACATTTAACCGCTCTTTAACACTAATGTGATGAAAATGTTAGTACAATTAACATTAATGCTCGTATTATTAATTTCACATGTATTAATTATTAATACGACAGACCTCAGACATATAAATAATTTAAAAAAGAAACATAATGTAGTTTGAACACTGTTAGTGAGGAAATGACGTGACATAAAAAAAATAGTATATTTTATTAATTGTTATCTGAACAATAAAAATTTAAATTAAAAATTAAAACTCTCTCTATATCCCTTTCCCATCTATCTATCCACTACAAATTTTAGTCAGAAAATATTTTTATGGATGTCCTTTTGATTGAAAATCTGAGTTTTCATTCATGCAATTTTTTAAACATTTTTCCAATATGTATGTATATATATATATATATATATATATATATATATATATATATATATAAATATATAATGCACCCTAGGGCCTCGGATACACTACTGTAGCAAATTACAAGGTATTTAATCTAATACGTGAATACTAATATTACATTCCAATAAAAAAAATCGCTACTCTTCTTATAAAGGTCTTCATAGCAGCCGAACCACTTTCGGATTATAGATTAAAGTCTTCCTTTGGCATAACCCAGTAAGCTTTTTCTTCACAGCTCTTTTTTTTTCTTATCTCTTTTTCTTTTTCTTCACATCTCCTTTTTTATTTTGTAGTTTTTTTCCTTGCTAAAACCTAACAATAATATCATTGGTAATTATTCATTAAGATTCTATAATCACTTTGTTAGTTTTATTGCAGAAACCCTAAAATAGTATTAATTAGAGAATAAGAGATGGGGAGAGGGAAGATTGTGATTCGAAGAATTGATAATTCGACAAGCAGGCAAGTGACTTTTTCGAAACGAAGAAAGGGATTAATCAAGAAGGCAAAAGAGTTAGCAATTCTCTGTGATGCGGAAGTTGGACTTGTCATCTTTTCTAGCTCTGGAAAACCCTATGAATTTGCAAGCACCAGGTTTTATATATATAATTTATCTTTCTCTGATATATATATATATATATATATATATATATATATATATATATATATATATATATATATGTAGTTTCTTTTTTACTTAAACGTAATCTTGAATGTTGGAAATTATATTTTGTGACCTTAATGTGTCTATATGCAGAATGACTATATTCGTTTTTCAATCAACCTTCCAAATATATGAATCTCTAATTTATCTTTCATTTATATATAAACATACAAATTAATACATATAAATACATTTATAGGGTTTGAGCACAGTGTTAACAAATTTTGCATGCATCTACTAAAATATAACAAATTGTCATTCGGTTGCATTAATATTATGTCCTTAATTTCACTCATAGCATTATACAGTAATATGTTTAACATAAAGCAATTTGCTATTAAGTTAGGCTGTTGGTTAAGTCTGATATATACTAATTACCAATAGAGAAAATAGGCTTTGATATATACATACAAAGCAAAGATATATTATAATACATTTTTGTCCTTTGGATCCTATATAGCTAATAGTTGAGTGTAATGAAGAAAGTTAATTAAAAGGCATTAGCGATATGCCCAAATAGAAATTAACAAGAATGTAAGCAATTTTTTTTTTCCTGCAGTACTGAGCATGGACTGTTTTATATAGAGATCACTAATGGATTTTTAATTAACTCTAGCACTAGCAGATCCTAATGGTAAACAAATTTCTTGTGCATATGCATGTATATTTAGCAAATGCATGATTATTGATGAGATTCAACTTATGAGGAGACTATTGTCTGTCGATTTCCTAGTTTGCAAAGGCAAATCATATATAGGAGATTAGTCTAGTGAGATATTTTCATTAGATTTTACTAGGAAAAACAGTCCTACAAAATTAGGAAAAAGAGATATTATGTTAATCATGATAGACAAAAAAAAAAAAAAAACTTAAACCATATGCAGCTACTCTAATTTGTCCATTTTTCTCATATTGCTCGCTTGATTGATTTTTTTATCATATTTGCCTCTAAAATATTATTTTTGGATCATATTGTTACCTCAAAATTTTGAAAAACAACATGTCCCACCACAGTTTACTAACATAGCAACTGGAGTATAAATTAATAAAAATTACTACCACGTCAGCAAATTTTTGAGTGGTATGTCATTTTTCAAATTTCAAATATATGTAGCAATATGATCTAAAATTAAAAACATCGTTTAGGAGGCAAATATGATTAAAAACTGGACAAAAAAGCAATTTGAGAAAAATAGACAAATTGGAGGGGTTGCATATGGTTTATACCAAAAAAAAAAATGAAACATATCTAGAATACAAACCTTAGACTTAGCATTTGATTTTATTCATCATATTTATAGCTACTTTCTAAAGTTTTAAGGATAAGATGGAAAAACAACTGAAGAAAGAAAAGATAGAACAAGGTATGGCTATTAGTTCATGTAGATCGTTATTAATTGACTGCGCCAATCCTTCTACACTACAAATGATGAATAGCTAGATAATTAGAGGCTTCTTTATTCAAACTTTGCATGCAGAAAAGCCTAAGGGGGATATCTTTAGAAATTCTACAGTAGAAATATATGATTTTTGAAACATAGATTCTTATCCCCTAAACTTTAAACTTATGTTTCTTATTTCATATAACTATTTAATCATGAGGAATATATATTAACAAAGCAACACCCTTAAACATCATTATGATATTATCAACATAAACAATAATTTCTTGTATGCATGCTAGAGAAAAAAACACTATAAACATAAAGAACAATATAGATAGAAATGGAGTAGTATCCTCTCAAGTTCACTCAAACATAACAGGTCGTGTTAGAATGATTGGACTCATTCATCAATAAATAAATGGTAGATATTAAATTTTATAAAAATATAAAAAATAAAAAGTTATTTAATAAGATTTAATTTTAACCATTCATTATAGAAGAATGACTCATATCATCGTAACATGACCTACTATATTTAGGTAAACTTGAGGCAATTTTAATCCAGACAGAAACATATATCACCCATGCATGGAGCTAGAACCTTAAACTTTAAATCTCTCTGTCTTAAAGAAATAATTGCTTGAGTTTTAAGGTAAAACTGAAACAAATTTATATAAGGTTACTACTTCCAATTAAGTTCTGAAATTCAATTCAATTCCTAGTCTTGCTTGAGCTATAAGGTTAAACTGAACAAATTTATATCAAGTTACTAGTTTCAATTAACTTCTTAAATTCAATTCAAAACCTAGCCTAGTGATCAGTATTTTTTTTCTATAATTTCTCTCATCCTTTTTTTTTTCTTCACAGAATTGGCTTTTACATTAACTTTAATTTTATATGTGATTTATATTAAATTAACTGGGTATCATGTAGAATTTTGAAGAACACATATATTCTTTACACTCGATAAGAAAAATTCTGATTTTTTGAAAACTTAACGAAAACTTCAGAAAGAATATCAATTAGAATATTAATTGAAATGGAACCCACACTAAAGGCCTTCTTTTGATTATCATACCTTTTAGTGCTTTTAATTAAAGGTTTATGGATAATTTTTATATAACTCGACAAAATATTTTATGTTTGCATGTAAGACTTCAACCGTCAAATATAAATATCATTGTTCTTATTAATTCTAGTCCTTTCCTCATTAAAACATGAAATTGTCTTTAATTAATCTCTTATGCGCGTTAATCTTAATGTTAGCTTAAATTTGGTCATAGTTCATAACCAAATGTGAAACTTATCTCAAGTTTGTCTTATCTCTCATCAATCAGATAATGTTTCAAAATTACATTCTTCCATTACCATTTATTTCCCCTTTGCGAGTAACTAAAAGTACAGGGTCAATTTGGATACAAGGATATTTTTATCATTTTGTGCTGAAACAGTCTTTTCCAACGTAGAAACCTGGTTATTATCATAGTATTTCTCTTTTATGGAAATGTACCTGTATATTCATTTTTTTAAATGCTTTCATCTTGAAACAAGCATGCCTGTTGGCTCTATATATAAGCACCACGACAAATAGAAGTTAGGTATGGTCAAGCTAATGTGTAATATCTATTTTGGTCTGCTACTTTAATTATTCTGGCTAATACCTTCATTTTAGGGAATTGTATCAGTACTCATGTCATCCAATATGTTTTATAATTTATAATACTAAACATATGTTTTTTCCCACTTACCAAAACATGTCTATAAATAAAATATAAGCTGACAGTAGTAAATAGCATGCCTAATCCTTGTCAAGTAATTAAGCAAGCTTTCTCTGGTATTATATCCTTAAACTTATGGAATGTTTATTAATACATAAAGTTTATTAATACATCGCACCATTTGCTTTTATGGCACCTCCCATAACTTTTGACAGAATCAACAGTTTGATTTAGCTTTCATTAAAACAAATAAGTGGCCCCATCCTGTTTCATAGGCTCCATGGTTAGCTACTAGCTAGTGTAGCACTATAAGTGGATAACGGATGACCTTCAATCCAATTAATAATTGAAGTTGTTGCCATCACCCTAATAAATTTAGAATCAAAATTATACATTTAAAATGGCTGTTATAGGGGAGCCAGTAATATCTCTCATTTCATCATTAACAGATATTTTATCTAATGATAAGATGTCACTTTAAAAGAGAATGCCATGATTCAAATCTCCCTCGTATTAAAATTGTCCTCCTCTACTGCTTCAAAAAAATATCTATATTAACCAACTTCATATGTGAAAGCCTATTCTGCATAAAAATTGGACAAGAAAGAAATAAACAACCAACAAATACAAAATACATATTCATCTAATTAAACCTGTTCAAAATAAAAAAAAAAGGGAAAAAAACATATTTATATACACAGATTATCATTTCTCTTCCGTGAGCTAAAGACGATGTTAAATAGTAGATTATTGCATGGCAGATATTGACAAATAATAAAAAAAGAAACAAAGTCCCACTAATTAAAAATCTCAACTGAATTGGAAGCCATAGCAAAAGTAGGGAATGTGTTACCAACTTACAACTTAACTAGCTAGTCTTCTGTTGACAATCTCTCCTTATCAATGAAATTCATTTATATAGAGTGGTGATCAAACCATAGTATTTAAAATCAAATCCCAAAGAGTTCCATATAAGTCAAATTAGAAATTTCAAGACATCGTATCTTGGGAAATTTTGCCTCCTTTAGCTATAGCTGTACCAAAATCTTTATTTCTACCACAAGTTATTAATACTTTTCGTTTACTGCTCCTTTCAACATTGGTTGCACCCCCGTTGTTTTATTAGTTACAGCATCTTCTTTCCAATTACACTGGTCTGTTTGATACCCATGTCCACCTCCCAAATTGTTTTGCCAGTTGGTTCTATACACACATTTTCTAATACCATAATGTGAAACTTATGCTTTAGTTGCTAAAGTATATTAACAGGCATCCTCAATACTGTTTATCAAACTACTCTCATCTCATCTCTATCATATTGATTCAGACCAGCATGATTCAAAAATCCAGATAACCCTCTACATGCAGCTTTCCACAAAACTTAGCTACTTCGGTCTTCAATCCACCGTCAAAATCAAGAGCATGTAGTGACCACTCTTTCAATCCACTTGATTTGCAAGTTAACTTCATGAAAATAGTTCACCTCCTTGGCGTCCTCTTTGGTATCAAGACCTTCTTCATATTACAAGGCTTCTTCGTAATCACCTTCCGAATTCTCACTTCAGCCATGTCCTCGACACTCTAAGGCTTGTACAACAAAAAGATTTAGATTCAATCTGGTTCCAATTTGCTAACAAATCAGGTTCAATGCTTGTATAACCCGAGTCAAGTCCTGAATTGTTCTCTGTGTCTTACCCAACTCCATTTGTGGGGTTGATTATCTCTACCTTAACCTCTATCTCTACCAACTATAATTCAAAAATATATGCAAAAATCCCCAAGTAATTTAAGACCTTTCCACTCTGATACCACTTGACACATTGAACAAATTTTAGGCAATTAGATATTGACAATTAGGATTAACTACGGTTGAAAAAATAAAAAATAGTTAGTTTTAAAAGAAACCTTGGAATTAAAATTCTAAATTGAGAGAAAGATAGCATCTTTAAACTGACTGCTATGGTCCTATTTATACCGGTTAGGATATATCCTATTTCTAAACCGAAAACTATACCTAAACTATTGCTAGAAAAAGTTTTTAGTTCAAACTGCATAATTTTATATATATATATATATATACACACATAGTTGCAAAGAGAAAATAAAAGATTCATGCTTAACAATAATCTAAATGGAGCACTTGGAATTATATTATGTTTCAATTTACGCAATCTAAAATGATTTTCACATATCCAAAACGCAATCTAAGCATTTTCTTAGGATCTATTTGGTTTTTCAAATTTGACTATTGCAAATGCATCAAGAAAATGTCAATTTTAAGCAAATGATTCTCTCTTATCCCAGCCTGGCTTGTTATTCCACTAATTGCCTTCCTTTCCATTTAAAAACAAAATGTAATCCTAGCAACCTAATCAAGCAAAATTATTAAATGTATATCAGAATATTGTAAATTGAAGTGAGCATCTACATGAACAGAAGAGTAAGATGTTAAGCTGAAGTTATAATCTTTTTGGAAGGTTAATAAAGAAGAGGATGAGAAGCAAATTATAAAAGTAAAAGAAATTAACAAAATTAAATATATATATATAGATACAACAAATCCCAATTTCAAAAAGACAAAGAAGTTAAATATATAGGACCACACCAAGGTAAAAGGAAGGAGGATTTCTTACAGAAATAGGACGCAGATATCTTACAAAAAACAAAGGCTTACTCTCTGCTACTAGTAATAGTAAAAAATAAATAAATAAATAGAAAAATAGTCGGTGATATCATGTGATCTCTTTGACAGACTAAACTAACTAAAAAACTTCAACAAGTCTGTGAAATAACAGGGATTTAGGGAAGTCTATTAATTGAAAGAAAGCCAGGCAGAATAGTATTTTTTAGCATCATCCTGGGAAAAAAAAGAAAAAATAAAACTTACCTGGCATTAGTATTCCAGTCATGCAGAGACTCTAGGACCAGTCATTTGGTTTTCACTCGAATGACTTCTCTTTCCCAATCCAGTATTTGTAGCGTTTAGGAAAGCATAACTTCAAGCATGGTCTCTCGCGCTTCAGCAAAAAATATGTCAATGAAAAACAAAACGCATTCACATTGCACATAGATGTCATAAACTACACAGACATCAGCACCAACTTCAAAAGCAAATCAGATAAATTACATGATCTACATCCTACCAGGAGAATGACAAAGGGGAAAATTTGAGCTCTGTGAACAATAAACAAATACAATTATGTTAAACAGGGCCAGGGACTAGAACATGGAATTTAGAAAGTATTATTCCTTTAATTTCATTCTACCTCCTTTCTCCTCAGAATGCACTAATCAAGCTTACAGCCTCTCAAATCCCTATCTCATTTTATAGGCCCAGCCAATAATTAGGGGAATGATTAAATTGTTATCTCAACTCAGGTAACTTGCAACTTTCAAAAAGTAAAAATACAAAAATTTTCATAAAATGGCAAATTGAACCAAGGAAAACCCAAGAAGTGCATTGTTGTAAAGTGATATCATAATGCAAAAACAAAGGAAATTTTGAGAAAATTCTCTTCTATTTTCCACCTCATGCAGTGTCAAACTACATAGATTCCAAAGTTCACACTATTAGTGAATTCCTTATGATCATATTGAAGCTTAGGGAAAAGGAAGTTACTTGCAATTTATCATACTCCAAGTCATAAGCTTACTAAATTCTACATACAGTATGGGTGGGCATTTTTCAAAACATGTAACCCCTCAGAACTAGAAACATAAGAAAAAACCTTAGAAGTCACAATAACCATCAAGTTGAGTTCCCCAGCAGAAAAAGAAGTGTTCTCACATCAAGTACTAAAAACATGGAGACACATACACATTCACAGATAAATATTTAAAAATTTCAAAAAACAATTCTCAACAGGGCCATCAATCAATCCTGCAATTTTCCTTCACAGCACATGACTGGGGGGGGGGGGGGGGGGGAGGGGTGGTGTTGGTTTTGCAACTGCACATATCCTCCATCCTACTTTAATGTAAATGCTGTTTTCACAGCTCGACCTTGTGACTTTCCAATCACAAATAAGCAACATTGCCAGTGAAAAATCTATCCCTCAAATAACCGTGAAAACACGACTAATTCCAATATAATGTGCTAATAATTGAAAACTTTATTTTTATTTCTTGGAAGTAGTGAAACAGGAAAAGATTTATACTTGCACTCCTCCTGAGTTACATGCAGATTTTTGTGACCTCTTGATGCTTCATCTCAAGGCATTAATTTGATTTCCTCAGCGTGTTTCACACCTATTAGAATGACAAATGCAGAAGTGCAATGAATTATGTCTTTCTAGTTGCTATTACTTTAGCAGTGATGCCATCATCCTTCACTTATGTTTCTATATATGCTTGTGCAAAAACCTGATCCTTATAATTTGCTTTCAGCAGCATGAAATCTGTTATTGAACGATACAACAAAACTAAAGAAGAAAATGAACAACTGCAGAATCCAACATCAGAAGTTAAGGTATACTTTGCACTCGCACCTAATTCCTTCTCAGCATGTTTTTCCTACCAGCATAATAGCTACTTCATCAGAAAATTTAGTTGCATTAGGCCCTCTAATTGAGTGTAGTTATCAACAAAATAGTAAGATATTTCACTTGCCTTGACTATTCTAGTGAAACAGATATAAAATCACTCCACTCTAGATTCTTCTTCTGCAAACAAAATAGCTCAAATGTAATAAATTAAAGAAATATATTCAAGTGAATGTGCTACAAGATATTATAGTAGACTGCAAAACCAAAGTAGAAGAGCATGGGAAATAAGAAATAGATAGTGGAATGTTTTAATGATCTCATATAAAACATTGCAACATGTGGACCAACACGATGGCAATCTGGTAAGTGATTAGGGATTAGATGAGCAAGTATACAGAGGAGAAAATGAGCCAATTCTCTGTCATCTTTATATGTTGAAATGAACTATCAATCAACTAGTATAAAAAATCAATTTCATCATAACTTACAGAACTTAACCAATATCTACTTTTATTTCTAGCTTAGTTCACAGTCTTTATGCATATGAGGCACAAAAGAAAGAAGGAAATTGAGATGAAATAAAAAATAATTCAATGCGTCTATGTGTGTGTGCTTGTGTACATATATATTCCTTCTCTTGCATTGAAAAGTTAGGCATTTTTTATCATTCATTACCTGACACTTGTTTGGCAAACTCTATGACTTCTTTAATCTCTGAGACTCAGAAATCAGTTCACTGGCCAGGTCTTTTTGTTTAACACATTCATATCATCTGTTAACAACTTGAATTTCTTTAAAAGATCAGTCAGCTTATCTCAAACCAGCATGACATATTTATGCGTGCTAACATTACACTTCCACAAGTACAATACACATAGACATAAACATATCTCATTTGTTTGCTGAAAGTTTATTGGATGCTGGACCTTATAGTTTTTGCAAAGAGAGGCAGCCATCTTAAGGCAACAACTACACAACTTGCAAGAGAGCCATCGGTATGATTCCTTTCTCCTCAATATAATGCATAACATTTTAAAGAGTATGAAATGAATTAAGGGTATAAAGTTCAATACCTTGCAAAAGTTAAAATTGGGCAAATCTAAAGTCTTTCCATGTTATCCAACTGGTAGCAGTGGAGAATAAGACATCTCAAGTTTATCTTTCCTGAAAGTCATACCAATAAATAAGTTTATTATACAGTTAAACATGATATATCCAAAGCATTCCATACAAGTATCAGAAACCACACTTTATTAGAGAACCACTACAGTATGTGAGGCAGTATGCTGCTAATTGCACGTGCCAATATAATAACTAAAAGCAAGTGCATTAAATTGATGGCCCCATCTCTGCAACTAAATAAAATGTTAATTGATAAGAGAGATTGAGAATACATGTAAATCCAGCTACATAAACATTCTGATATCACAGACAATTGATGGGAGAACAACTTTATGGTTTAAGTGTCAAAGACCTACAAAGTTTGGAGAATCAACTGGAAATGAGTTTGCGGGGTATTCGCCAAAAAAAGGTTAGAACATTTGATATCCATAAAATATCCATAAATTCAAGGTATCCCCTTCACAAGCACAGGCATAAAAATTCAATTTATGCAGGAACAAATCTTAACTGACAAGATACAGGAACTTAGCAGAAAGGTACCTCAAAACATCTTTCTTTGTCACAAGTTTTTGCTATGAAGCATTTCAGTTTACCAAGTTTCAATATTTTCATTTCAGGGAAATATTATCCATCAGGAAAATATAGAATTATACAAGAAGGTAAATATCATACGTCAAGAAAACATGGAGCTGTACAAGAAGGTACCATGGTTTGATTACACGGACACTTCAAGCATTCCTAAGAAGCTAATCAATCAACATTAGACTCTAAGCAATTCATGTATCAGACCATGAATCTAATTCTTTGTGGAACTCAACCATGGTTTTACTCTTTCAGGTTTATGGAACAAGGGATGAAAATGAAACAACAGGAAATTCCTTCATCTTGCATGGTTTCAACAGTAATGAAAACTCCCACATTCCTACACATCTCCAACTACGTCAGCCTGAACAAGCAATCTACGGAACACCCACTAGAACAATAAAGTAAAGGTAATAAGGGAAAGAAGAAAAAACCTTTCATCCTTGAAAACAGGTGATTTCTATTAATCTATACATTTTAATATTGATATGTATGATTTTTTTAATGAAACTGTATCCCAAATAATAATGAAAAGATATGATTTTCAGATTAAATTGATCTAAATAAAACCTCAAAAAAGAAAGATATTCAGATGGCACTCTTTATGTCTTTGTTTTTTCGGGGTGGGGGCTGGCTCTTCAATTATGCTAACAAAATTTTGGCCTTTCTTGTTTGCCACAGATAAGATTGAGGTGCTAAATGCATACAACGAGGCATGCAACAATTTATAACTAAAAATGATTCAGGTTTTCCTTCAACTATGCAGCTTTATGAAGCACCATTCTTTAAGGATAGCCTTAGGAACTCCTTAACAAAGATCCGCAAGGGAACTGCAGCTAAAAAGATAAATATAGAGAGATTGAAGATGAATTAGTTTCACAATTAAGCAGCATTGTTTGCCTCAAATTTGAAACAGTAACTAAAACCAAGAACTAGGTAATGAAATATTCCAAAAAGTACACGCATGGACAAATTTAAACAAAAAGATGTCTGCAACATGCTTCATGGGTGTCAAGAGACAAATATCAAGTGCTTCGCAGAATCACCAGACATCAGCTTAGTTTCTTGATGCCACATCCATGTTACATTCTCATCTCTTTTTAATTATTTTCTTTCAATATAAGTTTGCAGGCCTGACGTAAGCAATTTCTGTCGACATATTTATTTTCATGATATTCTGTTCAAGAATAGGCCACATATTGAGTCGAAAATGGCTCATATTTTTCTGACAGCAACAGTCCATACAGAATTTGTTCTTCCTCTAGCCCTTACACATCTAATCTCATGCAAGGGCAATCATTCTCGATAGGGCTCTGCACGAAATTCTCAACATACATCTCACTCATATACTGCACAAAATTCTCTACATACTTCTCTTACTCATATACTGCAGAACATTTACAATACCTTCAACTCCATACAATTGCCAATATTTTAAGAGTAAACTCCTATTTTCAAGTACCTAATCCCTAATAGGAACCCTATTTGAACTATGAAAAACTGATAGATATATTTATTTAGGCATTAATGTCAATGTTCTATGATTCCAATTATGACAAGACTCTTTTCTTCGGAACTGTTATACAACATACAAATCACTGCTTAATGAGTTCTCTGTACACAACTCAGGTTACAAACGGCATAACTACAAATGCATAAAGATCGATCATCATCATGGTTAAAGATACTGAAATAACAAAAGCTTCCTATATTATCCCCCTCCTTACC
Source organism: Triadica sebifera (assembly GCA_023653625.1). Lineage (NCBI taxonomy): Eukaryota > Viridiplantae > Streptophyta > Magnoliopsida > Malpighiales > Euphorbiaceae > Triadica > Triadica sebifera. The sequence goes on along the minus strand of JALBGG010000023.1, from coordinate 6,964,854 downwards.
CCAGCCTAGAAATAAAAAGCAAATCTAACAAATAAATAAGAACACAAAACTATCAGTTTATTACAATTAGAACCAAAAGAAACCACCACAACTAACAGCATTTTTTTTCATGTGGGGTCCATACAAACAAGATAAACCACAGTCGGTTTATAGCTTGCAAGAGGGCCAGTATCCACAAACTACAAAATAAAACGGCTAGTGTTCCAAAATAAATCTCTCTCTCTCTCTCTCTCCTGCAGTGGATTAGTGCAAATTACCTATTTAATATTAGTTTTTTTTAAGTTCTTGATTATTAAATTATAACATTGAATTACATAGGTAATGCAGCTGAAAAGGATAAACATGCTCATTACCACTCCATGCTTCTTGGATTTTGTGTGATGTAGGATACATGATACGACACAAGCAAAAGTGCAGACACATGTCAATACAGGTAGTTGTCAAGCCAAACATGCGATGCATATTATGGAGCACCAGAGTCTGACTGATTCAAAAAACAAGCAAGCCACAGGATGACACAAATGCCAATTGCAGAACTTGAGAAGACATACAACATCCCAATCAGTTACTTAAAGATTTGGCTGTTTATGATGAACCTAATAAAAGAAAACAACCTTCATCTTAATTTTAAGAAAGTAGTAAATGCAACAAATATTTGTAATTTGACATTTGATAACTGTAGGAAAATTTCTTTGTGCTAGAAATTGTATGCACTGGTGTATTACAATAGGCAAATATGTGCACAGAAGGAAAACTCTAGCACACTAAATCCATGTGAACTTCACAATTCTGCGGCGAGGATTGTGCTAGAAATTGTATGCATTGGTGTGTTACAATAGGCAAATACGTGCACAAAAGGAAAACTCTATCACACTAAATCCATGTGAACTTCACAATTCAGTGGCAAGGATTTGGCTAGAAATTGTATGCATTGGTGTATTACAATAGGTATGAGCACAGAAGGAAAAATCTAGCACACTAAATCCATGTGAACTTCACAATTTAGTGGCAACGATGAAAAGTATTGCCATTCTTCCCCACGATTGACTCCAAAAAGGCAGAAAATTTGGATCCGCAGCTCTGCAGTTAACACTAACATACCACTTGCAAGTAATGCAAGGATAATCTCAGACATTAAACTGACAGAAGATACTATGCAATCAAGGCTTAAAAGTTTTTGATAAATGAATGAATTTCATAACCAAATCAAACAAAGAAGAAGTTAGACTTGTTACAAAAGCATTATATAGTCACATTATACAATACATGTCGAAGGGGAAATGAAAATGAATAAGTAGATGTAAGGGAGCCTTAACTATGCAAAAAGCACATGTAAATTACCCATACAGAGCTAATTGAAATCTCAGCTAGCAAAAACTCAAAGGAGACAGGACAAAGCCCCTGAACTCTCAGGAGTCCAATCCAAAATTTGTTTTGACAAGCAAAAGTGATAGAAGATATTGGATTTTAGGAAAAGTTATTGAATGCACACGTAGAGCAGTGCATCTCAAGCTCACAATCATGCGGAATCCAACCCAGAAATTAACTTATAAATCCAGAAATATTCGGGGAGATTATGCACTGCACCAAGCGCATGCGGGTCTGCCATTCTATGAAGCATAAGTAACATGCCGAATGCACCATGAGAATGAACACAAAGTAGAGAAGTTAGAGCAATACCTAAAAGTGAGGCAGAGATAAGCGTAGCATCAGAAAAGGAAGTGTATAAATCAGAGAATGCTAAAAATGAACAAGCAGGAGAAGAGCGTGTTATTGAACGAAAGTAGAGAGAGAAAGGATCTGATTATTGAAAATATCGGCTACCAAAGATATAAATATGCGTCCAGGCATTGAAAATATCTCCTGTCGGGGAATGTGTTCAAGGGGTGCATGCAAGATGCAATGCCAATTCCTTTTCTTTTTTTTTTTTCCTAAAGAATGTTTCGTCGTACACGGACTTGAGCCTCCCTGGGCATCCCAATTTGATTATGGACAAAAAAAAAAAAAAAAAAAAAAAAAAAGGAAGACGACGTTCCTCTAGGCCCAATTCGACTGAATCTGAATGTTCGGGTTCGAATTACATATTTTATATAAATTATACCAAATAATGAATTTATTTACAAATAAATTTTATCATGAAATTCATTTGCAATTCAAATGATTTTTTTTTTAATAGAATTGAAGCAAACAGAGACTTGATGTTCACTTTTAGCTTTCATATATTTTGAGGAGTAAGCTATATCAATCGCGTCAAATTTGTATATATTATTTCGTTTTAAGAACTAGTATTTGTCTAAAATGAGTCAATATGCTAATGTGGCGCATAGAATTTTTTTTATATATAAAATATACAAGTCTTTTTATATTTTTGTAATTTTATTTAAACTTTTCATTATGCCAATAATTTTATTAGATTTCCAATAATTAGATATAATTTTATTTAAATGTTAAAATTAATTCAACGTTCAAGCACTGACATAAATATCCTGAGCATATGCTATTTGTTGATAACGTGAATTGTTAAAAAATTATTAAAACAATTATGAAAAAGATGTAATTAATACATCGAAATATAATAAAAAGGTTACTAATTAATGAAAAAAAAAAGGGATAAACTTATTAAAAGCAACAAGTTTGGATAAAATTTTCAGATGTACAAAAAAAGATTAGAATATTTTGCATCATATATTAGACCTCAAAAGATTTATCAACTTCAAGAATAGTATAAATTAGCAGTTACAACTTGCATGGTTAAATTCCTTAGCCAATTAAGGATAAGAAAGTTTGGAATGCCATACATATATTATATATTGATTATTGGTTTAGTTTAGACCATACATGGATTTGTTAACTTGCAACTTAATCTGGAAACGGGCTATCAAAACCATGAGCCATGCCCATGAGGTAACTTCCGTTAAATCAGCTTGTACAAATGTTAGTGTTTTTAAAGTTATAATTATTTTTTTTCTCAATCTGTGCTGGAATAGCTCAGTTGGTTAGAGCGTGTGGCTGTTAACCACAAGGTCGGAGGTTCAAGCCCTCCTTCTAGCGCAAGTAACTTATTTTTCAAATGTAAATACAAAAATCTAAAACCAATTTTCATTAAATATTACTGTTGGTTCTTAGATTTTCTGTCATAAATTAATGTTTTGCAAATGTAAAATCTTATTATTTCTTTTGTCATAAAATTTTCATTTTGTTTCAGGTTAGAGTTTTGGGTTAAAAAAAAAAAAACTATATCCCAAGATATGTAAATATTTTTCTTGCGAAGGTAGATTTTAACCCAGTGAACATTTTTCTGCCTTACAAACTTATAATGTTGAGTTTTGGATAGAAAAATACTTAATTATACGGTTAGCATATTAGTTTCCTAATTATATAAAAAAATTATCTCAAGATAAATCATTTTTTTATAGATAAAATAAAACAAATAATATTGATTTAAACAAGTAGAATAAAACTAAATATTAAAAATTAAGATTGTGTATGATCAGGTCCAATTTAGATATTTAAATATTGTGAAAACGACAATGAACTTGGAAGATCTTTAGAAAATAACTTTTCCCAATTGAATTAAAAGGTATGACTCTAAAATTTGATTGTCTTAAAATTTCAATCCAAAATAAATTTTAGAATTCGATTGTTCTAGGATAATTCAATCTTGTATAGTAGATTAAAAATTTTGTATAGTATTTTTAAAGAATATCGAATTTTCAACTCTAAATTAATTGAAAGTTAAAACTTTCATAAATATCAATAAATTTATACTAGAAAATTAAAAAAATAACAAATTAAGTGTTTGAAAGTACAATTCAATAATATTTCCATTTTACTTGTTATTCCGATGAATGATGTCTTTGTTTTTTTGTTTTTTCTTGAATTTTATCTTCAAGCTGTTTAACAAAATGGAATATGCACTCTCCATGTGTTCTTTAGGGTAATCTATGGGAAAAAATAGATATCAAAAATTAGATAATTTGATATATTATAATATATATTAAACTATAATGTAAAACATATGAATTACATATAAATATCATATACTTGTTATATACTTCTCACTGCACATTTTATATTAACGATAAATCAAATATACAAAAATATGTATTTCATATATACTTTAATACTTCATATACACTTCACATATACTTATCATACAGTTTTCTATGGGCAGAAATGTAGAGATTTAGTAAACTTTAGTGATCTTAAATTTGTTGAAGACATTTTCAGTCCCAATTTTTTAGACATCTATTTTTTTAACTTATTATTATTATTATTGCTCTTTTCAAATATTATTTTTTATAAATAAAAAATTATTATTATTATTGTAGCCTTCTTTCATTTTTTTTATACAAATTGCTGTAATAATAGATGCTAAATAGCAAGCAAAAGATATTCTATGCAGAATGCTTTATCTGGGATAAATATATATTTTTTACTTCACAAGGTATTAATTTTAAGTAAATATCTTTATTATTTATTATTTTATTTATTTAATATATATTTTATCAGTATATTTTATATATACTAAATGGATACATACCTCACATATATTAAATATATACTTTACATAAATAAGATATATACTAAATTAAATTAAAAAAGAATGTAGAAAACTGGTTCGGGTTCTAAATAGAAGTAGGGGATAGTGATGAATATAGAGAAAATACTGCACCCTCCGCGGTACATAGCAACTTAATTAATAACGCTAAAATAATATAAAATGAATGAAAAAAATGGCTAGAAAGAACAGTAACACTATATTTAACTGAGTGACAGTAATTATTACAGGGCACTTGACTAGTTGCACCCTGCTCTATTTTTTGTTGGCGAGTTGGATATGCCAAATCCTTAAGTAGAAAAAAATAATAATAATTGGGTTACAATTTTCTTATCTAAGTCCTCCTCCTTTCTGCTTTCCAATTAGCCCAACCTAGTTCTGATTTTTGCTGCAGACATAGGTTTAAAGGAAGAGTCCATAATTATTTTTGGAGGAAGAGTCCATGATTAACTTTTTGGAATGTTACAAAATCACTAAAACAGAGCTATAAAACTAAATCTAAATAGGAAATGGCATATTTTTGTCCAAATATAATACCCTTATTAGTGCTTTATATTTTGCCCGCCAGCCCAACCTCCTTTTCTTTCTCCCAATTCGCGACTGCGTTTCAAAATTTCCCAAATCCCAACCTTAATTAGTTCTCATATCCTGCCCTAATTTTGTTTCCTTCACTTTCCTATTTAAGGCCATCAACGGCAACTACCCGTATTAGGTTGTGTCCATTAATTTCATGGTGTGTGATACTTTCTTTTTCTCTCCACAAGATTTTCCCATTTTACTGAGAATTTTCTCGAAAGTTTCACATTTGCGAATCTCCTTCGCCGACCACGGCGAGTTTCTTCTCCATGTTCGGCCACATCTTCAGCAAGGTACATATCTTTTATTTTTCTCATATTGTTCAGTTCTTTTTTTTCCTTTAATTCGTTTGGATGGTTTAAGGATCCAGTTTGTTTTATATCTTCGTGATGTATGCCATGAGAATCTAACTTATGAAGATGGTGCTAAATTATTGGAGAAATTAGACACTTTTTTGTGAATTTGATAAGGAGTAATGTGAGACTAAGCCATTTTTTTTTCTGTATTTGGTAAGGACTACATAAACACAAAAGTGATTTCGATAATTTGAAATTTTCGGTTGATATTTCTTTTTTCCGTTGCTGCTGTCTCCATTCCCGCCAACCAACTTAAACCACAAAACCTCTTTTCCTATTTTATGTATAAGTTGAAGTATGTGCATAGGTCTTATTTTTCTTTGTCTGAATCAACTGCCACTTTTTTTGGGCAATGAATGCTTTGTTATTTCCTTTCAGTATAAAATCATCCAGCTATGTTGGTTGTTGATGTTTTGAAATGCCAACTTTGACAGCAATATTTCTTTGAAATAACAGCTCTCGTGTTTGTGGGTCTTCTGAGCCAATCATACATTAACGAATTTAAGACTTCTTCTTCAGGATATTTTGTTTTCTAAGTTGGGAAATTTGCTTTATACTACGGTTAGGCATTATGAGTCTTAAAAACGAAATGCTTTTCCTTATAATTTGCTAGGTTCATATGGTTTTTGTTCAAGAACTAAATTGTTTGTTTTTTGATGTGCTTGGCATATGAATTAGTTTTTTTTAGTTGATTACCCAATGCATATTATTTATGCTTGCGTATATTGTGTTTTCCAAATTGGTTTTCTAGGCTTTGCTTCGTGTGCAGTTGGACAATTCCTTGTTTTCTAATTGATCTACATGCCACATACTTCACTTTTCATTGTAGGAGGCAATTTATTCTATCATCAGTCTGATGTAAATTCAGTTCAATTCCAAAATCTAATGGAACTTATATCTTCCTTGACTTAATTATTTGTTTTAAGCATTTGAGTGTGAATTTGAAACAGGCGAAACTTAGATTTTGGGTGTCAACACCAATATTCAAAATTTTCTTTTCATCTTATTAAATTGTATTTCAATACTACTATTTAAGAAAATTTTGTCTTTATGTCTTCTCCTTCACATATATGTGCTTGCTTCTAGATAGAGGATTTTTTCAGTTTGCAATCTACAAATGATAAATAACTAGTATCACACATATTTGGCCATACCCAATTGTCATTCAATCTGATCGGTCCCAGCAAAGTTCGACTTACTGCCTCTAGAATGTTACTTATCGTTAGAGCTGCAAAGATGCATCATTGCTTTTCCTACTGTATGATGCCAATGCAACATCTATATAAAACTACTAAGAATTTTTTTGTATTAGTAGAAAGGCATGGTGAAGAGAAATAGGGAAGAAGATGCATGTTTTAGTTACTAAATGTTTGAGTTGCAAAGATGCACCAGTGCTTTTCCTACTGTATAATGCCAATGCGGCATTTACATAAAAATACTGAGAATTTTCTTTTAATTAGTAAAAAGGGATGGCTGAAGAGAAATAGAGAAGGAGATGCATGTTTCACTTTGCGACATCTATTTCCTGATTGTAGTGTCACTTAGTGACACCTAAGATCTTATGCATTCTAGCTACTGTGGGATGGTTAATGTTATTGTTGCTTTTTTTTTTTTTGCTTTTCATCAAGTGAAACCAAATCATACTTTATCTTCTCTATCATGCACTCACATTCTGTAGCTTATTTAAGTTACATTATTATGAAGTGACAGTTACGGCATGTGTTTGAGATAGCTAAGAAAAAGGCTCTAAAATAGTTTCGACTCTTAGATATGTCAAATCTTTCAGGAAATTACAAATTCAGTTGATCATGTCATCTGTTTTTCTGGACTAAGATTTTAGACTGCAATCTTTAATTACCGGAAAAATCAAAATGGTAAAAAATGAGTTGGTGGGCAAATCTTTTAATTTTTTTTTTGAGGGAACATATCTTTTTTTTAAGCATGCGAGAAAAAAATGTTTCTTTCTTTTGATTTTTTTTCAGTCTTTTCTTAACTTTGGAGAATGAAGAATTTTAAAATTGTAAGAATCATTGTTGAAGTTCATTACCACTTAAACTTAATTAGGAAAAGTTCTTTTTTGTTATATGTGAAATGAAACAAATTCATTTTTCAATTTTTAAGAAAGAGTAAAAAGGAAAGATAATTATTCTTATCATGAACCTAATTGTTTTTGTTGAGATATGTAGCTCATAATTCTCCAATTCCAAATCTTAGCAAATCATCACATTAATACTCTTCATAAATTCCACTCTTCCAAGTCTAGCAAACAAGCTCCGTCTCAAAGAGTGTTTATACATGCTCCATATGGTCGAAGGTGCTTCTATTCAATCTCATCTTGATGAATTCAATTCAATCATTATTGATCTAGAGAATCTATATGTTAAAATTGATGATGATGACAAGGCTGATTTGTTGGTTCTCTTTACCATCTACCTACAAACACTTCAAGGAAATTATGTTATATGGGAACAATGATACATTGTCCTTTGAGGATGTCAAGTCTAACTTCTTGTCCAAAAAAATTTGATTTTGAAGTTCATTATGAAAATAAAGCTGAAGGCTTGTTGGTCAGGAGTAGATCGAATGACAAAGGGAGTGTTGGTGGTAAAAAGAAATCTAGATCAAAATCTAAGAGACACAATTCACATGTAACATGTCGTTATTGCAAGAAAGCCGAACATGAAATCTCTTATTGCTTCAAGTTGAAGATTAAGAAAGAAAAAGAAGAAAAAGACAAACAACCTCAGAAAATTGCTGCCAAAGCTGGTGTTGTTGAATCTGAATTTGAAGGTGATGTCTTATTAGTTACTTTTACTGAAAAGAGAAGCAAGGTCGAGTGGGTTTTAGATTCTAGCTGTACCTACCACATGTGTCCTCACAGGGACTGGTTTGCCACATATGAACTGGTGGATCATGGAGCTGTTCTGATGGGTAACGATATTCAATGCAAGGTGGTTGATATAAGCAGTGTGCATATTAAGACCGATGATGGTTGTCTCAAGACGTTGACAAATGTGCGTCATATTCCTGATTTGAAGCATAACCTTATTTCTTTAGGCATCCTTGACTCTTTTGGGTGCTTTGAAGGTGTCTAAAGGTGTTTTGGTTCTTTTGAAGGGTAATAGGCATGGTAGCCTATATATCTTGCAAGATTCTATTGTGACAAGTGTAGCCGCTATGTCCACATCTTCATTGTCAGATGATAATCTCACTCGATTATGACATATGCGTCTAGGCCATATGAGTGAGAAATATATGAATTTGCTAAGTAAGAGAGGTTTTCTCAATGGTGGTATGGGTAAGTTAGAGTTTTGTGAACATTGTGTGTTTGCTAAGCAGAAAAAGGTTGGTTTCTCCACTGCAATACATTATACACAAGGTATCCTCGATTACATCCACTCGGATCTTTGGGGACCTTCTAAAGTTCCTTTTTTTGGAGGTAAATGCTACATGATGACCTTGATTGATGACTTCTCTCAAAAGGTTTGGATTTACTTTTTAAGGCATAAGAATGAAGTCTTTTCCACTTTTAAGAAGTGAAAATCTTTTGTTGAAAACCATACCAAGAGAAAGGTAAAGAAGCTTAGAACTGATAATGGCTTAGAGTTCTGTTAATTAAATTGTAATTAGTTTTGTGTTGAACATGACATTGCAAGACACAAGACACTTGTTGGAAAATCTCAATAAAATGGAGTTGCAGAACAAATGAACAAACTTTTACTTGAGAAAACTCGGTGTATGCTCTCAAATGCTGGGTTGTGGAATTATCGTGAGTTTTGGGTTGAAGCAGCTTCTACATCATGCTATCTAGTGAACAGATCTCCACATTCATCCACCGACTTCAAAATTCCAGAAGTTTGGCCAGGTAGCTCTGTTGATTATTCTAATTTTAGAATATTTGGTTATGTTGTCTATACTTATGTTAATGACAACAAGTTGGCTTTTAGAGCTATTAAGTGCATTTTTTTTGTCTATGCTTTTCAGTCCAAGGGATACACATTATAGTGTTATGATCCTAAGTCTCGAAAAGTTATTCTTAGTAGGGATGTTACTTTTAATGAAGATGCATTTTTTTCTTCTGGAAAAGAATCTTTTGTTTCTTCTTTTGGTGTTGATAATCAAAGTACTGGCAAAAAGGTGGAGGTTGAGTTGAAATCATCAGACCCAAGCAAAATTGTTACTTCCTCCTCAAATGCACAACCTAGCAATGATGATCATAGTGATGATTTAGTGTCAAGTACCATTAGTTCTATCCAGTCACAATAGGGTAGATATTCTATTGCCTGAGATTGTCCAAGAAGGGAGATTAGAAAGCTTGCTCGATATGATAATAGCTTGATTGCTTATGATTTGTCAGTTGCAAAGGAAATTCTTTAAGGTATTGAGGCTTCTTCTTATTTAGAAGCAGTTTCTTGTCTTGATTTATCTCAATAGCTAATGGCTATGCATAAGAAATCAAAAGTCTCCACAAGAATGATAGTTGGAAATTGGTTGAGCTACTAGTCACAATAGGGTAGATATTCTATTGCCCGAGATCGTCCAAGAAGGGAGATTAGAAAGCCTGCTAGATATGATGATAGCTTATGATTGGTCAATTGCAAAGGAAATTCTTTAAGGTGTTGAGCCTTCTTCTTATTCAAAAACAGTTTCTTGTCCTAATTTATCTCAATAGCTAATGGCTATGCATAAGAAATCGAAAGTCTCCACAAGAATGATACTTAAGTCTTTTAACTGGTCTTTATACCATTCTAATTCTTTATTAGTAGCAGGTATTACTTTTCCTCTTATATCTTTATTTTCATCTATTATTTCTATCTTATATTCTGGTTTCTTTTTATTCCAGTGTTTTAAAGGATTTTCTCCTATAATTTCTAGTTTTTCTAGTCTTGATTGCCATTGTTCTATATCATTATCTAACTTTATTTTATTAAATTCTATAGGATCTATTAGGTCATTAGCTACAGATTCTATAAAATATAATGAAGTATTTTCTGGTGTTAATTCGGAAATTTCTGTTTCTGTTAGTTCTTGGGTGGGTCCACCACGCTTCTTAAGCACACCAGGATGACTTTAAGACCCAATATAATGATAAATATGCAGCCTTAGTGGCAGGGGGCCCAAACCCATATAATTTTGTTAATACAGTCTCAAACTTAATAACAGCATCAGACCCAAATACTGGATCACTATACCAACAACAAGAAGCCCTAAGAAATATAGAACAAATAAAATTAAATGAATGGAATAAAGTTATACCCTTCATAAATGAATACGTACATCTAGCTACTAAAAGCCAGAATGCATACAATAACGATATAATGATAAAGCTTTTATTAAAACTTCCAGGCTCATTGGGCCGAGAAGTTCAAATAAAAGGAAAAGAATTTATGGAACAATTAGGCCCAATACAAACAAATAATATTGTAACACTATCATATTTTATAATGCAATACTTAGAAAAGAAATGCAATGATTGGCAAATACAAAAAGAAATAAAATCAGGATATGAATTCTGTAAGAATATATATACAGTTCAACCATATGGAAAAGAAGAATGCAATGGAGGTTGCAATAAAAAGAAATCATATGATAAGAGAAGAATATATAATAAGAATAATAGAAATACAAATTATAATGAGAAACTGAGAAATGTTAGAAAACCACAAAGAAAAACTTTTATAAGAAAATCTCAGGCCAAGAAACCCTTCTTAAACAGGGATAGACATGTTAGACGATTTAATACAGATAGAAATTATAAAGATACCTTAACATGTTATGCATGTGGCCAGATAGGTCATATTGCTACACAATGTCCCAATAAACATAACATTCATACTAAAAGATCAGAATTAATAAACAATATAAAAATGGATTTATTAGAAGTAAATGACCAAATGTCAGATACTGAATCCATATATTCAATAGTCTCAACCATAGAAAACTTCACCGATAGTGAAGAAGAAGAAGAACCTCAAGACCTCTTAGAAGCCATAGAATTATACAAAGAAGTAGGACTAAATATACAAGAATTCATGGATGCCTTTTATGGGTATAACACTATTAGAACTGTTAAAAATACTTGTGATCATCATTTCTCAAAAGAAAGAGGAAATGATGATAGACCATGTTTCAAGTGTTTTATATACCCCCATATTTCTTTAAGAGCTCAATGTAATAAATGTTATGAAGAAATATGCAGAGCATATCTAGAAAAATACTATCCTCAACAAAAATGGAATAATACAACAAACCCGAAAGAAATAGATTTATTTAAAGCAGAAAATTTCATATTAAGAAAAAGAATAAAAATAATAGAAGAACGTTTAGACTTAGTAAAAGATTTTATTGATTATAAACATAAAAAACCTATAATAGATGAAGTAAAACACATGAGAGAATTAGAAGAAGCTTTTGAAAGCAATATAGACTTAATAGAAGCATCAATAACAGGTTTAGAACTTTATAATTCAACAATTACAGAAATTAGAATACCTTATAATCAGATAGCAGGATTATATAGAATAACAAGTTCAACATCAAATAGAAGAATTAAGAACAGAAGTCAGAAAAGAAGTAAGAGAAATAAAAGACGCTATAGAAAGTTTTAGAAAATTATACCTGGGAATTAAATGAACAATAAAGAAATAATAATTTACGACCAGATTAAAAAGACTGTTCAGAAGAAATAAATGACCTTAAAACTATACAACAAATAACAGGACTGGCTAATTATGCTAGTCTTTTTATTATATTTGGCTGTTGTTCATTTATAATTTCGTCTTCTGCAAGGATCTTAGTAGTATTGGAATTACTACCTGATCCTAAATGTCTTCCTACACCCTTAAACATCTTTTGGTTTTTCTAAAGGAAAACTGTTTGGAGGGTCGTAAATTATAAATGTATTAGATAAATTATTTTTTATTATTCCTTTTGTTATTGTTGTACTAGCCTGGTTTTGTTCTTTTAAATTATGAGCTATTGTTATTTCTTGTTGACCGATATTTTCTATTAATTTACTTATTTGTTCTTTTATAGTTTGTATTATATATCCTAAATAGCTTTGTATAGCTTTTATTATTTCTTGTTGTCTAGAAGGATTTAATCTTGTGTCGTTTATTAAAATTTGGACATTTTTATTAGTATCTTCAACTACTTCTTTTATTCTGGGACCCTTTTCTATTCTTTCTCCTAATCTTTTTATTAAAATTCTTATTTCTTCTAAATTATTTTCTAAATTATTTGCTTTTGATATTACTATATCTTGTGGTATTTTGCTTACTATTTCTTTTATTTCTTGTAATATATTATTATCAGGGGGTATTGATTTTAAAGGTGTAGGGGATAAAACTAATTGCTGTAGAGTTTTATCTAATTTGTTATTTATTTTATTTAGTTCTTGAAATTGTCCTTTTGTAGATTCTTGATTTATAGATAAATTTCTTATATTATTTTCTAGTTCTTCAAATTTATCTTCTATCCTAACACCTCTTTGGTTGAGCTACCAAATGACTGAGGACCATTAGGTTGCAAATGGATCTACAAGCCAAAAGATGGTTTTCCTGGGGTTGAGGATGCAAGATGGAAGGCATGCCTTGTTGTCAAAGGCTTTAATGAAAGGGAAGGTATTGACTTTAATGAAGTTTTCTCACCTTCTGTTCGTCATACCTCCATTCGTGTCCTTGCATTTGTTGCTCTATTTGATTGGGAATTGGAGCAACTTGATATCAAAACAACTTTTTTCATGGTAAACTAGTGGAAGAAATTTCTATGCGTCAACTTGAGGGGTTTGTAGTTCCTGGAAAGGAACGTTGTATTTTTAGATTGAAGAAATTCTTATATGGTCTGAAACAAGTACTAAGACAGTGGTATAAAAGATTTGACTCATTCATGATTGGGCAAGATTACTCAAGGAGTAAATATGATAGTAATGTATATTTCATGAAACATTCTAATGATGTCTTTGTCTACTAATTGCTTTACGTCGATGATATGTTAATAGTTTCAAGTGACAAATTTTTGATCAACAAGTTGAAGTTTTAGCTCAAAAATGAGTTTGAGATGAAGGATCTTGGTACAACAAAGATCTTTGACATGGAAATATACAAAGATCGTCAAGCCAGGACATTATTCTTATCTCAAAAGAAATACATTGAAAAAGTTCTTGAAAGGTTCAATATGAGCTCATGCAAGCCTGGCTCTACTCCAATAGCTACTCACTTTAAATTATCATTAGACCTTTGTCCAAAAACTACAGAAGAGAAATAGTACATGGCTAGTGTTCCTTATTCTAGTTTTGCTGGAAGCCTCATTTGTACCATGGTTTGCTCTAGACCTGATCTAGCTTATGTAGTTAGCATAATTCACTACGTGCACAATCTTGGAAAGGTTCATTAAAATGTAGTTAAATAGATTCTTTGGTATCTAAAGGGTTCTTCTGATCTTGGCTCGGTATTTGATAACAACAAGGAAATATCTTATGATGTTGTCGGTTTTGTGGACTTTGATCATGGTGGTGACCTTGATAGGTGAAGGTCTCTCTGGCTATATCTTTACTTTATGTTATGGTGCTATCAATTGGAAAACATCTTTGCAATCTATTGCTACATTATTTACTACAGAGGTTGAATGTATTGTAGCCACCGAAGGTGTAAAGGAAGTTGCATGGCTGTGAGGTCTTGTTATTGAATTTGGTGTTGCACAAGGTTCAACCATTGTGTTCTCAGATAGTCAAAGTGATATTCAACTTACCAAAAATGATGTCTACCATTCCAAGACCAAGTACATAAGTATTAAGTACCATTATATTAGAGATACTATTGTCACAAGAGAGATTATTGTCCAGAAGGTTCATACTTCGAAGAATCCAGTAGATATGTTGACCAAGCCGCTCCCTATTGCTAAGTTTGAGCTTTGCTTGGATTTAGTTGGTGTTCGTAGCACTTGATTGCCCTTCGGGATTTTTCGAATTCAAGCCAAGGCGGAGATTGTTGAGACATATAGCTCATAATTCTCCAATTCCATATCTTAGCAAATCCTCACATTAATGTTCTTCATAAATGCAAATCTTCTGAGACAATCTTCACATTAATGGGAATCTTAGCAAATCTTCGAAATGCAATCTTCTCATTAAATGCAAATCTTAGCATATCTTCTCATTAATATTTGTAATTAATGTCATACTTGGGCAACAAGTTGCATGCCTTATAAATTGATTTCATTAGTCTTGATTTAAGCATGAATGAATGAGTGAATGAGAGAAAAAGAGATTTGAGTTTTTTCTTTCTTGTAAGAAACACAAATTATTTTCTCCTCATTGTGGCTTTGAGCCCCATTGAAGATTATTGTACTCAATTCCATTATAGTGAAATTATTTTACACATCGTTATTCGTGGACGTAACCCATATTGGGTGAACCACGTAAATTCTTGAGTCTCTTTTATTGCTTTTCTTGCTTGATTTAATTTACTTCACTTATTTGTCTTGATCCATTATTCCCGCTTTCACAAATGCTCTATTCCTAACAGTTTTGGCCTGCTAGTTGCACAATATTATTCTCCTTAGAATAACTCCACTCAATTATTAAAATTTTAAATCTTTTTGGATAGAGTTCGTAGTTGTAAAAAGACTGGAGCTTTTTATGATATATACCATTCATATAACATAAATTCGTAGATAAACCAGGAAAATTTCTGGTATGCCAAACTTCTGTCTAATTAGGATATGGATTTTGTTTTTTGAGTGGTAGGACAACTGAAGTAAACACTTGTGTAAGTTACGAAATTGATGGTCATCTTTAATTAAGTTATAGGCACCTGATATGCTTATTATTGTTCATTACGTATGAACTATGAAACTAGGAATTTTATACTTGTCTTGTACTGCTTAAGAGACTTCCAGCATCTACTAGGTCAGGTATTATAGAGTTATATAATTTTGTGATGTAATTTTTGATATTTCAAATTAACTTTGTTCTTTAAAGTAGTCTTGAGGGCAAATTATTGATGGTATTTGGTGCATCCTTCTGTTCTAAGAACTAATGATTTTGTGTTGCTCCGTAATTTTGTCGTGTTCCATGAGCTATTTGCTACTCTCATCCATACGTGTTTAGTGTTTGTCTGTTGAGAGTTAATGTGTTGAACCTTATATTGAAAAAAATCTATATATTAGGATACATATATATTTTAATATGGATTTGATCTGGGCAAGAGATTTTTGAATTTGCAATTTGCAGTTGCTGAATAGTAGTATCGCTAGTCCTTGCCCCTACTAAGCTAATATTAGAAAGGCAAGGGAATTAGGTGGAAAAGGCTGGAAATAGAGATGCAATGTTTGTAGTCTTGTATGTACATGTTCCCCATTTATTGCATCTTTTGGAATTTAAATTAATTTTACTGGAATCTCACTCTAATTTGTTGGTAGTTAAAATATAGGTTGCAATGAATCATAGCTAGTTGAATTTATAGAGATACATGAGTTTTTGTTCTTGTCATACACTGTTTAATGATGTGGCTTTTACATTTTTTCTTCTTTTTTCTTTTTGCTACTGTAAATTCTTATATTTTTTGTTTGGTTCTTTGTTATGGTAATTACTTAGCCTACGGATATCATTTAATTGATCAGAAATAATTATTTCATGAATACTCATAATGCCAATTTCCTGAATTTACGGGCTAAATTGATTAATTAGTTGTATAATGTGCATTAGTAGTTACTTGGCTTATATATATTTATGAATTAGAAAAAATACATGTGATTGACTTTTATAATATTATTAATGTGTTGTTATTAACTAGTAGATGAACTATCATAACAAATGTATATTTTGAATGATATAAATTATACATATATTGGTGATTTTATAATCTTATAGTATCAACTGATCAACTCATTACCAGTTTAATAACAGCAATTTGGTGTATATAATATATATAATTTTTTATTTGAAATAAACTATAATTTATTACTTTTTTCTTCAAAAGAATGTATTAATTATTTTGGACAGCCTGGACGTTGCTGCTTGTGGCAAAGATAGATTTTTGGCAAGAGAAATTATGCTTGTTATCGTGGAGATATTCTTTGCCAATAAGGCTTCAGCCGTGAAGGGAGTGTGGTTCTGCACTGATGCGACAATTTTAGCGACAGGAAAATTAGTCGCTGAGGCATGTCTATTTTTAAGTAAGACTATTAAATTCGGAAATATATAATCTCTAACGATTTAATGAAGATAAAAATTCAAAATATTAATATAATTAAAAATATAAAATTATTTTGTATTTATATTTATTTAATTATAATATATCATTGTTATTCAATTTTTTTGAGTCATAATTTTTGAAAATTAAATAATATATTTTATAAAAATAGTTTAATCACATTTACAGCGATATATCCCGCCGTCACCGCCGCCCACAGCTACGTCCTGCTTTCCCATGCTAGCTTATAAAATTGCCTCTCCACCTGCCTGCTTTTGTTGCATCGCTGTTCATAACCTTGTTAGCTTTCATATGTAATGAATGCCTAAGAGTAGTGCTCAATTAAATTTTGTTAGTTGACCTTGCATGGGGAAGAGAATAGCTTGCTAGAATTCGTTTTTTGACTCTGCTTAGGTTATGCAATTTACATAATCAGCTTTTAAATTGTTGTCCTTTTTTATCCTTTTTAGTTTTATTGTCGATATGTTTTAAAAGCATTGAAATAGATTATTCATGATAATCTCATTAGAACACTAGGTGGCTGTTAGTTCAATGAAATGATGTTTAGTCAGCGTCTGTCGTTATGTAATGAACAAGGAGGAAAACCCAGAAACTCGTCCATCTAGAACGCAGCAATCAACCTCAATCCTTTGTTCCAATTTTGTGTATTGTGTGCAGGGATTTTAATGCCAGAGTGAAGATGTTCTCTTGATTTTGATCCATTCAAGCAAACATATTATATATCGTCATCTCCAGTTTGGAGTAAGTTCCAAAAATTTGAATTGTCCTATTTCGACAGTTTGGTCGGGTTGTGGTTATAGTTGATTTCCACTTGATTTTGGGCAATAATGACTAATTTTGTATGTTACCTTGGGTAGGATATATTTGCATTTTTTTATTTTGGTGCCCCGCCAACTGTTTGATGTAAGGCCTGATATTTTCCTTTTTGGATGGCTCACGCTACTGTTGTTAAGGTAGGTATTAAAATGCCTCTGTGTAAGAAAATATGGCAAATATTTTCGGGAGATTGCAGTACCTACTTTGTGCACTGTAGATTTTATAGTTCCAGAATTAATTGGAAAAAGCTGCGGCCTATGATAGTTAAGCGAATAAAAAATCGAGCCCAGGATTATCCTGTTCTAGATATGGTCCCCGTTGCACAAGAGGTCCTTAAAGCCAGAATGCTTCTCATTCAAGGCGTATCTACTCTTATCCAAGCATTTCCCATAGTTTCATGCAAGTAAGTCGCTGAATGTTTTGATGCTTTTTAGTAATTAAGAATTGGCATGAATTTTGGAAGTCTGTTCAGAGATGAAAAAGGTGATGTATGACTCTTTGTCTAGGGCCCTTGACACCATCTTGCTTCACATATGAGAATACCCATTTCTCATTTCCATTACAAAAATATGAATTTGCAGGTTCTGTTCAGAAATTTTTGTTGGTGAAAAAGGTCATTTAATTCAGACATGCCAGGGTTACAGGCGTGGTCCTAAGAATCGAGTTCATGAGTGGATTACTGGTGGTTTAAATGATATTCTTGTCCCGGTGGAGACATTTCGCCTAAATAATATGTTCCAAGAGGTTATCAATCATGACCAAAGATTCGATTTTGATCGTGTTCCTGCTGTTGTTGAGTTATGCCGGCAGGCAGGTGCTGATCTAAGTATGGAGAATCTGTACTCGAACACAAGGAATTCGGATGGTGTTCTTAGCGTTAGTGATGGAACTAAGTTGTTGTCACCTGAGTATCTCAACTATGTAGCCAATGGAACTTTGAGGGCATGGGAAACACTTAGGTCAGGTGTGAAAAGGTTGCTATTGGTTTATCCGGCAAAAGTTTGCAAGTACTGCTTAGAAATTCATGTTGGGCCATCTGGACATAAGGCTCGCCTTTGCGGAATATTTAAGGGGGAGACTTGGCGTGGATCACACTTTTGGCAGAAGGCAGGAGTAGATGATTTGGTGCCACGAAAGATTGTTTGGCGTCAACGACCTCAAGATCCTCCAGTTCTCTTGAACAACGGAAGGGAATTTTATGGTCATGCACCTGCAGTAGTTGATCTATGCACAAAGGCTGGTGCTATTGCACCGACAAAGTATTACTGCATGATGAAAATTCAGGGTCTGACAGCACCATGTTGATTGTGAAAAAATGTCTGGATGAATGTTTAGTGGTTTGGGAAATTTTCGCCAAACCAATTTAAATGCCATGGAAAGAACTTTCGAAATAAACCATTATCAAGCTCCTTAGATTTTCTGTTTTTTCAATTCGAGTCTCCCATGATTTTTTTTTGTTGGATCAAGTTTTGGCGTTTTATTTTTAGTCAAAATGTGAAGGTAAATTTCTATCAGATCTTTGAATGAAATCCTACAAGTAAAGAAAAGAAAAGAAAAGAAATCTCATTTAAGAAACAGAACTCAGATAATAATAATAAAAAAAAAAGAAATATAGAAATACCAATTGCCCAGAAGATGATCAAGACGATGAAAGTGTCCCCTCTTAAACCCGATCTTACTACAACATGATCTCTTGTTTGTTCCTCCACCGCGTAGTGTAGAACCAGATGATGGGTTTCTCATCTTCTTCAACTTCAATCCAAATCTGCGTTTTTTTGTATCTTCTTCGCCTTAATGTATGATAGAATAGAGAAGAAAGTGAATGTTCATTATAGGCGTGGGTATCATTAGGGGTATGCAAAATCGAAAACTAAACCAAACCAATTATAATTTGGTTCTTTTTATATTTTAAAGATGTTGATAGTATAATTTCAATTTCACTTTAGTTCGGTTTGGTTTAGATAATAAAAAATTTTGTATTATTTTATCCATTGAAGCAAACTATTAAAACTTCGATTCAATTTAATTATTATTTTCTTATAAAGTTTGTCCGATTCAAAGGGATTGCCCTTGATGAATAATGGGATTGATTCTCTTTGAGTGAGTATGGGTGTCGTGATGCCTTAGTGATTATTGATATTTGATAAGGGGACTTATTTTTATTTTCTTATTATTTATTATTTTTTAAAACCAAAATTGAAAAAGTCACTTCCCATCTCATTCTTCAATGCCACAACCCAAATTCAACCCCATGAACAGAATACTATTCCTTCATAACTTGACGGCACGCTCTGATGATGGATAAGTAAGCACCGCATGATCAATATCCCCCATGACCATATCGATCCCTCCCTTGGATATTAGTTCTTTGTTTTGCCTCCGACCTTAAAGATCTTATTCATAAAGGCGATGATCAATAATTAACCTTAGACTTCTTTTATATAAACGAGTCCACTAGCTTTGGCCTCTGCATTTACATATATATGATCACTTGTGTTAATTAAATTGGTCCGTTCTTTTGTATAGAATTTTGTGGTTCTGAAGAATGCCCACTCTCTCTATAACTTTTATCTCTGAGTTTAGTTCTGAAGAATTTTTTGTTCCACACGCAAACACTTGCAGCAATATATAGTTAATTACTTGCTTCATTGTTCCCTTTTGCTTTAATTCCTACCTGGCAGTGCATTGACATATCTCGTCTTTTCATTTCTTATTTAAGTTGGAGATCAATTGCAGGAATCGAAAGCTAGCATTGCTTGCAGTGTTGATTTGAAGTGGGCTATCGGAATATAAGTTGCATAATTCTTGCAGTTTCATATTGGGGTATTACTAAAAGTCCGAATCTCTAAAGATGCATCTCTTTGATTATGATTTTTGCAGGAGAGACATAAGATATAAAAGGGGAGGGCTATTCATTTTTGTATAAACTCACTTGGTATAATGAATTCAAAATAGTCTGCAAATTTTTTTTTTCTTCAGAAGAATGGATATACGCAAATATTGAAATTTTTATTTTTCATAAAATACGTAAATACTGACCTAATAATTTTAAGTATTCTCTTATATACTATTATCACATATGTCCACTTGTGTTTCTCATCGAGATTAGGCTTGCTAATCATGATCTGACTCGCTTGATTTTGTCATATCTTTTGAAGATGATGAGAAGTTCGAAGTTCTCAAGTTGAAGTCTTTTATCTAGCTAATTGATAATCTGATTATTATCCTATGATGAGAATTGTGAAGGAGAGTTATTGGACCTTCGATAGACCAACAAATTAGGCTAGATATTGTTATAGTAATATTCATATAATTTGATTGACAATACTTATTACTTACCAATGAAAATCATTGCTGTCGCACAATGAAAGTACTAGAAAGTAGAAACTCTATTTATGTCAAAAACTGTCTATGAACCCCTTCACTTTTAGCCATTTCTTTCTATTAAGTACTCTACCTTTTATTTAATTAAATTGGATATGGAGTAATTATTTTGAATTTTATTGATTCTTTTTTTTAATTGGATAATAGGTTAATATACTCAGTTCATCATGTTATCTATAAATTAATTCAATTTGTATACTTAAAATTTTCTCTTTTATTAATAAAATTGATATGTAAGGCAGAGAGTTTTTTTTCTCAGAAATTAAAACAAAAAATTAATTTAAAAAAAAAAAGAAAAAAAGAAAACCAAACAGAAACAGAAACAGAAAGGCTCCATTTTTCACTCCCTTTCCTCGCCTTCCTTATCCCTGTATACCTACCAATAACCATGACCTCCTTCGTTTGTTTCACTGTTTATAATTTCCACTTTAATTTTATTGATAACTTCATCAATAGAGAAAAATTGAGGACAGCGGTGAACTAGATAGCCTACAAGCAAGACCAGGCTAAGCTTTCCACCTTTCGTCGCTCTTTAATTCCTCTATTCTGTTATCTTCTCTCTACAATGATGCTCTCTCCTTTCGTCGGTATCTTTACGACTCTGTCAACTTGTCTAGTACCGGTATATCCCCTATTTTCGAAGCAGAGAAACTAAAAAATTCATAATTTTCTCTTCTTTTTTCTCTGAAACGAATAAGGAAAGGAAATTCCTATAATGAAATTTCTAGTTTTAATTTTTGAAAAATTAAAGAAAATTTTCTTCTGTCCTAAGTGGCATTTTATAGAGTAAAATATTTAAGTTCACTTGCTTATAATGGAGAGTAAGTTACACTCTCATTAAGTCTGTTAAAAAAAGAATCATTAGATTTAAAAATAAAGATTCAAGTAGCCAATATAATCAAATAAAAGCTTGAGAATTAAATAGAAAAAAAATGGCCGAAATTTACGAACCTGAGGATATGTTTTGTCTCTATTTATAGTTTCTGTGTGTACCCATAATAACACTGTTTTTTTTTGTTTTTTTTTTTTGGTGAATGAAGGTGGGATCAACCCACAAAAGAAAACACACCGTTTCATGTCAAGTTACGTAGTTGTCATAACATTTGCAAACGTTTCGAATAGGCATTTATAATATTCATGCATACTGATAGCACATGCATATGCTGCAACAAACAACTAGCGAGAATACAGCAAACTTGAACACCTTTCAAGTGATAGAAAAATAATTAATAAGATCTGTCTTTTTCCCAATTATATTCCATTTTATTTTCTCCCAAACAACACTAGGAAATATATGAAGGTGGTGGTGGAGATTTTGACAGGAAATCTCTTCTATATTCAAGTAAAAGATGATGCAACAGTTGGCGATCTCAAGCGAGAGATTGGTGCCCAACAAAGGCTACCTCATGATCGTCTAATCTTGTTTCTTGATAACAATCAAAACCGTCCCATAAATGAAGATGGGGATGAAGCATCACTACTCGAATGTGGAGTTCATGATGGATCTCACATTTACCTTTTTTTCCTTCCACTTGATGATGCTTTTTCTCATCATTTTGTATTCACTTTCCCCGATTCTTTTTTTCTGTAACCCTAATTCCCTTTTTTTCCTGAATTTTAGCATAAAACAGTTTCAGGATTTACATTGTATTTAAATTAATACCACCTGTATGTATGTATGGCATGTAGGGAATTTAATGACCTTATTGCAAGCATTAATTTCTATTGTATTGATCGATATATAATTTTTTAAATGTTGAATACTTATTTTATAAAAAGATAAATAATTTTTTATTATAGCATTTAATATTGATGATTATTAATAACATATATTGAAATATTAAATGAATCTAACATATTATCTTCAAACTAACTCTAGGAAGGGAGATTTCAGTCCAATTAATTTTATATGATCAATATAAGAAAGACTAATCATGGGCAAAGCCAAAAAAGTACATTGTAGCAATCATTTACACTTGCTGATAGTAGATTTTTCAACATTTATATATTTATATTGAAAATCAAGAGAGAAAGAGTAAAAAATATTTTCATTTATTTTTTTGCAATTTTTTTGTTTATCCTCATAAATTAAGAAAAAAAATTTGGAACTTTTAGCTTTATAAATTTAATGTTTTTAATAATTAATATAGCAATTACCAATTAAATGTTATTTTATAAAAAATAAATTTTATTTATTTAATAGGCTTTCATGCTTTTTTTAAAAAAAAATTCAGACTTTCATATTAATAAATGATAAGTGCGCTTTAATTTTCAATTAAAAAAAAAGATATAGTTCTAATTTTTGAGGGGTTAATAAAAATTTAAAAATTTTATGTACTAAATCTAGATTTTCTTTGGGCCAATGAGACTAATACATTCAGTGAGTATTTTACACGTACTCATTTTCCGTTCTTAATTTCTTCTCTTTATTTTCAATTTTTTTTAGCAATCCATTTTGATAGCCATTGGATAAATCCATTAAAGAAGTAAAATGTTTTTTTTAAAGTTTCAAAGGTTAACCATATATAGAGTTCTAATTCGAGATTTCCAGATAAAATATATAAACTCCTACCATCCCACCTAACTTTTTTAACATTCACTATCTTTATCGTTTATTCTTTTGATTTTTATCGGCAAAGAGACTCGTTTTTAAGTCCAGTTTCAGGTTAGTTTTTCTCTTTATCTAATTATTTATTTAGTTACAACTGAAATATAATCAATTTATCATTAGTTAGTTTATTGCTGCTGATGTGATCATCAACTTAGCTTAGTTGTAGACTATATAAATAGCTATTTGTACTCTTTTAATTTCAATCAATGCAAAATATTATAATTTTCTAGCTATAAAATTTTTTTTTTATCACAATTTGTTAATTAACAATTACAAATTTTATAGTCGTCACTATAACATTCTCTTATATAACGACCATTACTTTTGTTACTATAAATCTTTATGTCATTACTAATTAACATATTTAATGACGATAAAAATGAATTCGTCCACTAAAATTATAGAGAAAAATATTTCATTGATAAATTTATAGCAATTAACAACGATATTTAGTCTCATCGAAATTTTCTTTTAATGACAACATTTTAGCGTTATCTACCTTAAGTGATGATGAATATTTATAATTTTTTTTTGGCAAAATATTTTGTCAAAAATTTTGAAGCCAAATTTTTAAGGACAAAAAATATGAATTTATGACAATGTTCATTGTCGCTAATATTAATTTTATATGACGAAATAATAATTCGTCATTTAATTGAATGGATAAGTGATGAAATAGTTTCATCTTAAATATTTATATCTAGTGACAATGTATACAAATCTATCACGATTCTAATGTGGATGCAATTGTGTCCAAAATTTTGGAGGAAAATATTCTGAAGGTGAAAAGATGATAAATTATGATAACTTTTATTGTCACCAATATCAATTTTATAAGACGATATAATAAATTGTTATTAATTAGTTGAATTTATAAATTATGAAACTTTTCATCTTCCATTTATATTTAGCAACTATGCATGCAAATTAGTCACTATTTTATTTAGAAAACAAATTTAATATAAAAAATTATGGAGGCAAATTTTTTTAAAACATAAAAAAATAATTTGTCACTGTTTATTACAATTTTTATCGTCACAAAAAGTTATTTTAAACTAACTTTGGATATAATTGTATCACTAAATTTTTAAAAATTTAAATAATGAAATCTATTTGCCATAACGCATTCTATTAATGCTGCACCAACCCCAAACATTCAAGTTTAAAAAAATAAAATAACAAAAATATAATTCTTCAAGGAAAAAAACAAGCATCGTTCCGAAGAAATATAAAATAGTGTCCATTCTTGCATATAATTGCTTTTTTTTTTTTTTGTTTCTTTTCACGTTAAATGTTTATTTTGAGAGCCTTTTTTCCACTTCAGTTGTTTACTTTTTTGAGTCGAATATTATTTAATATATATTTCCCACTTTATCCATTTTATTGCAATACACGTTTTTTCTTTTTAGCATTTTCATTACCAAATATTAGAAAATTAATAAAAGAGTATTGAAATAAATTGTAATAATGATTATTGATTCATTATTTTCTTAATCTCTATGAAAAAAGAGAGTGAAAGATAGCAATGGACCCTTTGGACACAACCAAATCTGGAACCATTACATAACTATTTGCTCTTAGAACAAAAGAACGATGCCCCAAATACCATGAATAGTTTGCCTTAAGGACTACTTTAAAGATCAAGGTTAATTTGTAATAAAAAAAAATACATCATAATACCTAAACTACTTAGATGCATGAAATATCAATAACAATGTAAGATAAGGAAAACAAAAAAAAATTCCAATTTCATAGTTTATACATAATCAATAATAATACGTATATCATGTGAAATGACACTTGATTCTTCTAAAATAACTCTAGAAAATGTTCGAACAATTTTTGTACATTACAAATCAAATAAGCCACGAGAATTGAGATTTTGACAGTCATATTTACAATAATCATTGTTGATGTGATGGTTGGAATCACCATCAATAATTTGCCTTCAGGACTACTTTAATGATCAAAGTTGATTTGAAATATCAAAAATTACGTCACAAAATCATATAATTCTATAATGCCTGAACTAGTTGATGCTGGAAGTCTCTTAAGTAGAACAAGACAAGTATAAAAATTCTAGTTTAGGGTTCTGGACAAGGGGGGCTGTGTAAAGACCAAAAAGGGCATGAGTTTTTAAAAGATAAAAACTAAAAAGGGCCATGATATGTTTGCATGGAGGAATGGGTGGCTTTAAAAACGAGGGTAATATTGTACTTTTATTAAAATAAATTTGTTCTGATTTATTTAATTAAAAAATATTGATAGAAAACCTATCAATAGCTTCATCAGAGTGCAGCAGCAGATGCCATTGATTAGAGTTTCATTTTTTATATTTCATTGTTATTATTATAATTATATTATTTTTATTTAGAGTAATTAATATAAATTTTATTGTTTAAAAATAACTCTTGCCCATTTTCCTCAACAAAAAAAAAAGAAAAGAATTTTGTACATATTATTGATGAATTGAAACTCTTCCATATAATTAGTGTAGTTAATCATCCATGATAACTTACGTTAATTTAATGTTCTAAATTTACTTGTGATATATATATATATATATATATATATATATATATATATATATATATATATATATATATATATATATATATATATATATATATATATATATATATATATATATATATAGAATTTGTTCGGTCCAGATAAACAGATGACATGATAAAATGAATTTGTAGTTGCCTGAAAGATTTGATATACCTGAGAGCAGAAACTGCTTTCAGAGCCTTCTGCTTAGGTTTCTCAAACACATGCCATAACTGTCACTTCAGAATACAGAGAAATATGCTGCGGGCATGTAACTTAAATAAGCTACAAAATGTGAGTGTACATGCACAAAATAAAATAAAATATGATTTGGTTTGGTTTTACTTCAAGAAAAGCAAAAATTAAAAAAAAAAACAACAAAAATAACATTAACCATCCTGCAGTAGCTAGAATGTATAAGATTTTAGGTGTCACGAGTGACACTACAATCAGGATATAGATGTTGCAAAGTGAAACATGGATCTGCTTCTCTATTTCTCTTCACCCATGCCTTTCTACTAATTAAAAGAAAAGTCTCAGTAGTTTTATACAAATGTCGCATTGGCATCATATGGTAGGGAAAGCAATGGTGCATCTTTGCTGCTCAAACATTCAGTAACTGAAACATGCATCTTCTTCCCTATTTCCCTTCACCATGCCTTTCTACTAATTAAAAAAAATTCTTAGCAGCTTTATGTAGATGTCACATTGGCACCATACAGAAGGAAAAACAATGATGCATCTTTGCAGCTCTAACAATCAGTAACGTTCTAGAGGCAGTAAGTTGAACTTTGCAGGGACCAATCAGACTGAACCACAAATGGGTAGTGGCAGATATGTGTGATACTACTTATTTATCATTTGCAGATTGCAAACTGGAAAAATCTTCGCACATATATGCGAAAGAAAAGACAGACAAAATTTTCTTAAACAATAGTATTGAAATACAATTTAATAAGATGAAAAGAAAATTTTGAAAATTGGTGTTGAAACCCAAAATCTAAGCTTTGCCAGTTTCAAAATTCACACAAACATGCAGCTTACCAATTTGGAAAAAGCCACAACAGTTGTATATATGAGCATATAAAATATGCACTGGGGAATCAACTAAAAAAAAATAATTCATATGCCAAGCACATCAAAAAGCAAACACTTCAGTTCTTGAACAAAAACCATACTTCCATTTTTAAGACTCATAATGCCTAATTGTAGAATAAAACAAATTACCCAACTTAGAAAACATAATATCCTGATGAAGAAGTCCTAAATTCCCTAATATATGCTCAGCTCAGAAGACCCACAAACACAAGAACTGTTATTTCAAAGAAATATTGTTGTCAAACTAGGCATTTCAAAACATCAAAAACCGAGATAGCTGGATGATTTTACACTGATAGGAAATAACAAAGCACTCGTTGCCCAAAAACAAGTCACAGTTGATTTAAACAAAGAAAAATAAGACCTATCCACATTCCTAAACTAATACAGAAAATAGGAAAAGAGGTTTGCTGGTTTAAGCTGGTTAGCGGGAATGGAGACAACATCAATGGGAAAATAAAATATCAACAGAAAATTTCAAATTATCGAAATCACTACCAAATGCAGAAAAAAAAAAGGTTCAATTCTCATCATCCCTTACCAAATTCCCAAAAAAAAGTGACTAATTTATCCAATCATTCAGTACCATCTTCAAAAGTCAGATTCTCATGGCATACATCAGGAATTATGATAAATATATACAGTTAATAATTCTGCTTGATTAGGCTGCTAGGATTACTTTTTAAAAGAAATGGAAAGAAAGGAAATTAGTGCAGGCAGGGATAAGAGAGAATCAATTGCTTAAACTAGATATTTTCCTGATGCATTCGCAATAGTCAAACTTGAGAAACCAAATAGATGCTAAGAAAATGCTTAGATTGTGTTTTGGATAAGTAAAACGATTATAGATTGTGTAAATTGAAACATAATATAATTCCAAGTGCTCCATTTAGATGTCAACAAATTGGAACCAGATCGAAATCTATTTTTTTTATTGTACAAGCCTTATAGTGTCAAGGACGTGACTGAAGTTAGAATTTGAAAGGTGATTATGAACAAGCCTTGTAATATGAAGAAGATCTTGATAGCAAAGAGGATGCCACGAAGGTGAACTTTTTTCTTGAAGTAGTACTTGCAAATCAAGTGGATTGAAAGAGTTCGAGAGAGTGGTCATTTTCATGGTTACTGTGCCGGCTGTTAAAATTAGGTCCGCTTGTCTAGGACTAGATCTTGGTACTAGTCCATAACGATATAAATTATATATTTTATTTAATTTAATTTATATTATATAATTTAATTTATATAAATATTATATTATATTAATTTATATAAATATTATATTATATATTTATATTTATATTTAATTTATATATTTATTATTATTATTTATATTTAATTTATATATTTATATTTAATTTAAATTTATATATTATATAAAATATACACTAATGCTCTTGATTTCGATGGTGGATTGAAGACTGAAGAAGCTAAGTTTTGTGGAAAGCCACATGTAGAGGATTATCTGGATTTTTGAATCTTGCTGGTTTGAATCAAAAATATGATAGAGACGAGATGAGAGTAGTTTGATATACAGTATTGAGGATTTGGGATTCGAAAGAAGATTCTGTAACTGATAAAACAACAGGGGTGCAACCAATGTTGATAGCAGCAGTAAACGAAAAGTATTAATACCTTGTGGTTGAAATAATGATTTTGGTTCAGCAATAGCTAAAGGAGGCAAAATTTCCTAAGATATGATGTCTTGAAATTTCTAGTTCGACTTATATGGAACTCTTTGGGATTTGATTTTAATTAGTATGGTTTGATCGCCACTCTATAAATGAATTTAATTGATAAGGAGAGATGGTCAACAGAAGACTAGCTAGTTATGTATTAAGTTGTAAGTTGGTAACACATTCCCCACTTTTGCTATGACATCCAATTCAGTTGAGACTTTTAATTAGTAGGACTTTGTTTCTTTTTTTGTCAATATCTGGCATGCAATAATCTACTATTTAACATCGACTTTAATTCACGGAAGAGAAATGACAATCTTTTTATATAAATATATTTTTTTCCCTTCTTTTTTCTTTTGAACAGGTTTAGATGAATATGTATTTTGTATTTGTTGGTTGTTTATGTCTCTCTTGTCCAATATTTGTGCAGAATAGGATTACACATATGAAGTTGGTTCACATAGATATTTTTTTTGAAGCAGTAGAGGAGGACAAAAGCATAATTTTGATTCTAAATTTATTAGGGTGATGGAAACAACTTCAAATATTAATTGGATTGAAGGTTATCCGTTATCCACTTATAGTGCTACACTAGCCAAGCATGGAGCCTATGAAACAGGATGGGGCAGCTTATTTGTTTTAGTGAAAGCTAAATCAAGCTGTTTATACCATCGAAAGTAATGGAGGTGCCATAAAAGCAAATGGTGTGATGTATTAATATACATTCCAAAAGTTTAAGGATATAATGATATCAGAAAAAGCTTGCTTAATTACTTGACAAGGATTAGGCATGCCATTTGCTACTGTAAGCTTATAAATTATTTAAAGACATGAATTGGTAAGTGGGAAACAACATATTTTCAGTATTATAATTTATAAAACATATTGGATGACATGAGCACTAATATAACTCCCTAAAATCAAGGTATTAACCAGAATAATTGAAGTAGCAAACTAAAATGGATATTAAACATTAACTTGACCATACCTAACTTCTACTTGCGGTGGTGTTTTAATAATTCAATAAAATATACACAGCCAACAGGCATGCTTGCTTCAAGATGAAAGCATTTTAAATAATAAATTAATATACAGGTATATTTCCATAAAAGGGAAATACTATGATTAAATCTAGGTTTCTACATTGGAAAAGACAGTGTTCCAGCACACAATGATAAAAAATATCCTTGTGTCCAAGCAAAAATAACACTGTACTTTTAGTTACTAGCAAAGGTGATATAAATGGTAATAGAAGAATGTAAGATTTGCACTTTTGAAGCATTATCTGATTGATGAGATATATGACAAACTTGAGACAAGTTCCACATTAGGTTATGAACTATGACCAAATTTAAGCAAACATTAAGTTTAGCGCACATAAGAGATTAATTAAATATAATTTCATGTTTTAATGAGGAAAGGAGTATAATTAATAAAAACAATGCTTTTTATATTTGAAGGTTGAAGCTTACATGCAAACATAAAATATTTTATCGAGTTGTATGATAATTATCCATAAGCCTATTTTGTGAGAAAAAAAGAAAAGAATAAGAGAAATTAGAAAAAAAAAAAAACTGACTAGGCTAGGTTTTGAATAGAATTTAAGAACTTAATTGAAACTTGTAACCTTATATATATCCAATTCAATTTAACCTTATAACTCAAGCAAGGCTAGCATTTGAATTGAATTTAAGAGCTTAATTGAAACTAGTAACCTTATATAAATTTGTTTCAATATAACCTTATAACTCAAGCAATTGTTTGATAAAAGTAATTATATAATTTATTTGACAGAGAGATTTAAAGTTTAAGGTTCTAGGTCCATGGGTGATATATGTTTATGTCTGGATTAAAATTCCCTCAAGTTCACTCAAACATGATAGGTCATGTTAGGGAGACCTGAGCCATTCAACCACAAAGAACGGTTAAGATTAAATCTAATTAAATAATTTTTTCTTTTTAAAATTTTT
Organism: Triadica sebifera; assembly: GCA_023653625.1. Classification (NCBI taxonomy): domain Eukaryota; kingdom Viridiplantae; phylum Streptophyta; class Magnoliopsida; order Malpighiales; family Euphorbiaceae; genus Triadica; species Triadica sebifera. Next base: position 6,934,040 of record JALBGG010000023.1, on the reverse strand, counting down.
ATCAGGTTTAATCTCTACCATTTATTTTTGGGTGAAAGGGTCAAATCAACCTAACATAACCTATCATGTTTGGGTGAACTTGAGGGGATCCTAATCCCTTCCTGTATAATTGTTCTTTAAGTTCATATTGCTTCATCTCCAGCCTGATATAGGAAACAGTTGTTTAGGTTGATAATGTCAAAATGATGTTTAAGGGTGTTGCTTTGTTAATATATATATATTCCTCATGATTAAATGCATAAATGAAAGAAACATAAGTTTAAAGTTTAGTTGATAAGAATCTATTTTTCAAAAATCATATATTTCTACTGTAGAATTTCTAAAGATATCCCCCTTAGGCTTTTCAGCGGGCAAAATTTCAATAAAGCAGCCTCTAACTATATAGCTAATCATCATTTGTATAGGGTAAAAGGATTAGTGCATTCAATTAATAATGATCAACATGAACTAATAGCCATACCTTATTTAATAGCAAATTGCTTTATGTTAAACATATTAATGTATAATGCTATGAGTGAAATTAAGGACATAAATGCAACCGAATGACAATTTGTTATATTTTAGTAGACGCATGCAAAATTTGTTAACACTGTGCTCAAACCCTATAAATGTATTTATATGTATTAATTTGTATCTTTATATATTAATGAAAGAGAAAACAGAGATTCATATATTTGGAAGGTCGATTGGAAAACGAACAGTCTTTCTGCATATAGACACATTTAAGGTCACAAAACAAACTGGACCCATAAACTATCCAAACGAATTAATTGACCAACATAAGAGAAGAAAAAGATACGTATCTTGCGGAAGATGTGGACGAACATAGAGAGGAAGCTCGCCGTCGTCAGCAAAGAGGGAGCTTTGCGGGTTTGAAACTTTCTCGAGAAAATTTTCAGTAATATGCGAAAATCTCGTGGAGACAAAATGGAGAGTATCACACAAAATGAAATTAATGAAAACAAGCTAATATGGGTAGTGGAGAGTGAAGGAAACTAAATCAGGGCGGGATTTGAGAACTAGTTAGGGTTAAGATTTGGGAAATTTTGAAACGAGCAAATTGGAGGAAACGAAAGGAAGGTTGGGCTAGCTGACAAAATATAAAAGAAATAAAAATAGGGTAATTTTGAATTTTGAATTTTCTTTATTATTTGTTGAATTTTTTATTTCTTTTAAATCTTTTGATTAATTAAAAAATATTTTAAATTGAATAAATTTTAGTATTTTTCATTCACAAAAAATCTATAAAAAATAATGTTAAAAAAAGTACCATATGGTTTATAGTTTTTAACAGAAAGGGACGTATGTTTTTTCTTTATCAAATAGGTGTCTTGTAAATACTGTTACCTAACCGTTTTCAGCTCTTCTTGAGTGGTTAGGAAATTGGCTTTACTGAATTTTTTAATAGAATTTTTTTTATATAGAAATAATAAGATGTTTAATAAATTGATTTATTTATTTATTTATAAATTAATTAATATTTCTTATAAATAAGTTTTATATATGTTGAATATTGAGCAAAACATTTATAAAATACAAAATTTTCTCAATGTAGCAATTGACAAGTTATACGCTTGATGCAATAAATGAAATTTGGTAATTGTTAAATGAAATTTGGTAATCAAATGTTATTATTAAATATTAAAATATGAAAATAAAAAATAATTATCAGTGAACATCAATGTAAAATTATCTAATTATAATTGTATAATAATATCTTCATTGATGCACTTATCTATCTGAGTATTTATGGAGATTATTAGTCAACTCAATAGTCAATCCCTTTGAAGAATTATATTTTTTCCTTTTTGCTGAATTTACAAACATTAACCACCTTTCCAAGAAAATAATTGGCTAACAGTAATTTAGAAATCTAATACTAAATGCACATAGTTTGTACAGGTTTGCTATTGTTATTAATTAGAAATCTTTTGCCCCTTGAAATAATGTTCTCATTGTCTATATATAACTGTGTTTAATTGTTATGTAAAATTGATAAGAAAGCATACTAATTTGTTAAAAAAAAAAACTTAAAACAATACATGAATAATTTGCCTTAAGGAATACTCTAAAGATCAAGGTTGATTTGAAATAACAAAATTTACATCATTATAATACCTAAAATACTTGATGCATGAAATATCATATATAGTATAAGACAAAAAAAAATTCCAATTTCATCATTTATACATAATCAATGATAATTTAGTTCTTCTAAATTAACTTTAGAAAATTTTTTAACAATTTTTGTACATTACAAATCAAATAAGCCAGCAGAATTGAGTTTTTGACTGAGTAAAATTTAAAATAGTTATTGTCGATGTGATGGTTGAAATCCTAATTCTTAAAGTTATTTAATTTTTTTTGCATTTTGATTTGTTAGTTTTATATTTTGGTATAGAGGGCCATTAAATTATCTTAAATATAGTATGACTTTTAATCCAGGAGGCTTTGCTGAAATTTCAATACAATTTTTAAATAGGACAAGATTAATCCTTAGGGTTGAAAAGAAATGCAAAAAATAATACATTTAACTTAATTTATATTATTAATTAAGTTAATAATATAATAATACATTATAATTACTGATAATAAACAATTAAATTAGAGAAAATTAAAATTTGCTGGGCATTAACATATTAAAATGATACAAAAAGTATTAATTCGTATCTAAATGTTTATCGCGACAAAGAAACCGCCGCCATATAACTAAGGTAGCGTCAAAACTTCTTTTTGCTAGGACGACGAAAATTTGTCGCTAGATATATGCATTTAGCGAGTAAGTTTCCTGTCGCTAAAAAATGGCATCAGTGGAAAACCCGGCCCTCTCCACGGTTGAAGACTTATTGGCAAAGAATATCGCCACGACAACAAGCATAATTTCTCTTGCCAAAAACCCTTCTTTCTACAAGCAGCAACACCCAGATCGTCCAAAATAATTAATGCATTCTTTTGATGGAAAAAGTAATACATTATAGTTAATTTCAAATTAATAAATATATATATACACACACCAAATTGCTATTAACCTGGCAATGACTAATGAGTTGATACCATTATAACATAAAATCATCAATATATGTATAATGTATATCATTCAAAATGTACATTTGTTATGATAAATGGGTAAAATGTCTCATTAATACTAAAACTATTGTATGTGTATCAAATTGATATAAAAACTTTATTTTGTATCAAATTGATATCAAAACTTTGAAATTGAATTTCAGATTATGATACTTAAAAATTTTTCAGCATCCAGATCAACATGAATTAACAAAAAAAAGTTATTTATACTATGATTTAGGACTAATTTCAAAAGATCGATACCAATTTGATATAAAAAAGATATTGGTACCATTGAATCATTTTCCCTTATCAAATAGTTACTAAACACATTAACATGTTATAAAAGTCAATCACAGGTATTTTTTTCTAATTCATAAATATATATAACTCAAGCAACTACTATATAATGCACATTATACAACTAATTAATCAATTTAATATAGTAGCCCGTGTAAATTCAAGAAATTTACACATTAGCATTATGAGTATTCATGAAATAATTATTTATAGTCAATTAAATGAAATCCGTAGGCTAAGTAATTAGTATAGCAAAGAACCAAACAAAAAATATAAGTATTCGTAAAGAAAAAAGAAGAAAAAAATGTAAAGCCACATCATTAAACAGTGTAAGACACAATAACAAAAACTCGTGCATCTCTATAAATTTAACTAGCTATGATTCATTGCTACCTATATTTTAACTACTAACAGATTAGAGTGAGATTCCAGTAAAATTAATTTAAATTCCGAAAGGTGCAATAAATGGGGGAAATGTACACATATACAAGACTACGAACATTGCATCTCTATTTCCAGCCTTCTCCACCTAATTCCCTTGCCTTTCTAATATTAACTTAGTAGGAGCAAGGACTAGCGACACTACTACTGATCAGCATATGTAAATTGCAAATTCAAAAATCTCTTGCTTAAATCAAATCCATATTAAAATATATATGTATCTTAATATATAGAAATTTTTTCAGTATAAGGTTCAACACATTAACTCTCAACATACAAACACTGCACATGTATGGATAAGAGTGGCAATCATGGAACACAACAAAAATTAGGGAGCTTTGTTTGTGTGTTGAGAGTTAATATGTCGATCCTTATACTGAAAAAATATCTATATTTTAAGATACGTATATTTAAAATTTGTAATATGGATTTGATCTTGTAAAAAGAATATTATTGTGACTTGGAATAATTTCTTTATAATAGATACTTTTACAAGGAACTCTTGTTTGGATGACAGCAATGATGACATATGGCATGACAAGGTTAAGGTAAGAAAGGAACCATTAAAATCATTGGTGGCTATATTTCTCTCCCAAATACATAATATCCTATCATCAGCTTATATTCTGATCTCCACTTTGTGGCCAAGGAAGGGGGAAGTTTGGATAGGGCTTTCAAGGCTGATTTTTGGCGAAAATTCTGTCCATTGGGAAATTGAAATTATTGAATTATTTTCTATTATCATTTGTGAAATATTCCTTGCTACATATCTGCAGTCATACATATACAATTTTTCTGGTACAATAGAGCAAATTATATATAACTCTCTTGAAATTTTAATTTTGAAAAAAAAACAAATTTTTTAAAAACTATTAGCGCATTTTTATCATTTGATAAAAATATCATTTGAGATAATAATTAGAAATATAGAGTTTTGAATGTACTGTATGCTCTGTAATTATAGTAATTGGTAATAAATAGAAACTTTATATTTTTATAAAATGTCATTATGCTATACATGAAACTCTAGATAATTCACATAAAAAACATTTCAAATATAGAAAAATCATGTAATGTATTTTACTGTGATATTTAAAATTCATATAGTATCAGATGAATGAATGTTAATCCAAATAACACTATTAATTTTTAAAAAATTTATTTTTAATTTATTAAAATTTTGGGCAATTATTTGTAATTTGTTCATTACAGGGCAGCAAAATGCCCTCTACTGTAGCATTGCTCAGTTGAGCTCCTCCCATAATAATAATTCAATTGGTATTTAAATGTATCGAAATTTCAAATTAGTACTTAATATTCTTTTTTTCCCCCAAAAAAACTCTACTGAATTCAAGAAATCAACATAATTTTTAAACCTGCATTTTTATATTACTGTAGTAGGACAGTCTTATGATATCATGGAGCAAGTTTATATATATATATATAAGAAAGACAACTGCTAGGGTGAAATTAGAACAATGAGAACCAGTCATTCTCCAGAGTCCAGACATAGACTAATTGGCGTAGCCAAGTGACACCACGTCACCACCTCCCATTCAGGCCAGTCTGAGTGAGTGTTGTGGAGATCATGAATAATCAGACTCACCAGTGCACCACTATATAACATAACCAGAAAAACAAAAAAAAAAATCATTACTAATATTTTTTGAAGCGCTGAAAAAAAACCATATCTTATTTCGAATAACTCAACCAACAAACATACTCGGAGAGAGAGGGAGAGACACACACACACACAGAGAATATGGCAATGGCAATGGCGCTTCGCAGGCTCTCCTCTTCCTTCGTCAAGCCTATTCGTCCTCTCTTCAATGCCACCTCCCTCTATTACATGGTTCTCTTCCTTCTTTTCCTTCATTTTCCTCTCAACCAAACTCAGAAATCCCTTCTCTGCTTGTTCTTTCATTGATTTACTTCTCATTAATTAGTAACTCCGGTTTCTTTTTCTTCTTCTGCAGTCTTCGTTGCCTAATGAAGCTGTGTACGACAAGGAGAAGTCTGGTGTCACAGTATGCTCCTGAAATTTTCTCTTTCCATATTTCCTTCCATTTCGCTTTTACTCATGCCTTTTCTTTCTTTCTTTTATTTATTTATTTTTTTCTAATTTTAACTGAAAAATTATACTTTTATGTACAGTGGCCAAAGCAGCTTAATTCACCGCTGGAAGTTGTGGACCCTGAGATTGCTGAAATTATTGAGCTCGAGAAAGCGCGCCAATGGAAGGTAATTACTCTTTCTATGCATGAGTTTCCGTTGAATAAGTTTGGGTCTATTCAACATCTTTGCCTACTATCCGAGCCTTATTTGTTTATGCTGGTCTGCTTTGTAACTGATTCAGTCGGACATAATATGATTTCCAATCTAAATCAACTAAACGTACGTAATCTCAATCCAATTTTGTCTTTTCAACTTTCCTGTCTGTCCATTGGAAAATTTACATGTAATTAATTTAACGAAAAAATTTCCTCTTTACTTTCTGGTTAAGGGTCAGATTTACTTCTTGTCTTCGTTTCTTCGTCTATTCTTGATTTATTTATTTATTTTCTATTTATTTCCTTGTCTCTTGTTTGATGTTGTTGCTATACATATTTGCATACTTTGATTTTTCCGAGAATTAAATTTAGGATATTAATTAATTTATAATTTGTTATCTACTGAAATATGCTATGCCTACAGGGGTTGGAACTCATTCCTTCTGAGAACTTTACTTCTGTATCTGTGATGCAAGCCGTTGGATCTGTCATGACCAACAAGTACAGTGAAGGATATCCGGGTGCCAGATACTATGGAGGAAATGAGTAAGTCATCCACTGCGAGGTTGTGAGTTGGAAATCCTAGTCAGCCAATTTAGTCAAAATTATTTTGCTTTAAACAGTCTTTGTGATCATCTAGCTTAATTGACATCTGCAAATGTTGTCCTTGAACTTTTTGATTAATGCATCCAACTTACAGGTATATTGACATGGCAGAGTCGTTATGTCAAAAGCGTGCATTGGAAGCATTTCGATTGGATCCCGCAAAGTGGGGAGGTACCTACTCCTTTTCTATTAGTCATTTGTTGAAGTTTGTAAGAGTTACTGTCTTCGAAGGGAAACAGAGACATGCTATCTGAGCAGCATCATTAAGAAAGAAATTGGTCTGGATTTTGTTAGCATTATAGCATATGTATCAGCATCTGTAAATTCATTATTCCCTTTCATGTTGCAGTGAATGTGCAGTCTCTATCTGGGTCTCCAGCAAATTTTCAAGTCTACACTGCGTTATTAAAAGCTCATGATAGAATCATGGCACTTGATCTTCCTCATGGCGGGCATCTTTCTCATGGATATCAGGTGCTTATGACTTCCATGCTTTATTTTTCTCTCTTCGCTTGTCATATATGACTGTGTACCTATATGCATAGTTTAACCATTTTCCTTTGAACATTTGTAAGATTCCTTTTTGTACATATAAAACTAGTTGTTTCTGGAAATATAGTTTGTCATGGATGAATTATGCTCCGCCTATTCACTTTTGTTTGTCAAGTGCCTAACAATTAATGATTCTTTGGATCTAATGAAGCACTGTCTCTGCTACTGTGTTATTCCGTGGCACAATCTTTTATGAAGACTTTGGTTTTTCATCTTGCTTTTTTTCTTATTTATCCCAGTTTGCATACGATTTTCATCCAACCTGCCAAAAGTAACGGCACTAATACATTCCACTATGCTGTTGAAAGGAACTTGTTTTTTTTTTCTTTCTTTCTTTTTTTTTTTTTTTTTTTTTTTTGGGGAGGAAAAAAAGAAAGGAAGTGGAAAACACTTCCTAGATTTTTCTGAGAATAAGAAGGAAACATTCAAATTCATTGACATTTATCATTTTGGCTATAATTTTGGGGTCTATTTCGATGTATTGCTGCATGCCTGTAATTGTGAATTATCTCATAAGTTTTCTATTGGATTTAGTCGATCTATTGATTTTATTTTAAGTTTCTTCATATTATTTTAATGACCACAAATCAATAATATCATCATTTTTCCTCCTTTTCTGCAGACAGACACTAAAAAAATATCTGCGGTGTCCATATTTTTTGAGACAATGCCATACAGATTGAACGAGAGCACTGGCTATATTGACTACGATCAGGTAGGTAATAGAATTTAATAATAATATAAAATTATAGTTTTGGTAGGAGATTGGTTTGATAACATATTCTGCGTTCACATCAATTTACCCCATATTTATATATATAGCCCTTGGGATGAATACTTTTCTTGCATTAGCAGGCTAATCTATCCTCAAATTATAATAATTGGATTGTTTGCTTCTTTTGTTCTCTGTTTCCAACTGGCGTCTCACTTCTTCTTTTGGCCCTTTTCCGCATTTTAAACACTTGGAACAGTGAGATATTGTTTTCCATTCCAGCCACTTCCATATCAACATGAAATCTTAGAATCAGCCACTTGCCTTTCAGGCCTTAACCATCTGAACCCAGCAGTGGTAACATTTTTTATGCATACAACTGTCTTTTTCATTATTGCATTATTCCTCGCAATAATAGGTATAGTTGAAAAAGCCCTTAATTGAATAATATAAAAAGTACATGATCATAGCCTGTAATATCTTTTTTCTCATGGTTGTGTAAAGTTTACTGCATATTTAAGCATGTAGAACTACTACATTTGTCACATTATAGATATACACATATTTTATGTACTTGCACTTCTCTGCCTATGAGTGAGTAAAAAGAAATGTGTGACCTCTATTGCAGCTGGAGAAGAGTGCCAGTCTTTTCAGACCAAAGTTAATAGTTGCTGGTGCTAGTGCTTATGCACGCTTATATGATTATGCACATATTCGCAAGGTAACCTCCTTTGGATTACTTTTCGCATTTGGGCTTCCAATCAAGACAGCTATAATTCAGAGTTGCTGAGTTGATACTTTCTGTAGTTTATAAGGTTGAATTTGTCGTAACAGATCTGTGACAAACAAAAAGCAATAATGTTGGCTGATATGGCACACATTAGTGGTTTGGTTGCAGCTGGCGTCGTCCCATCACCTTTTGATTATGCAGATGTAGTGACCACCACAACTCACAAGTCACTTCGTGGGCCACGTGGAGCCATGATTTTCTTCAGAAAGGGGGTCAAAGAGATTAACAAACAAGGCCAAGAGGTGAGTTGCTGAAGGAAATATCATGTAATAAATATTGACATCCTTGTCTTAATAGCATCTTCTGGATACCTTTTTGCATCTTTCTTTTGCTAAAATTGAGATTTCTGAGGTGGAACTAACAATTCTCTTTTGAGTTTTTGCTAAAGGTCTTGTATGACTATGAGGACAAAATCAATCAAGCTGTGTTTCCTGGACTGCAAGGGGGTCCCCACAATCACACAATTGCGGGTTTAGCAGTTGCACTAAAGCAGGTTAGTATGCTCATAAGATAGTTCCCACTTGAGAGTTTTTCCTATTAGTTGCATATGTTGCATCTTCTTAGGAAGAAAGAGATCCGCATTAGCGTCAGTACATGACAACTAAAAATGGACGCATTAGTGTCAATACAGAAGAGGTTGGAAATGCCCAAGAAATGAATTATTTCTTATTTTCTTCAATGCACAGCCAAGTTTGTATTAGGTTGATAGTAAATGAAGCTATACTACAGTGGTTAGATTGTAAAGCAGACAATATGATGGTATAGACCATATCTGAAGCTCTGGGCTAAGAGAAAGAATGACCAAGTTCCGATGCCCTTAACGTCATTTTTCAATGGCTAAATTTCTTCTCTCTCTAAAATGCAAAATTAACACCAAATTTCACTTTACACTGTTCAGTTCTATTTTCATAATTTCCTTCTCTCTTTGTGCAGGCTACAACTCCAGAATACAGAGCCTATCAGGAGCAAGTCCTTAGTAACTGCACAAAATTTGCACAGGTATCACATTATTTTATTAGATGTAGCAAATTTGTAATTTTATTAAATAAGAGCAATTTTATCTCACTGATGAGAGACTTAACACTGAATTATTATCTCATCAGAGTGTGAATCCTGTTGATTTCCATCCAGTATCTTGATATCTTCAAATTTTGCAGACTTTAGTTGAGAAGGGATATGAACTTGTTTCTGGCGGGACTGAGAACCATTTAGTTTTGGTGAATTTGAAGAACAAGGTAGGAGGGTTTTGTTCTCTCTTATTTGACCACCTGATAGAATAGGAGTGCCTTTGGATGTTAGCTAAGGTGGTAAAGGTTGCTTTAAGACAATTCAACCTGTGCCAGTAGGCTATGACATATGCAGTCCATCTGATGGTTGTGAATTTAATAACATTTTATCCTGTAAAGTAGGGTACTGCTACTTTTTCTTCATTTGTTTCTCCTCCTTAAAACTATCATGTTACAGGGTATTGATGGTTCCAGAGTTGAAAAGGTGCTTGAAGCTGTTCACATTGCTGCAAACAAAAATACAGTTCCTGGAGATGTATCTGCCATGGTTCCTGGTGGCATAAGAATGGGTAAAACCTTTTGATAAAGAAATCTTGTCTGTTTGTGGTGACTTTGATTGACAAATCCACCTGCACTTTTCAGGAACCCCTGCTCTTACCTCAAGGGGATTTGTTGAAGAGGATTTTGTCAAGGTAGCGGAATTCTTTGATGCTGCTGTGAATTTGGCAGTGAAGATCAAGGGTCAAGCCAAAGGTTAGCAAATCATAAACATATATTCATGGTTGTTTCTGGTACTCAACAAGCTAATGGAGCTTGTGTGCCGTCAATTTTCAAAACCAGGAAACAAGTTAAAGGACTTTATAGCTACAATTCCTAACTTCCAATCTGGGATTGCAAAACTCCGCCATGATGTTGAAGAGTATGCCAAGCAATTCCCAACCATTGGGTTTGAGAAAGAAACCATGAAGTACAAGAATTGAGCAAGAGTTCTGAACTGCATCAGGTATATATGATCAACGCAACATTGCTGCAATCGACCATATTCATGGTGACATTAGGACTCAGAAGAAAAACAATATGCAGTTCACAAATAGAATGTCTAATGTTACAACTCCTTTGCTAGACCAGGTTTATGTAGACCAAACCAATGGGAGAATGTCATGTAAGCAAAATAATTTACATGATACTCAGTCATTGGTTTGACCCACCTTGGACCAGGTCTAGGCAAGAAATTTTTTTAATATATATCACCTAGAAAAGGGTAACTTGACTTTATGAGAATGCATATTAACTATAATATGCATAAATAGAAGGAAAAAGAAAACACTGCCATGTAACTTACTATTGAATGGAAAAGACGAGTGTGCCTGTTGTTGTGTTGCATCTTGTTTTTACCAATCTTTCAGTTGAACAAAGTTCAACTCAAAAACCTTATAATGTTACATTTTAATGTCTTTGCTGATTCTTTATTTTTGTTCAGCAGGTTCCCAGATTTCAGAAGAATTTTTTTATTTTTGTTCAGCAGGATCGCAGATTTCAGAAGAATTTTTCTACTTCGTGGAGGTGTATGAAAAATGGCATTAACCTGTGGATCATATCAGGGCTGCGAATTCAGGGCATTTTATCCATATAAATCTTGCAAACCTTGATCTGTATCTGTTTTTATGTATATATGCACAGAGTCAGTGAATTCGCTAAGTAAACCAATAAACTTTCTCATTCTAAATGTGATCACCTTTTTTTCCTCTCCTGTTGAAGGTCTTATTGGCCTAACAACACATAGCACAAAAAATTGGGGTTGGTTCAGCCACTATATGAGCAAAGTAGCTTCTAGCTCCAGATACTTTCATCAGGGGAATCATGCCCAGATTCAATCTGGGAAAATTTTTAAATCGTTAAGATAAGAAGTCATACGCACAGAATATGTTGGCAAGCTACAATTCAAAAAATTTAATCACATAACTATAGATTTTCATGAGAATCTCATTCATGAATCATCTGATGTTTTTCTTCCTTTTCCAATCTTTATTGTTAATTTTTTTTCTTGCGGTATGGAAAGAGGTATCAATGGTTGAAGACTGCAAAAAGGAATCATGCGAGAAATCACTTCTATGTAGGACAAGAACTAGGTACAACCTTAACATATACGAGTTGACGGGGAAGTAAGAAATAGGAATGAGAGCACTTGTTGATGAATTTTTAGGTTTGTTTGCATCAGCCTCTTTCCCGCTGCTGGAGGCGACTTGCGCATCATCTGAAACCTTGGACGAAGGTGAAGGAGCAAAGCAAGTAAACATGGCTGGGAACTGAACCATTTTTCTTTATTTTTATGTGTGATCTAACGAGTATGCGAGTATTTTGTTTGCTTGAGTTGGAGGAGGAGAAATGGAGATTAAAGACTGGTTGTAATAGAGTATGAATTCGGATGAATGAGGGTTTAGGTGAAAATATGTGTCCCATTTATAGGGAAAGATGACAAATATTGGGAAGTTGAGTAAAACTAGATTATCTTGATGTGGTGGGGCAAGTAATAGGGAGTTTCTAGGAAATTGACGCTCGCAGTATTTTCTTCAATTTTGCGTAAAGCACTGGTATTTTATTTAACAATTTAGGGTTATATAAATCTCTTTCATTCCCAAAAATGTGCATTTTTGTGAAATTAAATTTTGATAAATTAATAAATTTAAAATAGATTTATTAGTTATAACTTATAGATATATTATTTTTGAATTTATAAATTTATAAAATATATTTTATAAATTTATTATTTTTAACTTATAAATTTATCAGTTATAATTTAAGGTATATCATTTTATTATTACAGATTCATTGTTTTAAAGTTAAAAGTTTATTATTTAGAAGTTATAAGTTTATCGTTTATAAGTTATAGGTTTATTATTTATAATTTGCAAATTTATCATTTTGAACTTGTAGATTTATTATTAAAAGCTATAAGTTTATTATTTATAACTTACTGTTTATCACTTACAGATTCATTATTTTCAATTTACAGATTTATCGTTTTGAACTTACAAGTTTATCCTTTTAAAACTGTAGATTTATCATTTAAAATTTATAAATTTATTGTTTAAATTTACAGATTCATCGTTTATATTTTGCAAATTTATCATTTTGAACTTATAAATTCATCGTATATAAACTATACGTTCATCGTTTATAATTTGCAGTTTTATCACTTACATGTTCATCGTTTATAATTTGTAAGTTTATTATTTCTACTAAATATATCGTTTTCAACCTCCAACATAATTTTTCTTTTTATATTACTCATTTTTAGTTCAAATATCTTTATTTTCTTTCATAAAAAAAATTAAAATTAAAATTTATATTCCAAACAATAATAATAATTTTTATAATATTCAAAAATATTAAAAATAAAATTAAATATATAAATTTAAAAAATTTATCTCTTTAAAAACATACTTAAAATATACATATATTTTTTTCTTTTTATCTCTGTGAACAAGAAAAATAATACGCTGAAAAATAAAAAAAAATACAGTGAATACCTAGTTAAAAATAGTATATTACCAATTAATAACATACGAAATATCATACGTCCGAGTTCATAAATATAATTTGCGGAAACAATACAAGATTATGTTTTATATATATAAAAGATCTGAATGTTTTTCCTATCAAGTAATTGCTATTGATTATCAATTATCTGAAACTTCTCAAATATTTATTTAATTTTATATAAAATGCCATTAGTTTTGTGATATTCATAAAAGTTTCATATGTCAATCACAATTTCTATGTAAATTACATGTTTATGGTTTATCATTTACAATTTGTAAGTTTATTATTTTTTACTAAATACATCTTTTTTAACCTCCAATAACATAAATTTTTTTCTCTATATTACTCATTTTTAATTCAAATATCTTCATTTTCTTTCATATTATTCCAAACAATAATAATATTATTAAAAATACTAAAAATAAAAATAAATATACAAAATAAAAAAAATTTCTCTCTCTAAAAATAAACTTAAAATATATATAATTTTTTTTCTTTTTTTATCTTTGTGAACAAAAAAAATAAAAGAAAAATAAGAAGAAGAATAAAAAAAAATATAATGAATGTCTAGTTAAAAAAATAATATTATATCAATTAATAACATATGAAACGTCGTATTTCTGAATTCATAATATAATTTGCGGAAAATATAGAGATAAACAATACAAGATTTATATATATATATATATATATATATATATATATATATATATATATATATATATATATATAAGATCTGAATGTCTTCCTATCAGTTATGAGTAATTGCTATTGATTATCAGTTATCCGAAACTTATCAAACATTAATTTAATTTTATATAAAATACCGCTGGTTTTGTGATATTCATAAAAGTTTCATATGTCAATCACAATTTGGATACTAAACGGGCAAATGTTTATTACCTATAAATGATTAAATACAACAATAGTTATCAATAAATAATTTAATTGTAGTATAAGAGAGATTAATTTAGAGGGCATTTAGTTTATCTGATTGGGCAACTAATAAATATTTGATACTTAATAATTGTCGAAATGGGTTAGTTTTTATAATCAACATCTAACTTATTAGAATTTCAATTAGTTCCTATTTTCATCAATTCTATTTTAATACTTTCAAAAACGACTGAAAATTTTTAATATAAAAATTAAGGATGTATTGGGGTACATTTTGATTTCAAAATTTTTGTTTTGTTTTTTTTTTAAAAAAAAATCAAAACCTATTGAGATGAAACAAATGGTTTTCACTTAATATAAATCAGCGGAGCACTATTCAATAGTTAAAACCAAAATATCCTTACTATTGATTTCGTGCTTTTGAATCTCACCTTTTTTAACTCTCCCAATCCGTCATTTGATAGATCAAATTATTTTCCTTTTCAGAAAGAAAATGATGTTTTTGTGACCTAATCCTCGAAGCCATGTTTTTCACTTCCACTGCCAATCACTTCAGATTATGCGCCTGCCTATACAAATGATATGGTTGTGTGTATATACATAATACGTACATCCTCCAGGATCCAAGTTCCATTTTTTTTCCTTTTTTTAAAAAATAAAAAATAAAAAATCACTATAATCCCTCCAAGCCCGAGCCCAAGATACTGCTAAGGAGACAAGAACCCACTGAGAAATGATGTTAGAAGAGAGAATGAAAACTAAACTTGACATGCCCAACACAAAGCTAATAGGTAACAGCCACTCTGCTTATGGCCAATATGCCAATGGCGTCACGTATTTCTGTCTCTCGCTCAATCCGCCCAATACCAAAACGCTCTTCTTATTCCCATCTTGCCCCCAAACATATCCTAAAATCTCTTCCCTGCCCTCCTTGGTCCTCTTCTTTCTCCTTCTGTCTTCCATCTTTCCATAAATCTATTCCTATCTCTCTATGTGATAATCCGGTTCTTCTTAGTTAATGATTTTATTTTATTTTTGAAAAGGAAAAAAAAATCTGCCATATACTAATCTATCAATATTTTATTATGTAATTTTAATTTTAATTATTTTATTTATATAGTATTTGATTGGTTATATTTTTTTATTAGTAATTAAATAAAAATCTATAACTTATTCCCTATCTTTTAGTGTCCATATTCCATTAAAACTGTGACCACTCTATTACTTTCCTTCTTCATCGTTTAATTCCCAAATTCACATTAATGGAGCATCAATACTTTTGTTTTCCTCCTTCAAGTCGCAACTCCTCATCACCTGTAAGTTTTATTTTATTATTTGAGATTAATCATTGTGTTTTCCTTTATTTTGATCTTGGTTTAAATTTGTAATTGAATTCTTATTTTGAATCCGTTAATTTTATTAACAATAAATTTTTAAAAAAATGAATTTCACTGATCTAATGGTGTCGGAGAGATGATCCTAATAGAAACTCCATCTTTTTTTTTTTTGGTTTAAACTCAACCTTATTTTTACTCTTAATAGCATTCCTTCTTGGTTGTTGCTTTACTTTTCCTTCTCTAATGTCAATAAATCAATTGCTTCCTTCCTATCAATCTCGATTATTGCTTAAATTTTATTCCTTATTTTGTTTCTTTTGTGTTATAATTTTATTTTTGTTTTGAATTGAAGTGGAACACTTAATGCCCAAGTTCTTTTGGCAATTAATTGCTCCAGCATAAGCTAAACTTTTAGTTTCTTCCGAATATTTTTTTTAGAAAATAATAATAATAATAATAATTATTATTATATGCAGATTTTTCTTGAATATTATATATATATAATATTATATATATATATATATATATATATATATATTTGTAAAATATTTTAATAGCAGATGATTTTGTTTTACTTATAAATCTAATATGCCCAATTGTGCCAAAAACTATCATTTTCTTCTTCTTGGCCATTGATTATTATTTTATACTTTACTTTTTTTTATTTGTTTTCACATTGTTAACTATGATTTATATGTTAAATTCATTTGTGTTTTAAAATATTGAAATCATTTTCTAATACTAGATTTTCTGAATTAAATTTTTAGATTATTAGTCTTTTTCGATAGTTTGGAAGTCTCCTAGTCAATTAATATATTCGGAGTGAATCATTTATTGTCTTTATTTATTGGAGTTATTTTTTTTAGAATTGAGGTTTTTAGAGTATTTTATTTTTTTACTTTTTATTAGAAAATTCAGATATTTTGTTGGTGGACTGAGTAGCCATTAATTCCAATTTGGATTCGGTTTCTATTGGATTTTAAGTTATAGTATATGACACATTTTTTTAAAATTATATTTTAAAATTTCTAGCATGAAAAACAATATTTTATAAAAGTTTATTCAATGTTATAATACTTTTATTTGAGCAAATGAGATTTTATAAAATGGTTTGTATAACTTAAATTTTATCTAAAAATTATTATTGTTTAATTTGTATTTATTTTCCGAAATTTACTATTGATAAATTTCCTTCACATTAGAGATTTAGGCTTATGGGAACAGATTCTTGATATTGTTGATTTAAATATTTTATGTGTTAATATTTTGAAACTATCTACATTGGTTTGTAGTGGTTTTATCTGGAAAAAAAAAATATTATTGAAATTGTTACTTTTAGAAATAGTTTTTTTATTAAATTATCTATTTTAGTTTGTAATTATTTTTGTTTGAGAAAAATATTGTTGAAATTGTTATTTTTTTAAAAAATATATATGATTTTGTTATCTGAAATCAAATTGATATTGTTGGCTGAATGTTTGCTTATAAATATTGTTTTCAAATCGGTACATTACTTAATTTATTTGTTATCTAATTTTATTGTGAACAATTTATATATCTATTATTTAATTTCATTGTGAGTAATATATCTGTTATTTGGACTCTCCACATATATCACATAATTAAGATTGCATTCATTAACTTTATGTATCGTGTCATTGTATTTGCATTAAAAGTATCCATATTAGTATATGTGGTAGATGATATCTGTTATCTGTATCTGTTATTGGTAATGCACTTACCAATTATCTGTCTTTTAATAGTGTGGAGTATTATCACTATACTGTACTATTTTTTTTAAAAAAAAATTATTCGAATTGATTATATTACAAATGAAAAATAATATTTTGATTATTTAAATTAATTATTTGTGATATTCTGAATTTTTTAGTATTTGACATTCAATTGAATATTTTTATATTATTGATATCATATTTTGGACATTTAAAATATTTGAGAAATCATGTGAGCGTTTTGTCCGTTTTCAGTCCGTTGTGTATTATAATTATCATTCATTGAGCACGTTGTATGTTCATACCATGTCTTCTCTATTTTTTCAGATATTGGAGATGAATTTATGATCATGAAAGTTTATAAAAGGTCAGACCATAAAATTTCTATTATTTTTGGAGGTTTATTTGAGTTATTCTGATGCTAGCATAGGTTAAATTAGTATTAATCTATGTGTCGGTCATAACTAGGTTTGGTTCGTGACATTATCACCTTCAATTTCTTTCTCACCTTGCTATTCTTCACTCTCTTCGCCTTCAATGGTTGTTACTACTACTGTTGACGAGAGTCTCATGTCTAATCCTCTGTTATAGGACTTCGAATTTCCACCTTTCAATATTGTACAAGTTGTTCAACTTGGGATTCATGTTCTGCTAAAGAAGTTTGTATATTGTTTTGATCCTTTCTTGTATTTTGAATTATGGGTATGTTATGTTTTGCTTGTATTTTTATTGACTTTTTTTTAGTGGAAGTCAATGCTTTTGGATGGGTTTTTATGATTTTTTGATATATTGTTATGATTTTTATTTATGAGTTCGCGTCTATGATGTATATTATATTTTTTAGTTTTCGACATTTGGATATTTACTCTTACATTGTTTGATTAATTGTTCCAATACTTGGGTTGTATGATTCATGATCATTCTTCTTATTCTTTTGCAATCGACTCTATTTTATGTTTATTTTTTAGTTTCGGGTTTCAGAGGTGGGGAAAAAGCTTGTAATGTTTATTTTGGATGTAAGTTATAATGTTATTGGTCTCTAGATATTAAAGTTTGTGTATTTGATTTTGATGATGCTTGCATATATGTCGTGATTTATAGGAAAGTGATTTAGAGAAATTGGAGAGAATGGTGAAGCTATCATGGCCAAAATTAGTGGAGCCATTGGAAAAGGTTTTAGATCACTTAACTAATATTTGGGGGATGATCAACCATCTTAAGTCTATTAAGGACACATATGAACTTCGTGCTTCTATTGAAGAAGTTCAGGTAAATCATTTTTTTTAAATCTCTCTCTCTCTCGCGCACACTCATCTGTGCTTATATCCATACTATATTAGTAAATTATTATCTTTATTGGGACTAGGCTTGCAAAAATATGTAAAAGTCTCACTGAAGCAATTGAACCATAAATTTGTGATCTTAGATTTATTATTTCAGGGACATTATGCTTTTTAGTTAGCTATTTTTATCATTTAGACAACATATAAATTTTTTACACTTAATTAAAACTGCCTTGGATGCATGAATATGTGATATGCTTCCAATTTCTAGTGCTTATGGCCTTTTTATTTACACACAACTATAAAAGGTTAAATTTTTTTAGCTTAGATTAGGACAATGTAGACCAATTTACAATCATTTAAGTCTATCCAAGAATCTCCTAAATGGCAGTTATTAAGTGATAAATAGAAATGAACAGTAGATTATAACTATCATAAACTTATCATTTAACTTGGTTATTTTCCATCTTACTTGTATATAGATTGAAATTTTTATTCTTTTTTAGTTTATTATCTTGTTAATTTTAGAATGACGTATTGTAATTTTTTTTTCGCAAGTGTTGGCTTTTTCTTTTCAATCTTATTGTTATTGGTTTTCTAAATATGAAATGGTGCAATGTC
Organism: Triadica sebifera; assembly: GCA_023653625.1. Lineage (NCBI taxonomy): Eukaryota > Viridiplantae > Streptophyta > Magnoliopsida > Malpighiales > Euphorbiaceae > Triadica > Triadica sebifera. The sequence continues at coordinate 6,914,882 of JALBGG010000023.1, read as the reverse complement.
TTAAGAGAGGTTAATTACATGATTGTTTTTGGTAATTAGCTAAGCTTTTGATTATTGAATTGGTAGATTTTGTGTAGTCCAACATTAATAGAAAACATCAAACAAATACATAAAATGACAATACAAATTAGATTTAACAAATGAAATGAGGTAATAATTCATTCGTTCAATTCTTTCTATCAACAATGGAAGCTCAAAACTGAACAAGGAATACAAAAGGAAGTATAAAACTAAAAAATAACAAAAGAAAACACTTGTGCGTACAACACAGCCCACGAAAGTTTTCCTTTCTCCAAGCAACCACTTGAAGACCTAAAAAAATTCCTATTACCAAAAATCTAGTGCTCATATTTCCCTTTACTTTTTTTATAACATAATTATGGTATATTTAATTACCTAACAACCCTTCATTTTATCCTTATATGTCTCACTTTCTTATTTCTAGAATATTCTTAATCTCTAGCTTTTTTCTATTACTACCCTCTCCATCTAAAATAGTCTTGTCCTCAAGACTAGAAATTTGACTCCCCTTGTAGTATGCAAAAGGTTTAAAGATGGAGTTAACAGTTTTGACAATATGTCCAACTTCATTTCTTCTTGATTGAAAGGAATTCCTATGACTCCAATAAACAAATTAAATAGTACAAAGACAAACATATGAAATAACATAGTATTATCCGATTCATGGGGGTAGAAAAAAATTCTTTTAGTGTTAAAATTCTTAACAGTAATAAAAGGCCACATCGTATTTCTTCCGTTATCATCAATTTGATATGTGTTCTTCCAAAAAAAAGAAGTCATTTCATTATTATTCATTGTTAATAAAGCTAATAAAATGCAAATTTTTGTTGAGCGTTTCTTTATCTTTTTTACCCCATAAAGATATTAAATAAAATGAACTGTTTTTTTTACCACTGTAATTTTTAAAATGAACATTTAAATATCCTTCAAAAGTAAGTAAATAAATCCGAAACATATAAAGCGCAGTTAATCCCGTAGTGAAACAAGCTATGATTGAGAAAATAGGTGAATACAACCAACTATCATTAAGAATTTCATCTTTGGATCAAAAATAGGCGAAGGGCGGAATACCACAAAGAGAAAGTGTTGCTTAAAAGAACCATATTTTCACTCTTATCTGGAGAATAACCAACAATAACTTCCATTGAATTAATAATGGATCCAAATTATGAAAATAACAATCCTTTCGAATAGGCATGAGTAATCAAATAAAATAAAGCGACTTGATAAGACCACATAGCTAGAGCTAACATCGTATGACCCAATTGAGACATTATAGAATACGTTAAACTTTTCTTAATATCTTTTTGAGCAAGAGCTAAGGTTGCTCCTAAATAGACTGTTATTATGGTTATCAAAGTTATTAGATTCATTATGTAAAGTATGACTACGAAAAGAGGAAAAAGTCGAGCTACAAGAAAAATTTTCGCCGCTACCATAGTAGCAGCATGTATCAGAGCCGAAATAGGAGTAGGCCCTTCCATGGCATTTGGCAACCATACATGAAGAGGAAATTGTATCGATTTAGCAATTGCATCGGAAATTAATAGAAGGCCACATAAAGTAACAAATACAAAATTAACTTGATTATTATAAATCAAGTTATTAAATATTTTGAACAACTCTCGAAATTCGAAACTGCCCGTTATCGAATAAAGACCTAAAATTCCTAATAATAAACCAAAATTTTCTACAGAATTAGTTAAAAATGCTTTTTGACAAGCATTCGATGCAATGGGTCGTGTGAACCAGAAACTTATTAAAAGATAAGAACACATTCCAACTAATTCTAAAAAAATATAAATTTGTATCAAATTAGAACTAGTAACTAATCCCAACATTGAAGTATTGAAAAAAGTCATATAATTATTACTATAAAAAAGAATCATAATTCCAACTATAGTAATTAATACTAACAAAATAGAAGTAAGTGGTTTAATCAAGTGTCCGAACTCTAAAGAAAAATCATTATTGATGGTCCACATGTCATATGCCATCTCTTGCTGAATCCGGTCAACTTTTTCTTCATTGTCAAAATTTTCATCGTCACTAAGCAAAAAGTACTTAGAGTTGACCAATTGGTCACTAATGTTGAGGGCTAATTTGCTAGCCACATTTGAAATATAGATCCTTCCTTCGATGCTCTTCCCACTCTGATCAAGAAAGTTGTTGCAATCCTATATTGCATGAAGCTTGAGATGAGTTTGGGGCTGGATTATATTAGGTTGTCTTTGCTGGATCAATATTTAAGGTACTTGGATGTGGGTGTAACATCCTCAACTTTTCCATATGCATATCTACATGCATTTCATTTGAACATATGCATTTTACGTGTATTTCACTTGAACACATGCATAATATGCATTTCAGGTATTTTACAATTGTATAAAAGTGCACATGTCTGTTTTATAATATAGATGAAAATGATATGAAATTAATATTTAAGTGAACAAAGAAAGTAGATTGAATTAATTAAATTTAATATAGTTAATTAATGAAATTGAAGTAGAAGATTAAGTTGTATTTTTGCTATTGACTAGTATGTCTAGATACATATAATTATATAAGAATAATAATAATAATTAAATAAAAATAAAAGACAGAAAAAAATAAAAAGAAAAAGAAAAGTCAAAAAAAAGAAAACAAAAAGGGACGGGTGAAGAAAAAATGAAAAGGAAGACAAATTGATTGACTTAGGCTAAGTCTTCTTCTTCTTTGCTTCATTCCTTCATTCCATTTGTAACACCCCCTTACCCTCCTATGTCACAGTCAGGTAAGGTGATGTCACTGACTGCCTGTATAAGCAAACTTGTATATATATATATATATAGATATATATATATATATGTATGTATGTATCATCCTTGGTACATATATATTTTCACATAGTGCATCTGTGCATATGTCTCTATATATATGTATCATTCATGATACATATATACATACGTATAAATCCCTGTAAAAATAGATATATCAATTCATGTAAATTAATATATGAGTATATTCATATACCCATCTCTACTCATCATTCCCTGTATAATACGATATATTCATATCTCATATATGCATAAAAAATTTTAATTTATATATTTATTTTTATACATATAGTTCATAAGACCACAACTGGTCATAAATATCTACAGACGGTTTATATGCATATATATAAGTGGTTACAAAAAGAAACCAACCCTGTCCAGGTGGCTGCCACTACTGCTTTGTTCCATTTGTGGGACTCACTGGACTAGCAGTACACTTAGATATCTTGCCGCTCTTAACCCTCATCCTGATACCTGCGCGAGAGAAAAATAAACTCTCGCGCTGAGTTTTAACTCGGTGGTGCAAAAACGTATAATAATGATCAATTTAAAGAACTATATATATATAAACTGAAACTCATTAAAGTTCTTTTTGCATAAAATAATATTTTAATAATAGTTATACTTATATAAATAGATTGACATAAACATTTTCGGTAAATGAATATAACAGTAAAACTTTTTGGATTATAATTTTATTTATGTGCTATATCATAAGCGTATAATCAAATCATAATATTACATCCATTTACTAAATAGAAACTATTGTCAAGCCCATATATTAAGACGCCATAGACTCAATCCTAGGGATACAAGAGGTACCGTCAATTGACGGAAAAGTCATGGTCCAAGAAATTCACAGAACCAGGGTCAAATCATAACCCTACAGCTGATCTAAAATAACCACAAGATTGGTCTCGATCCAAAATAACTACATGATCGAAATATATATATATATATATATATATATATAACATGTTTAGCCCAAGATAATCACATGACTATGGTTAAATCATAACCCCACAACTGATCCAAGATAACCACAGGATCCTTCAATATCTCTCATGACCAAGATAACCACAGACCATGGAGTTCCTATCCTATTGGCATGCCAACAAATCATTGAGCCAAGTCTAGGCTAATACATGAACCAAAATATATTGACTTTCATAAAATAAATAATTTAAAACTTACGTATATATATATATATTACACAAAATTATTCTCATTTCATGTATCATACAAAAAATTAAATTCGTTTTATAAATACAAACATTAAATTCGTTTATAAATGATCAGTATTATAAATAATTGCGCAAACCTAATTTATTGTCTTGTCGCGTCTGCATGCTTTTTTTCTTTACCCGATGTTGGCGCTTGTGTCAAATGTGCGCCTAATAAAATTATATTTATTGTCAAATATTTAACAGTATAATACTCTTCCAAATAGCGAAAATATATTTATTTCCAAATTGTAATTCAACGTCGCTCACATTAATTTATAAGTATAAATTTTAAAATTCTTGAAATACACTAACTTATTATTTAATTTACTCATTTATTCATTATCTTTATTTATTTAAATCTTCATTTAGCTCAATAATTAACTTAATTATTTTATTTCTTTGTCTTACTCACATTTTTAACTTAATTTACTAATTGACTTAGTTCTTTATTACTAACTCATAATATTATCTATATTTAATTATATATGTTTTGGCCCAATTTTATTTATTTATTTTACCATTAGACTTTTTATTTTTTTAATTTTATTTATTCTTTTATTTTACCTTGCCCTTAATTAAGTTATCTAGGGTTTCAATTAACATAATTTTTTTTCCATTAAATTTATTGACCTTCATTTGACTTTAATTGACTTAACTTTAGTTTATTAATTTAATAAATTTAGTTAACTAAATTTTAATTGTTTCGGTCATACCTTTAATTTTTCTCTCTTAAACTTACTTTAATTAAGTCATTTAAATATTTAATCAATTTATTTGTTAACTTAATTAACACTAATCACTTCATTAATATTAATCAATTCTTCCATTTTCGGCTAACCACATATTTCCTTAGGCTCACTTGCTAAACAACTTCATTAACATAAATCACCAACAAATCACCATTATTACTCATTTTAATTAAGTTATCTGATTTAACCATATCTTGCTTAGCTAACTAAACTTTATCTTACCCTTCCCTTATGGTTCTCGGCCAAAATATCCAAATCAACTCAAACCCTCAACAACCCATAATACACCAATATATTTAACTCAAGTAAAACCTCCCAAAAAGGTAACAATGGAAATCAACTTACATAAGAACACAAGGAAATATAAATAGAGAGCTTAGGCTCTCAGGTACAAGGAAACAAAAATACAATCAAGGTGTAAAATTTTCACCTACAAATAACCTCTTTCAACCCGAGGCTATCTTGATCTCCAACATGCAAGACCTTCAAAATTTCAAGCTACCTTCAGCCGAGCCCTAAGTCTCCTCTTCTTCCACTTGTTGCTTTGGTTTGATTTAATTAACACCACCCTTAAGATATCCTTCTTGTATTATGAGATTATGTCTAAACTAGGCTTAGGTTTTTTTGAGAACTTGTTGAAGAAATATGGAGGAAGAAGGAAGAACATGTCTCGATTTTGGGAGAAGAAAAATGGAAGGGAAAGAAGATGAAAGAAGAAAAGAAATAGATGGAAGAAAGAAGAAAAAATGAAGGATAATATGGCTGGCCTAACATTTGCCTAAAACAAACCCAATTTTTGATATATTTAAACTATATAAAATTGATTTATGGAGGTGATGTGATTGAGGGATTTCCCATCAATCTTCCACCTCTTCTTTTTATGGCCGAACTTGACTTCTTTTTTTCTTTTTTTTGTTTATTATTATTTATTTATCACCTTAATTTATTTTCTACACATATATTAAATTCATTAATTTCAAGTCTGGAATAAATAAATTTTCAACAATTAATTATACCATTATTCATGAAATACTTTTCTCTATATTCCGGTATATTCGGTTTAAACATTAGAGTACCGGAGCAATGATCACATTTTTTTCCTGGTATTTTTACGGTACCGTAAGTTAAATTTTATTTCTTTAATTTAGTGCTTTAAACAATTGAGTTTTGACACCAAATTGTACTTGGGAGTCTGCCTTAATATTCTTTACGTCTTGGTATGCTCCGTTTGCGATTTACCAGCAGTGCAAAAATAGCATATTTTACAGTTCTGACATCATTTTCGTCGATTTTTATGAAAATTTCAGTGTTACGTGTTTAAAATAAAATCTCTCATTTATTCTCAGTCCTAATTTAGATTTCGATCATATCGGCTCAATTCCAGTCCCGCACGTGCACGATTTCCGGTAGGTCCGGTGCGTCTGGTCGCGAATCACTCGTGTCAACCGTGGCCTAAATTGACGGACATGACACCATTTCTTTGAAGTTCTAGCAATATTTTCTTCTCTTGTCACTCCAAAAATTACAGCAACAAGGTTAGCCAAGGGTGATTATAGGTGAGTAAACAATTATTTTGTGTTAATCTTGATTATGGTGTTTAGGATTCATAAATAGGCAATGTTTTATACTAAGGTTTTGATGATTTTAGAGATTGAATCTGGAGAAGTGTAAAACATAAAACATATGCCTTTATGTCTTAGGTTTATGGATATATAAATATTTTTATAATATGTGGTGTATAGGAAAAGAAACCCTCTCTTGATTGAAACTGATCCGGATGTGAACCCTAACTGAATTAGCCACGATTTTTATTAGTTTTGAATATGATAAAACAATTATTTGAAGCATCTCAAAACATAAAAGTTATATATATATATGTGTTATGTATCTTTATACCAAATTTCAGCTTCATATATCGTGTGTATTTTGAGTTATGATGAAGAGAACCATGACTGTTCCATAGTTGCTAAGTGCCCTGTACAAGTCCAGAAACTTGTTTAATTATTTTGAGTTTCTTACAGATAGATTTTGTAAATTATCAAAACATAAAAATTATAGGTATATGTCTTATCTAAATTTGGGTACTAATTTCAGTTTAATATGTTATGTATAGAGTAAGTTATAGCCATTACAAGTCATACTGTTCTGGAAACCAACTATGTTCCAGAGCAGTAAAATGTTGCTTATAATTTGAGGACCTTAGAGACATAATTGATAAAAGTTATAAACATAAATTTTATTTAATCCTGTTCCATACGTGATAACATAATATAAAATCAGTATATGCAGTATATAGATGTATAAGGTGTTAAGTGTTACAGTGGGTCTATTGGTGGACTTAAAGTAGTAGGCTGAGACCCATAATCCATTGGTTTTAAATGTTGGTTTGTGCTAAACACGTGGTTGATCTCCTTCTCCTCCCCTTTTTGACGATTTCGAAATCCAGTTGTAGAGCTCCCTTTTTTCCTAAAGCAATTTGGACATTACAGGTAATGTTGATAACGCTCAAATGAGTATCTAGACCAAGAAGGCACATCTAATTTTTGATCTCATCCTTCAAAGTACCCCAAATACAAAGCTTTTGACTAGTTTAGGATCATTAAAGCTATAAGTTCAAATTCATCGATATATTCATCAATACTTCCATGTTGTCAAAGTGCAGCCAACTACTCATATGGACTGAAGTTTGTAATTCCTCTGAAACGATTTAACAACTTACTGAAGGAGAATGGTAAACCAATGAACCCTTACTCCTTCCATACACACATATGTCAGTTGTACTCGTTGATATTCTGGGGTTCCATAAATTTGGAAGTAAGTTTCAGCTTTAGTCAGCTAATCTCTTGTGTTTGTACCAGAAAAGGAAAAAAGTCTAACATTTTTTGTGATGAGAGCTGCGTCTACTGCAATGGTTGGTTTTCCAAATTCCAGTGGTGGGTATCCCATTGTTAAATCGATTCGTGTGGGAAAAGATGGCTCGGTATCTCCTAAAGAATCCACGATCTGTTATATTATCCCTTGCTCTCCATCAGAAATGGGTTATTTATCCATCTTTTTATGCCATTGCATAACCATACCCTATAGTTTATCCTGGCTTTCTTGAGCCATTGCAAAGAACTTATCTTGGTTATGTTGAGTAAGGACCATCTATTGATGCAAAGACTTCATTTGGCTTGAGAGGTTGTATAGTTGTTCCTCCTGGGCATCCAAACATGACATGGTCTCCATATTTTCATCGATTTCCCCCATTGTCGTATCTGACAAGTCAGATCAATAGTAGAAAACAACAAACAAACACACAAAATGACAACACAAATCAAATTCAGCAAAATGAAATGAGGTAAGAATTCCTTTGTTCAATTTCTTCTATCAACAATGAAGGCTCAAAACTGAATAAGGAATGCAAAAGGAATTATACAACTAAAAAATAACAAATGAGAACCTTTGAGCACAAAGAACAACCACTTGAAGACCTAAAAAAGATTCCTATTACTAAAAACCTATTACTCATATTCCCCTTCACCTTTTTATAATGGAATTTTGGTATATTTAATTACTTAACAATATTTTATTCTATTTTTACGTGCCCCACTCTCTAATATCTAGAATATTCATAACCTCTAGGTTTTATCTATCAAACATGCTATGTGAATGAAATAGGAAGTCATTTCCAGGGATAACTAGCATGTTTGGGTTGCAATTTCTTGTTTGGTTTATGTGAACTTTTATCCGAATTCCTTCTAACAATATTATAACAGTTATCGAAGTTTCTATTATATTTAGGTATGAGATACATTGATCCACTAAACCCTGCCATCAGGCCAAGGTTTTGTGATTCAGTTTCTAAATGGCTTCCAATCATTATATTTATTTTTTAGTGAGAGAATATCTCATTATCAAACTCATGGTGCTTGCTTATAATTATCTTTAAGTTTACTGACTCCTATTTAATTAGATTTCACTCATTTATAAGTATGAATGATGAACTGTCCATTACTTGGGTCCTTTTAATTATGAAGACTAAATGATAAAAAAACAATAGAATACAATTTGTAATTTAAACTGCACATTAGTTTCAGAAATGTAGATATTAAATGTATCTCAACCCTTAGTGCAATGAACACTATCTCATTGCCTGTTATTTAGAATATTAATCATAATTTTGTAGATTTTATGAGATTCATGAAAAATAAGGTTGAAAATTGACGATGAGAAATATGGTCAAATACAAGATTTATATGGATGTGAAAAGTGTGGTTTAGCTCCTTGATGCATGCTTGGTGTTGTTATACTGAAATGTTGCCCTAATTTTATTGCCAAAAATAATTAGTATATGTCCATTTGTATTGCATTAGGATAAGAACTCATGACAACTATACTTTTATATTACATTTGGATTACTGCTTTTTAAATTGTTGTTAAAATCCTGATGTCCTTACAATCTATTCATTTTTTAGCATTATATATAAGCATTTAAGATTACACCTGCCTTGTTTACAACGCTTGATGACTTCTTTATTTGGGTATGTGAAGCCCAAATAAAAGAGGCAATTCTTACTAGTGTTGCTCTTGAAGATGATAAAAGGGAAGAATTTAACAAAATTGAGCAGGTTTATTTGGCATGAGTTTTTTTCCCGCATTATAGGAATATTGTGATAGAAGGCATTTAGTTTAAGTTTTATCCTTCTTTTGAATTTCCTTCCTCTTTGGGACATTGTGCTTTCATGTTGGTATTTAGTTATTGAAAGCCATTAGTTGTCAAAATTGTTATTAGGTATCATTGAAGTGAAAATCTTATTACTTTTTCTTTTTTTCTTTTGTTTGCTCTTAGTCAAATTTTAATTTGTAGGAGCAAAAAAGACTCTCTCCAACTTGATATGATATGTATATCAATATATCAATATCTCAATATACTAACCACATATATTATACATATATATTTAATTTTTTTAATGAAATGACACTATTATCCTTGATATTACTATAAATTTATACGTGTTATAAATGAGTTGAGTCGAGTTGACACAATACGTAAAAATTAATCAGGTTGGAACAAATTCATGTATCAACTCATTACACGGTCTACTTTAAGTCATGTCATAAATAAATCGACTATTTTCTGACATAAATTCGTATATATTCAATACTAATTCACTAATTTTATGCATTTAATAAATTAGATTTAGGGTTGTGATCCATTTTTACACCCTTAATTCATTGCCTGTTTTCATGACCAATACATGAGTTTGCTAGTCTTAGTGTTTTGAGGAAATCTTCTTTTTCCTAAATTGGTTAATATTGCAGTGCCTCTCTTTAAAATCACAATCATTCGACTCCTACAACCAATGATCTCTCTCATTTCAATCATTTGGATTTTAATTTTTAATAAGAGTATTTCATACGTTTAATGGAATTGAATTTCTATGAGGAGATATAATAATAGGATTCATCAGGAAATTGACGGTAAAAGAAATTGAATTTCAATTTAACAATGATGATGTGGATGAGAATGTTTGTCAATTTCGACAGAGTCTTTACACAAAAAAAGAATGCATGTAGGAGGCTCTTGGCTATGCCAAGCGAAATACTTTCTATGACCTTGTTTCATACTTATGTTTGCCATAGCAAAACTACCATTACTACCCATCATTGCCTTCTAATTCACCAAATTTATTAACACCTAATTTTTGAAGTTTAAGAATACATGACTTATGATATATAATAGGTAAAATGATTCAGTTGTATTAAAATTTTGTATTATGATATATAATGGATAAAATGATTCAGTTGTACTAAATTTTTGTATATGTATCAAATTGGTTCTAAAATTTTATTTTATATCAAATTTGTATACATACTTTAGTTTTAAGTTTCAAATTATAATACCAAAAATATTTCCGATAGATTCATATTGACGTGAATACTATCCACATCAGTAAATTTGGTATCTAAATTAGTAAGTCTAACATCCATATTAGTATAAATCTACTGAAAAAAAATTTGATATCATAATTTAAAATACAATTTCAAAGTATTAGTACCAATTTGATATAAAATAAAATTTTGATACCAAAATTTGATACCTATCTAAAAAATTTTACAGCATTGAATTATTTTACCTGATGCATAATGTTATATATTTTTCATTTAGATAAAGAAAAAAACGAAGCATCTCGCAGACTTTTTTAGTAATTGATGAAAGCTTGCCTTCAAATATTACATTGAGAATATATATATATATATATATATATATATATATATATATATATATATATATATATATATATATATATATATATATATATATATATATATATATATATATATATATAAAAGAAAGGGGTAAAAAAGCAACCGATCGACTCACCAGCTACAGACAGCTAACAAAGCTAGCAGAAAACAATTTCGCCATCAACACGATTTCACCAGAAACCAACAAGCAACAAGAATAACCTCTTTCCTTGTTTCTTTCTGTATTAGAAATTAAGTTATTCCGGGATTGAAATTGGAAGAGAATGGCAAGAGCAGGAGGTATAACTAACGCAGTCAATGTAGGGATAGCAGTTCAAGCTGATTGGGAGAATCGCGAATTCATATCTCACATTTCCCTCAACGTCCGTCGCCTCTTCGAATTCCTTCTCCAATTTGGTAATTCTTTATATCTTATGATTCATTGTTTGTATTTTCCTTTGAATTTTTTTTTTTAATGTTGTCGATTACCCCTTTCAGATGCAACTACAAAGAATAAATTGGCTTCGCTCAATGAGAAGCTTGACACGCTGGAGCGACGTCTAGAGCTGATTGAAGTCCAAGTGGGTACTGCTACGGCCAATCCTTCTTTTTTACTACGTGATGCTGTTGTTTCTAGTGATTCTGTTTTCCTGTAAGTGCCCCATCTTGTCTTTATTGTGCTTTTGGAATTGGCTCTACTTGATCTTGTATCTCTTTTTGACGAGTAATACTATATATATATATATGTGTGTGTGTGTGTGTGTGTGTTTTCATTTTGTGCCTTAATGTTTTTGTGTATTTCTTTATGTTGACAAGTTGGTGATCAAATTTAAATTTGCATGGGCTGTTTAGCCGATGGATAACAGTTTTATGGTGTTTTTGCCTCTGGCTTGCTTAGGACGAATTGATACTCCTCTGCACATTTTTGGTGTGGACAAAATTTAAAGCTACGTTTAGATCAAAGATATAATTAAAGTTATTAAATTACTTACTAGGGAAAATAGTCTAACATAATCCATCATAGACTGCATATTCTTTGAATGTTTAGTGTTTTGTTGGTTAGAATTTGGTGACAGAGTCTTGGCCAATGTAAAATTCTCCTCAATAGTTCTCATTCAAACTAGGTGCCTCCTTTTAGTTGTCACAAAGATTTTCCTTCATATTTGTCACAAGTTGTATCTGTCTTTGAATTGTGGACCTGCTGCAGTAGAGCATGGAAAGCGGGCTAGGATCCATGTAATTTAGATTATAAGACTCTTAGGCATAGAGCATGGGAGGCATCTGTTTTGGATAGTTCTTCTTCGATGGAAAATTTATTTGAAGTTGTCATCTTTTGAGGGATTTTTTTAAATCTCTATAGTGCTTTTGTTTTTCTTAAAAAAAAAAAGGTTGCTGCGTCATTGACCCTTTCTGATATATGATATCTTAGGAAGAATAGGGAGGAGTGTTGTTGGCAATGGCAAACTATAGTTTGATTATCTAGGACTAGGAGGAAGTGACATTTTACACTCATTTTTGCACCAAATGTAACAATTGGTCTTTGTATGAATTGTGAATGAATAATTTCAAACAGTTTATCAAACTTTTATATTCTTAATGAAATTTGATTTATCGTCCACACCTGTGATAAGGGTTGGCCTTCTTTCCAGTATTCAATGTTGTTTATAACTTTTATGGAATGGTCACTAGGTAGGTCATACATATTTCTAGTGACTTTTGGGCAATGAGATATTTTGCCCATAAAATAAGTGTTGCAAAATAAGGATGTCATGATATATACGTGGAATTATATAAAAAAACTAAAATAAGATATTTATGGGTTTAATTTCTTAAGAATGATGTTACATTTATGGAGGTTAATTTTTATTGGTTGTCTCGAATGGTTGGATCATGTCCAATGTGGATGTATGGCTACATCACTAAAGAATGAATTAATCCAAGTAGTGTTAGAGAGCTACCTTAAAAGCAATCACCTTAGGACATTATATGTACACATTTTATTATTAATAAAAAAACTTTTTTCATTATTTAGTGTTCATTGTATGAATTTGATTTAATAACTTAAACCATTTAATAAAATTCTTGGTATATAACACAACATGAAAGAAATCATGATGTGATCATGATAACGAGATTCTCATCATGTGTAATTGCGTTTATACCTAAATTATCCGTAATCACAACAAAACAAGATATTATTAATGTGAACAGACTAACACATGTTACATTCTTTAACTAGGTCAAGTAGTAAACAAACTAGCACATGTTATGCTCCTTAATGAGGTCAAGTAGTGGATCTCATAAGCTTTAGACATGAGATATTTATAGTTAACATAAGAATGCTTGCTAGAGTGGTCAAATACATTGGATGACCTAGTCATGAGACAATCACATGAATATATATTCAATTTCAGTGATAATCTCATTATAGCAACAGTTCGAGTATCTTTAGACTTGAGATATTTAAAGTTATCTTAGATACTGAATGTTATGCTTTGACTACATTTTTTGTTCTCCGAGAGATTGCTCTCTTAGAGATTGCTCATAGGGTAAAAATTGGGTATGACATAAGGTATTCAATGGTAGTTAAGTGATCAACAAAAGATTTACCATTCTTGATAGAAGGAGAGTATATCTATAGTCTCTTATGAGAGATCATTACTCAGAAATTATTGGCGAAAGTGGACATGTTTTGAAGAGTGTCTTCAAGAACATATCTAATGGAGTAATGAATCTTAGAGACAATAACTAATATATTTGCACTATATGTGACGTAGTCAGTCTTGTGGGAATTGGTACAAAGTTCATACTCTAAAGCAATTGAGGTATAACATAGTAAAATAATGAATTGCACAGTAATTGTCTATGAATGGTTAAAAGTCAAACCATTAATTTTCTGGTTAATTGGGCGGTCATGATGCATTGCTAGGTGTCACTCATGATTTGTTAAGTTAAGTGAAATTGAATAAAAATCAATTATGGGCTAAAAGAGTTTAGTTCATAGAATTTTGAAAATGAATAAAAATTCATCTCAGGACTTGAGCTGCTAATATAACTAGAAAATCTATTAGATCACATGCATAGAAGGAATAAACAATATAAAATGGGTTCCGAATTGGATCCGAGTTAGAGAGAAAAAGAATTGAGTCTATTATAAGAGTTATAAATGAACCAAGTACAATTTGGATTGAATTGTTGACTTTGGTCAATATTGGGTCATATATCCCAGGGAAGAGACCCATTAGGGCTTTTCTTTCTCCAACTCTAAAATGGATTAAAGGGTATAAATAGCCTTCTAAAAGGGAGAATTGTTTTCTCTCTCTTTCTCTCTTGAACCTCCTTCAATTGTTAGTGGTTTTTACCTTCTTCCATTGTGTGGATACTTGTAGAGTCAATTCAAGCTTTGGATTATTGTAGCTTGCTACAATGAAACAAGAATGAAAGCTCACAAACTAGAGAGGATGAAGCTGCAAAAACAAAAGTAATCAATCTTTCTGCGGATAGGTAGGAAAAATCTCAAAATTGAAATACATAGCCTGATCTTGTTTGGGTTTGTAATTTTATTTCCGATGTTAATTTATATATGAGATTCATGTTGAAAACCTAACAAGTAGTAGGAGCTAACAAATTGAGAAGCATACAAAAAAGATATAATGTAAACAGAAGTTACAATAACTCAAAAAGAGGTTGATTCCAAATGAAACAAGTGGAGAAGAGAGATCCTTGTATTCATTCCCAAGTTGTTTTTTATATTGAGATTTTGTCGAGTTGAGTTCCAATATATTTTATGATCTTAGACTATATTTTGGTCTATGAGTTATTGGTGCAGTATTTATCTAGATCCCAATTAGCATCCCTGTTCCCTATTCATCTAGGGCTTTTGGCTTTATCAAACTACCCATGTGCTGTGCTATTATCTTGAATCCCTTTGCATGTCTTTCATGCATCAAATTTAGAAGCACGTCACCTTTCTTCTTTTTTTTTTTTGGGGGGGCTCTGTGTGTGAGAATTCTTATGCATTGGAATGACTATCTTGCATGCTATCTAAGTATCATGACATAAGCATGATTAAACCATTCAACAAAGAGTTTCCGAACTTGGAAAAATTGTGACTATTCTCCACTAGAATAGCTATGCTCGATTTATTATTATTATTATTATTATTATTATTATTATTATTATTATTATTATCTTAGGAGTTGCTTTTTATGCTTTTTTTAAGGGCCATGTGAACTTTCTCATGAATGTAGCAACCATGGAAGTCACAAAGTTTGATGCTCATGCTAACCAAACCATTAGATTTTTTCACTCAACTATGGGAAGAATGAAAGGAATATGAGAGTTATCATTGCCAGTGAGTGCTCATATAAATGCTAGCTAAAGCTATTTGAGGGGCTATGCAATAACATGAAAAATAGAAATAAAATGAGCAAAAAACAAACAAACATATTAATGCAATAATTTTTATGGTTCACTCTTCATTGCTTGGGGTTAAGTGATCAATAATATTATGCTTGTGGGGATGGCATGTATACAAATTTTTTTCTTTTTTTGGAAAAATCATAAATTAATTTGTCAATTAGATATGTTACAAACTTTGAAATTTCACATTCCCTTGGAACAGAAATTCCAAAGGGTCTTGACTTGAAATCTTTAAGATTTCAGTATTCTTCATAGACATGCTTACTCGGTCTAACCTTTGTGATGTTGTCAATATGCAATTTGTTGTAATTCATTTCCTTGTCTTTTGCACAAGGAATCTCTTGCATTTGTCAAAAGCTGCCAAATTTTATGGTCTTGATCCGTAGTTACAAAAATTTTTATTATGTTTCTTGGAAGTCATTTTAATGTGTGATTTATACCCAGAGTTAGAGGTGTCAAAATGGGTCATAACACGTGAACCCGACACGCGTAACACGTAAATTTAGTAGGTTAGTGTTGAGTTTATATGGGTTCGTGTCATAAACGGGTCGACCTGTTTATGACACGGTTTAAATGAATCGTGTCACAGATTGACACATGAACCCTTTACAACCCGCTAAAATTTTCATGTCGTGTCGTGTCAACCCGACACGATCCATTTATGACATGCATAATTTATACTAAATATTAAAATTAATACTGTAATTTTATAAAAAAATAAATATTTAAATATATCAAATATTTAAATATGATACAAGTTGTGTGATATAAATTACTGTTTGATTATCAACAGTTCATAATTTTATTAAATAATATTTAATTCAATTTGTTTTTTAAGATTAATTAGTTAAATCTATTATTTTTTCAAACTAATTTAATCAATTAACCAAAAGTCAAACCATAAAATTTTCAAATTAATTAGATTAGTAAGTAACTCGTACATATATATTAATGGATCATTTTTTTTTCTTATTTTCAATTTTTAATAGTTATACATTTATTTATTATTTATATATAAGGATATTTATTTAAAAAATTTATCAAAAAAATTATAATAGTCTTAATTTAATAATTTATACTGATATATAAAATGCCTAAAATTATATGTTATGTCATGTAAAATATTGGTGATTGAACTATCTTTCATTGATCATAATGTGAATGTTATAGTGAGAATAAAATTTAATACAAATTAATACATATATTGAGCAAATTTAAATGCATCAATTAAAAAAAAATGGAACTAAATAGATTATCAAAATATAAATGGGTCAAACAACAAATTAAAATATTAAACTTGTATATTTGTGTTTATTTGCAAAAATATTTGAATTTTGGTATTGTAATAACTTAATTTGGGTCTTGCTTTAAACATATTTTCAATTATTTTAGAAATATTTGTTAATTTTTAGGTTATAATTGATATACAAGTTAAATGGATTAAGTGAGTCGTATCGGGTTAAATGGGTTAAATGGATCGTGTCGGATTATGTGGATAAAAATTAAATGTGTTATACGTGTCGTGTCGTGTAACCCATTTAATTTTCGTATCGTGTTCGTGTTGACACGATTAATAAATAGGTCGTATTCGTGTCAACCCTAATCGTGTCACCAAAACAGGTTGACACGTGAACCCATTTTGACACCCCTACCCAGAGTACTCCAGATCAATTCAAGGCATTTGTCCTGAAGTTATGAGCAAACTCTAAAATGTAAATCCCAATTTGGACAGCTATAAGTCCTTCAGCTGTCATCCTGGTTAATATCAATTTACTTGGATGCTTAGACTGGTGTTTAAATGTCTTTATTCTGGTTTGAAAATTATCTAGTATTAAACTGTTCTTAGCAATTTTCCTAATCTCTATGGTTGCAATCAGAATGTTATGAAAAATGATTACATATTTGGTGACGTCTTGTTGCAAAAAAGTAGTTTCTTTTAATATTCAGGAAAAAATTAAAAAACTTGAAGTGCATAAAAAAAACATTGCAACATTATCTTCAATTTTCTCTGCTATAATTTTTCATATGATGCAACTAGACTGATCACCAATTAGCATCTCATGAACCCGTCAACTATCTTGGCTCTGGAGGAGCCAAAGTTTGTGTGTTAATTGGCGATGGTTCTGTTGGGGTTGGAGTGGGTGGTTGTAAAGTGTTCTTCTTGTCAGCAACTATTGAGAAGCGATTGGATCCACCCAAGCTGTACCCTCCTATGCTGTCTATGGACTTCATATATTCAGATGCATTGTTTTCTATGATCAATGCATCCTCCAACTCCCTGACAATGTCTGCCATGCATGGTCGATAAGCAGAAAAGGGCTCAATGCATGCCAAGGCAGCCTCCACCACTCTCCACATAGCCTCTGCATGATACCCTCCCTTTATGCTAGGATCCACTATTTCATCTATCTCTGATTCCCTTATGTAGGGTTTTGCCTACAGGAGAAGGGGGTTTCTGTCAGTTAACAATTATATTCTCAACTTTGATACAAGAAAGAACTAGAAAGAAAAGGGTAGGGTGGGGGAGAGGGATTAAGTTTCATAAAAAAGGTAACATGGAGTTGTGTTTATACAAGTGTTTGTAAGCTTAAGTATGACATCTAGAAGAAAAACAATACAAACTTTATTCCTTATAAGAAGTAGAGAGCCTGGCTTATGACATACCCATTCAACCAAGCTCCATTCATTTCGTGGCCTGTGAATGTTGAGAGGCTCCCGACCACTTACAATTTCAAGTAGAACCACCCCAAAGCTAAAGACATCACTTTTTGCTGATAGATGCTGTGTTGAATAATACCTGAATGATAGATGTATTAAATAAGATTCAAATGTGAACATTTTTAAGGTTATATTTCCACCTTGCTGATCATGCGACCAGCATTGGGATCTAATTCAGCACTATAAACTTTCTGAGCTGCTGTGGCTGGTAACAACTCTTAGAAAATCCCCAATGTGTATTTGAAGAGTGTTATGTGAGAGATTACTGTGGATTCAAGGTAAAGAAGCGATGGAAACAACATAAAGCAAGTTTAAGGACTTATGAGACCCACAACTATGGTCTGTAGTTCATGTATATAATGTTTATTTGTGACATTTTTAAGTGCTTTCTAGACCTCATGTAGTGCTATATTTATTTTTAATGTAGGTAAATCTTATGCTGGTCATGTATTCTATATATTATATGTTTGATTTCAGGCTAAAGGTTTCTATACCTCAAGGAGATTTCAGGATTTCGCAAATACCCTGGGTGTAGTATCTTGGGTTTTTCGCAATATCCTGCTTGAGTTTAATATCTAACATTTCAATTTTGCTTTTGGAGTCCAAGTGCCCACTGGTTTTGGAATAATAAAAACTTCAATACATGTCCATATAATCCCTTTCATCAACCAACTAATCACTAAATTGAAAAGGTATTTCCAGTTGCTACTTTGGAGTTGTCATGCTGTTCTAACTCTAGGTAAAATGCCAATGGGACCTTGGTTATGATGCATGAAGAATTCTTGGTTTGAAATGAATCTCATGCTTTGTTTTTTTTTCTTTCACAAGCAAGTTGGAATTCTTGTAAAATATGAAATTTTATTTAATGCTTCATAATGGTCCTACATCATGAAACTTTGTTGATTGAATTTTAAATTTAGAATGCTAACTTACTCTGGGTCCAAGTATCCAGCAGTGCCTCTTACTTCCAGAGAAGCACCACTATCGCCTTCTTGAGGAGCATATTTTGAGAAGCCGAAGTCTGCCACTTTGGCATTCATGCTTTGATCCAGAAGTATGTTGCTTGACTTCACATCCCTATGTATAACGGAACGTCCAGCAAACGTATGAAGATATGTCAAACCTGAATAATGAAAGCAATCTTTAAACAGTTTGGTAAATTTATTATGAATGAACAAAAATTCAGGGGAATAAATCAAAAATCAATGTAAAAAAATTTCATTTGCATGGATAGAATAATTTAACATCGGTAAACTCATGTCAGAAATAATATTAGCTGGAATTCTCTTCTGATAGACTGGTATATATACATACAGTGTGTTGGTAAGTTCTACACTCACTGAACTTGAGATAGAATTTGCAAGTGGTATTGTTAGTAATCATTGTTGTCAAGCAGAATACTCTGTTGACTGATTTTTTTTCTCACTTATGTGAAACTTCTGTATAATCATTTATTTTCTGTTAGTCACTATATTTGTAAATTTTTCCTAGCAAGTACATCTGCAATTGATATTTTGCATTGCTGTCAATTGTTGCTCAGGGCAGTTCTCAATTATGCTGTTTACTGCCTCAATACCATAGACTTCAGCAGATGTCTTTGAAGTGGTCTGATTTGTCTATGCTTTTTACCAGTTTTATAGTCAAGAAATACTACTCAAACTATCTGATATATTTACCTCTAATCTTGCTTCTATCAATTGGCACTTCTGTAATATATTCTTACAATTAAAAGATACTTAAGTCACTGGCATAGACATTCTGACTTCTGAGTAAACTTCTTTTTTTTTTTGGATGAAAGAGAATAGCTGTACAGCACTAACCTGCTGATACAGAAAACATTGCATCTGACGTTCAACATGTTCACCAAATTAAAGATGATCTTCAAAAATTGAAGACATCTTATGTTGCTTTTTGAAGTACTGTGGCCAGATCTATTACTTGCTTTGACGGTTAACTATGGAAACTGTATGCTTATTTTGAACAAAGGCCTTTGATATAGTATTTATATTATAATGACTTGAGTCTAAGAAATAATGCTACCTTAATTTCGTGTTATGCAGATCTGGTATACAGATAGAACAAGAAAAAAGTAATAAATGTTTAGTATGATGATATCTCCCTTTAAGTTACTTGCCTCGTGCAGCACCAAGAGCAATAGAAAGTCGGGTTGGCCAATCCAAAATTTTCCTTTTTGCTGCTTCCCCTGTCATAGAAATGGTTGTTAAAAGAAATGAGTATGGCAATAGATTATATGGATAGGGCTTTTGATTAGAATTACCATATAAGCGGTCTTGCAGAGAGCCATTAGACATAAATGGATATACTAGAATTTGTTGGTCATTTTCACAACAATAACCAAGAAGTGGCACCAGATTTTCATGACGAATAGCTGAAAGAAGGTTTAGCTGTAGAATTCATTGACAACAACTGTTAGCAGGCATGCATATAAGAAAGGCTAAGATCATGATCATGGAGTTATGCAGAGTGGAGATCTTTTACGTTAATTTTCATGTGTTTTCTCTGAAAAAAATATGCAAAAATTACACAGATGACAGACTGAATTTTTTTTTCAGAAAGGATGTTATGTGATAAAATCGGGGTAATACTTATGCTATAGGAACTTGTATCACAAGTCTCAGACAAGGACAAGAGTGAACTGGCGTGAGCCACGATGATACATGCAACATAAATGAACCAAGCAGCTTGTTGCTGTTTGGCATTTGAAGAATAAATTTAGAGCTAGCATATGATAGATCGAAAATTGTGGTGCAAAGCAATGTTATACCTCATTCTCAAATTCCCGAGTTCCTTGAGTGGAGGTGGATGACCGGACCTTCACTGCCACTTCTTGACCATCTGACAGTGTGCCACAGTATACCGATCCAAAGCCACCTTCACCTATCAAGGTTTTATACTTGTGGGTGGCAGTCTCTATGTATTCTAGTGTAAACATTTGAATATTTATTGACCTCAAAGTAACATCATCTGAGCTGGGAAATGAGAAAATGGCATCTGCATTTTGTACGGTAATTTTGTTGAGAGATGTACATATTTCTGTAGATACTATAATTACTGTCTATTAACAATTAGAAAGAAGTTGCTCACTTTTTGTCATTGCATGTCGTTTCCCATCAAATTTTCCTAGAGCCTTGAATTTTTGTCTGTAGAAGAAAACAAAAGCAAGTCCAAGTGCTAATAGGAAGGATCCACATGCAGAAACTCCTATGACAATTCCTTGTATTTTACGTGTTGGTCTTGGTCTAAAACATGCCCCATCGCTGAAATTTAATAAGCAATATTAAGATCTTTAATTCTGAATATCTTATTAAAGTTCAAAGCTGAAATATTGATTTCATACTCTGTAGCAAGTCTTGAGCTGTTAAAACTGAAAGGAAGCTCATTGCTGAAATGAGAATTGCAGCCAAAATATCTATAATAGCCAGGAGATAAGTGGTGGATTAAACGTTCAATACTGTGTAGGAAGCTTTGTATATGGATACTCTCTGTTAAAGTATAAAAGGGAAAAACTAAAATGTTTAGCAACTTACAATTCTGTCAAATTTGGAAGTGAGACCAAAGAATATGGAAGAGATCCGACAAGATCATTGTTGCTCAAATCCCTGGTTATTGAATGCAAATCGGACAAGACAATTAGTATTAATACCATAAAAATTTTGGGATTCAGAAATTCTAGAATTATCTGACTTTATCTGTTCTATTCATGTAAGAATATTCCTTGCTT
The DNA here is from genome assembly GCA_023653625.1 of Triadica sebifera. Classification (NCBI taxonomy): domain Eukaryota; kingdom Viridiplantae; phylum Streptophyta; class Magnoliopsida; order Malpighiales; family Euphorbiaceae; genus Triadica; species Triadica sebifera. Next base: position 6,892,957 of record JALBGG010000023.1, on the reverse strand, counting down.
GCAGCTTAGATGGATGAACGTCATAGTTCAGTTTTTTGCCTAAATTAGAGAACATACATACAAGAATACTATTTATTCTTTACAGGCTGCTTGCAGTTTTAAATTTTCCCCTTCTTAGATTCCTCTAAAGTTGCAGATGCAATGATGTCAACAGAAAGCTATAATTAGATAACCAAATAGCTAAATGGAAAGGAAAATTACACTGATGTTAGCATGGAGGATGATGGAAATTGAGGTATTCTGCTGGTGAAGAAGTTGTAGCTGACATTTCTACATGACAAAAAACAGACGAGAAATTATGATTGCTACCAAGAAAAATATCCATATCAGGATGCTAGTAGATAATATGAACATAAATCATACAATTGCAAAAGGTTGATCAGGTTAGTGATGCTAGCAGGAAGAGGCCCATGAAAGTTACTGGAAGAAATATCCCTGAAAATCACTTAAACATCAGAACATTTCCTGGGTAAAGGGGAAATTTTGAAAACATTCCTTCGATATGTAAACATGCAGAATCTCATATAAGTTAGAACCATGATTGTGCCTTCTAAAAAAAGGAAGTACTTACAGGCTTGTGATCACTTGGTACCCGCTGATGTTTCGGCATGTCAGACCTTTCCAAGAAGAAGAATGCGGAAGACATGGATCTCCTGACCAACTCTGCAACACTTTGTTATTTTTGTTTTGTTGAAGCAGATCACTTTTCACCTTCTCCATTGCATCCACTGATAAGCAACACGGTTTAAATAACGATAGACATAACAAACTAATACCAATGAATAAATGAAGTGAAATTTGTGTTTTCAAATGTTGAAAAGCTTTGAGCTTACCATCTTGCTGATTAGTTCCTTGAACCCATTGGCGCACTTGTAGGATCTCATAAGCATTTAACATGGGTCCAAAACCAAACCCTTTTTTAACCTTGGCTAGAGTCAAATTTAGAAACCCTTTTGCTGTGACAGTCATGGCAACTTCCTTGTAGTTTGATTCATTGGCCAATGTATCGAATCTCTCGCATTTAATCTCATTATTAATGTAGATGCTGAACACCCTTTGTTCAAGTTTTACTGAGGAATTAATCTCGAGGAAGTAGAGGAACACAGTATAATTGGAAACTTCTGAATCAAGGCTTCTGTGTATGATCTCCAGTCTGTCTGTATGTGTTAGTGCTGTTTGGAGAACTTTAAGAGGTACTGTTGTTTGAGCATTGACAGATATGTTGTGTCCGGGTATTGTTGAACTAGGTGATATAAAAACTGATTTTGGGTCTGGAATTTTCCAAATTCTGTCAAATTTGTCATCTGGATACCTGAAATTGGCAAGCATAGATTTTAGAAAATATGATTTCAGGCGGACAAAGGTGGGTGTTAAAGTTGCTAGTTCACTTTGAAATATTAGATAAGTAAATTTTGTGCATTACATAATAAAATATTTGAATGATTGTGTTAGTAGTTTTTTTCTTATTCTACATGGCTGGTGGTGATAATTTCTATTATTCTTTGAAGCAAAAGAGTTGACTTGCGCTCATGATCCATTGCTCTTGTTTTCAATGCTAGAAGTAAAGGGTGTGGGGAACATTATCTAACAATAAAGAACAGTGAAAAAATTGATGCTTAAGGTGGAGGAGTGAGGTTTGTTGTACTGTTGAGGCTTAAGTGGTTGCAGTCGTAGGTAATGGCAGTATGTGCTGCAGTGGTTCAAAAATAGAGGGTAGAAGGATGTAGGGGCTAGTGCTATTAGGAGACATTCCTTGCATTCGAGGCCTAACATAGATTTTATTCATTGAACTTTTAGTTGCATCTGTTTGAGCAGATCGATGTTTTATTTATTTGGTTCCATGAGAGAAGTGCAGAAAGCACACCTGGTATCATCTCCGGAATTTTTTGCGTCAATTCTGCTCACCAGTTTCAGAAGGTAAGAAGCATTACCCTGTAAATACTTTGAATCTGCCAGGGACCTGAGTTCAAGCTGTGAAAGGGTTGGATCTCCCTGGTCAGGCACTAAGCAAAAGTCTATATACTGATTAGTAGCTCTAAAAATGCCCTCCACCTTCAAGTCCTCGGACGTGTTAACTTTGCTTATCCATGTCACACCAATCGATATGTGGAAGGAAGAGCCTGAAGATCCCACTGGATCTCCATAGAGAAATGTACCCCTAATCAGATAGTCTTGGTCCTTCCTTGTCCCTAACCTATAACATCTCTTACCTGAATCAATGTTGAAAATCCGAACTTTATCATATTCCATGTCATTTGTTGCAGCCCTGGTTATTGTTCTGCAACTTGTGTTGCCTGGGAACCATCCATCATCCGGCATCCAACTTATGTTGTTCTTATCTGTATATTTTGATCTATCACAACATCTGATGCTTAAGAAATCTGCACCAAGTTCACAAATTTCCAAGTCAATATCAAAATAAACACTACGGTTTAAGTTGGAATTATGTGCGGCAAAGCTAAAATGTTAAGATTATGCCGGAAACACTAAAAAAACAGCAATTCATTTCTTAGTGCATGTTTGTTCCACATAATCAAACAAGATCTAGTTTTAGTAGTCATAAGAATCTGCGGATTAGCTACAAACTCATGATTTTGCTATTTATGATTAGCAGTTGACCTGAATTTTCCATATCAAGGGTGGAGCCTAAACATCGGTGAAAGTTAGGTTTACAATTTTAACAGATAGAACAGATTGTGAGGTCGGGAAAATTCATGACCATGCATTAGAATTTTGTGATCAGTTTGTATGAAACTTCTCAAAAAAAAAAAAAAAAAATTTCCTGCACTCTGACTTAAAGATCCAGATTCCAGGTTTATATCAAACCAAGATTAAGTATGATGAAAGGCTGATCTGAAAATATATCAAAGTGGTACGTATTATCAAGAAATTAAACTATGCCATTCATTTTTATGCTCCTGCAAGAAAGACTTGGTGTTAATACTAACCTTCTTGTGCATGAATTGATCCAACAAGTATGAACAGGCAAACCACAAAACATTCAACACCTCTTATGATCCAGTTATGCACTCCTTCCTTCATCATCTCATCTTAAACGGAGGTCGCCCCATCGGATCATCAAATTCATAATCAAAACCAGCTATTCTTGCAACTTAATCAAATATGTCTTACCTGCTATTTTGAGGTCTCAGTCGGCACATTCAACCAGATTTATCTATTCTCTCTTACTTCAAATTTAAAAAGAAACAGATGGTCATGTCTACTTATCCACCTCAACATTCAACAGCAACTAATTATGATCACAGCATAGCTATCTTTGAGTCGCAACCACAATAAAGGATGTTGAAAGAAAGCAAATTAAGATTAGAAGAAAAATGAGGATTGATGAGATGTGTTTGACTTCAAATGTGTAGGTTAGGAAGAAAGAATAGGAAAGAAGATGATGAGAGGGAGCTTGTATTAGAATAATACGAATTAGATTATCATTTTATTGCTATAACATTGTCTTTTGGTTACTATAAAACTAATTAGTTTCGGTGATGTGGGTCTAATTATTTATATTTAATTAAAATAAAGTTTTAATATAATAGGGCGGAGTAACCCTTCTTTTTCGTTTCTCTCCTTGTCTGTTTCTATGGATGGAACATCATATGGAAATGGAGTTTGGTGTCAACAGTTAATCTCACGGTTAAGTAATGAATGATTGATGATTAAAATAAAATTAGTTATACACATAGTAGCAAATAAATTTTCTTTCTAACCTCTATCTGTTTTCACATTTACATTAATTGTATATTTGTTTCAACGAAAAATCTATTTTGGCATTTGATCTTATGTGATTTTTATGGACATGGAGTATCAAAATATCCCTCAATTAATTTCTGAACAAAATGAAAATGTCATTCACTATCTTGAAAATTTTAAATGTTTTCTTTGAAGTTATAATATTTATTTAAAAAATAATACATTTTTGGAAATTCAATTTCTAATATTATTTAAAATTGCATTTGATTCAAGCAAGATTCCTTAATTATAACCTTCCATATAAAACTAAGGGTAGTTCTTGTTGTACATAGAGGGTGTTTGATTTATAGGTCGAGGGTAGCGTTAGCCCTTTCTTACTAATAGCTACTCAAAAAGTATTTGGTAAATATATTAATTAACAGTTAATTATTAATTTTTGTTCTAATCAATGGCTGATTTAACAAATTTTTTTCTCAGTAACTAGCAGTTGAGTCCATTTTTTTTATTTATTTAAACTTTAACTTTTAAAATTTATTAAATACAAAATATCGATGCTTCAAATAAAATTAATTTTTTAATCAATAAATTATTTGTAACTATAAAAATAATATTAAATATAAAAAATGTTATGAATAATAATTAATTACACTAGTTATGATACTTATTTATATATTGTATGTATAAATATACTTACTTGCGTTTGTTACCAAAAACAAAAATCATATTTGCATAACATTACCTAGTACGTCTAAAATGAACAATGCTTAGATTTCATCATCACTTTTTAAAAATTTATTCGAAATTAAGCTGACAGTACATTGAAAAAATTAAGGAAGTGGTAAAACTAATTAAGAGGGAGAAAAAACAACATTAATTTCTTTTTTAGTGATTTAATGTAATTAATTAAGATTCTCTCCGCCCAATCAGCAACCCTAAAACTTAATGCAGAGTTGTAAATAATTCATTAGGAAAGAGGTGGGTGCCCATTGCAAAGATGGGGTTGACAGATAGGAAGATGTAGAAATTTCTTACAGATAATTAAGATATGTAGTGTTCTACTATTTACTTGTGGAGTACATTGTAGCAGCCAGTTATTTTCTTTAGTTAAAATGGTGGACTTTAGTCATTTTGTAGTATTATTTATGAAGGTTCGTACCAAACTTCTTTAACGGTTCTTACAAGGCTGAAAGACTACCAATAAACTAATATTAACAGTCATTTTTTGGCCTTCAATTTTTGATTATCAATTCAATCAATGGTTTTCTTTCTCAAATGGCCTACTATTAATTAATTAAATATATGTACGAAACATAGATCCCATTTCTAATGAATTTCTTAGTTTCAAAGATTTCAATAGTTGGAAAAAATAATTTTTAAGAGCTTTTTTTCTTTTTTTGGACAGACATCTATAATTATTTTTTAAAAGGTGTAATTATACATTGTTGCGATATTGATTTCACAAAGCGAATATCTTTGGTCATGGAATAACTTTGAATAATTAGAACATTTTAGAGTTTTCTCAAATCAAAGCAATTGCAAAATATTTGAGGAAGATGATTACTGAATAAGTGGACTTCCTCCTCTAGATTTTTTGCTGTGTGTATGTGTGCGTTGGGATCATGTTATATAAATATTTTTAGTTTCCAGTGTTTTGCTATTACTATTTATTAGTGAAAGGAGAAACATCATGTGATTTTTTTCTTTCTAAATTTTTTTGAATTACATTAAAAAAAAAAAAAAAGGAATGCATAGCACTAGCATTATATGTAGTCCTTCCAAGGAAATTCTATTTCGACGAGCACCCGAGAGGGGAGAGATAATTGAATATTAAATATAAGAGTTTAAACCTCTATCAAGCAACCACACACAAACATTAAGGACTAGCCAACTAAATCACATTTGAAATTCAAATTATACATATAAACCAACGTCTTGGATAGAAACATCTCCATTGGGGGACTAGATCCTTTTTTAGCCAGCTAAAAATCACATTTGGGAATCAAATTTCCATATGTAAAAGAGTGAGAAATTTTAGAACATTGATTATTCTATGGATTGATTAATTATATTAAAATAAGTTGAATATTTTCTTTAATTTTGCTATTTCAATTTACAACACCACCCCCTTGAGCTCAACTATGTACATAAATTAAAGTGAGTGTTTAATTAGTTTGATATAGGCTGTTAATTCAAACCTTCAAAGAGAACCCACTAGGCTCAGTATTTTCGCTGTCATCTCTTCCATGTGTTTTACCCATTATTAACGAGCATAATGTTTAATTTGACTGTAAATAGCATGTCCTCTTTCTTCTTTTTTCTTTTTCTTAATTCTTTTGAACCCTAATATAAATGACATGTGGTGAATTATATAGAAGAACATTTATAAATTAATATGAATTTAAACTCTAATTAGTATTCTTATATAACAAGATTAATATTTAATTTTTCGCTTCAAATATTCATTTTAAGATTCTTTTTTTTTCACTTCAAATGTTCTATAAAAATGAGAGTAATTAATTAATCATTTTCTTAACATGGAATATCATTAATTGGATATTATTACACGCTGCTTAATTTATAAAAAGAAGAATAGATTAATGATACAAGTTAATAAATATCAAGGTTGAAAAGTACATGTAAAATGAGAAATTGAAGTCACTGATATATTTATTTTTGTAATAATTAAAAACCATAAATATCACCTTATTTGAGTTTACTACAGACAAGCATCACATGTCAAAAGCTACCATTTGATGTTGCTTGGACCCTAATACTTCTCTGTCAATACTAAATCTATATCAACATATATAAATTTCAAAATAATAATATATTAAGATAGATATATGAAACAAGTAGTATCCTGCTCAGCTCACAATTTTAAAAGGATGGCCCTAGGATCTGTAGTTCTTGGAGAAAAATCGAAGAATAATGTAGAACAAAATCCTGTATAGAACAGCCCAACCCAACATCACAACCACGTTCTCCCATTTCTTCCATTCTCGAGTGCTAATATTGAGGGACTGTAAGATGAGGGTACCGTTGACAGGCCCTTGTTCATTCCACGCAAAAATGTGCGACGTCTGATATTCATTCATCAAAAGACCTTCATATGGATATGTCATGGTGGAAATCTTGTTCATCCATTTCCAATACATTGGGATATCATGGCTATTCAAGAAATAGCCGCAGAACAAGAAAAATAGGGCCGTGAATGCGATGACTGCTGCATAGCCCAGAATGTAATTGGGCACCACCGAGCTGATAAAAACCACAAAGGAATTCGTGGAAAGAAGTGAGGCGTAGAGAACAAGCAAGAAGTAGTAGAAGGGGCCGCGAAGCTTGAGGGCGAACCACACAATAACGGCATAAACAGCGGATTGGAGTAAAAGAAAGGGAAGGTAAGTGATGAGGCCAGCAATGGCGTAGGAGGAAGCCCGATAGGCATTATGGGAAGTTTCGCGGATGAAAATGAAGCGTTCTTGAATGAAGGCCGGTACGGCGTCATTGGAGGAGAAGAAGAAAAGACAGACAGTGAAGATGAAGAAACTAAGGCGATTGGTTATTCCTTGAGAGTCATCTATAGGGTTGAGGAACATGGTGGCCATCATGAATCCCATAATGGTTAAAACCATGAGCCTTGAAAGGAAGAGCTCGGGCGTTCGCCGAATGTTCTTGAAGTTTCTTCGCATCAGAATCCATGTCTCGGAGATGAAGGAATTGGAGAATTTGGGACCTAGATGATATGCCAATTTGTTTGGATCAGCAATATTATTTGGTGTCAGATAATCGTTTTCATTCACTGTGTAGTCACTGCTGTGAGGTGTGGGTGTGTTGGGCAGAATTTCACTTGAGAATGTGTAGTACCCTGGAGATGAACTGCGTATATCCGCAATTTAATTTATAAATAAATCACCTTCCAATTCATTTAAATTAATAATATCAACCTTTAACTTAATTTACCTCATTGGATTCCTTTGGCGAGAAGGTGTAAATCTGAGTGTTTGCACCACTCCTCCTCCACTCCAAGAAGGGCTCCTCAAGCTACGGTCAAACTCGCTATTAGACTCATTTATACTTGCTCGTAAAGGAAGCCGTTTTCCATCGATATTTCTGCTCTTATAATTACTACCACCACCACCGGAAGACCGTCGTGGCGGTGTGGGGGCAACAGTCGTTGATACTCCTGACAACACTACTTCCTCATCGGATAACTTAGGGGGTTTCATTCCTGTGCGTGCAAATTCTGCGATTGCCTCCACTCCATGCTCCGATTGATCATACTCTTGGATCACATCTATGAGATACTCAATCGAGTTTTCTCCTTTGGGTACTTTTCTACCCATGCGATTAAGATGTAGAGTAACATCTTTAGGTGATCCTTGAAACATAAGTTGGCCACGTGCTAGGATTATAAGATGATCAAGCAGCAATTGGATTCTGGATGAAGGCTGATGAATTGTGAGGATCACTGTGCTCCCTGACCTTGCAATATCATGCACCTTTTCTATTACGCTATGAGCACTGGTGGAGTCCAGACCTGAAGTTGGTTCATCCAGGAACAGCAACGACGGTCCGTGGATTATGTCCACTCCTATCGATACTCGTCGCCTCTCCCCTCCCGACACTCCTCTCGTCCCTTCGTCACCTATGTAAGTATTGCGCGACGACTAAAAAACACAAACACATTAATTAATTAATTTCTATATATATGTGGAAGAGTTTTGAATGATTATGATTTCATAATAACTATCATAAGATTTAGTGTAAGTAGAGCTAATTAAATAGCATTAAATTGAAATAAATTCAAGTGACTCACCGATAAACCGAGCTGCTCTATCAGCTTCTCGACACGCTGCTTCTTGTCAGCTGTAGATATCGGGCCCAGCCTAAAATCAGCAGCAAACATGAGTGTCTCATAAACAGTAAGCATAGGAAATAGCCTGTCGTCCTGCATTATATAAGCAGAAGTTCTCTTTATCAAGCTGGGGTTCATTTCTGTGCCATCGAATGACACTCTACCCTTAAGGCTTCCATTGGCTATTCGGCCAGCCAGTCCATCCAAGAAGGTAGATTTTCCGGCACCACTTGGCCCCATCACAGCTGTGATGCAGCCTTTGGGTGCATATCCAGTTATCATATGCAATAAATCCACTTCTTGGCTTAACCATTTCCCCTCCTCCTTCTTCTTCTTGGTCACTGTATAAGTCAGACTGGAGAACTCCAGTCCTCCACTGAAATTTACCGCCTTCCCCACGTTGATTACAGTTTCTTGACGATGACCATTCAATCTTTGTGCCATATTCATCAACAAAACCAATAAATTTTCTTTTTTTTGGGAAGAAATTCTAAAGCATGGAAACAATTAGCTAGGCTAGAGTAGTATTAATTGTCTCTTTGTTTTGGCTGTGTGCTGGGGTTCTCTCCCAAGTTGGAGATGGTCGGCCAAAAGAGAGTTAAAAAAGAAGGGAAAGAGGATGAGGAAATAACTTATACAGCTAAGAGGCAGATTGAGGAGATGGATCCAAAGTTTTTGTTGTGGCTGTCTGCATTGGACAATCCGTTTTAATTCGTCTGAAACCAAAACAACAAAATTCTGTCTTGTTTTCTTCATCTGCTGTTTAACATTACTTTCTGCATGCAATTAAACTGTTTATGGCACTTGTATAACTAGGAGAATATAAAATATATTTAAAGCAATGTCGTATTTTTAGGCACTATCCACTTCTATTATCATTAGATACTTTCTGCAACAGAGCGGTGTCGTGCAAAGCTGAAGTGAAAAACCATGAGCAATTGCAGCTTATAGGGATTGGAGCTGTTAAACTCAACAACCCAATCCTCACTCTTCACCGCCACCGCCACTACCTCCACCGCCGTTTTCTGCTCTTTCAGCGAAAAATTTGCCCCAACAATTTTGAAGGTTCCCTCTATATCCCCTCCATCTTTCTTCTCGGTATGGACACTCAGAACAAGAGCAAGAGGGCACAGCTTCAGCACCAGAAAGTATCAGTCTCTTTCAATTCCCACTTTAAAATTTGTTTTTCTTTGTTTATAGAAGGTAATATACTTTATGGGTTTGTTCAGGCTCTAAAGCTAGCGTAACAAATGCCGAAGTGGAAGAACAAGGAGAGGTGAAAGTTGCAGAAGAACATACTATAACCCAATTTTGCGATATAATTATTGATTCTTCCTGAATGAGAAGCCTAGAGTCAGAGAATGGAGAAAGTATTTAGTATTTAGGGAAGAGTGGAACAAGTATCGGGAAAGATTCTATACTAGGTGCCAAATGCGGGCTAATTTGGAGACTGATCCATCTTTGAAACACAAATATACTTCACTTGCCGCTGAAGTGAAGAGGGTATGATACCCATGTCTTTCTTTCTTGCTCTTTCTTGAAGTTTTATTGTTATCGAAATTCTTCTATTATTAGACTTGTATTTGCAGTTGGTGCATGGTTTGATTAAAAAAAAACACTAAACGAAATAGAAAGATGCTTTGAATGGTACGTTATGTTGGCTTGCTCCTCTAAGAAATGAGAATTATCAAACTGAGGGTTGGTTGGATTTAGATGCTCTTCTGGGTTTGGAGCTTCTTTCAGTCCTGTATACTCAGGAATGAGCATTGCAGATTGATGAAGAGATGGAAAAACACAGTGAGCTTCTCAAGGAAATTCAGGACAGTCCAACTGACCTCAATGCAATAGTTACACGTGGGCACAAGGACTTTGCAGGGGAGTTCTTCCGTTACCTATCCCTTCCTTCAGAAGCTTATGATGCTCTGGAGGATCGTGATGGTAATTACTTGAGAATTTTAGATGTCTAATATTTAAATTTTTTGGATTGTTATTACTTTTAAATTCTTCACTAATTCTGATTTTGGCTAAAATCCGTGGATTACCATGGTAAAATAATACCCCTTAACTCGTTCATTATTCTGGTAATTTTTGGCAGAATTTGGTTGCGAATGGTTGCAAATGCTTTCTCTGTACTAAATAATATATAAAGGCTATATTTGAGCTTGAATCTGCATAATGAAAAAGATATCTTCAGGTCATTTAGGTGAGGATCAAAGTGTTTGTCATTTTAAGGATAATAAGATGCCCCGAGTAATGACAGCTTAATAACATTACCATGGTTCATCACTAGTATGATTAAAATAAACCGAAATTGTCGTGCCATAGAAGATGTTTTACTCAAAATGTTTAGTATTTTAAAGAGAGTAAAATACTTTGAACGATGTGGCAATTTGACAATCTTACATCGTTGATCAATAGTATGATTAAAGTAAAGGGACATTTTCATGCCACAATAGGAAATGCTTTATCCTTGTCATTATAAGGATGGTGAGCTACCTTCAATAGTGACATCTTTTTAACAATATTAGATAGTTCATCAGTATAGTTGAAATGAGAGGCTTTGTCATGCTATAGTGGAACATAAAATATGCTAATTATAGCAACATGACTTGCATTATATTCATAGTTTTTTTTAATGCTTTCTGGTAATTTTACTGGAATGAAAAAGAGATTACTTATATAGTTTATTTCATACAATTTGTCTGATATTAGTTTCTTTTTATTTGATCAGCGATGGCCAGGCTAGGGACTAGGTGCTTATCTGCCACCAGTGCTTTTGACAAAACACTGGAGAATGTGGAGACAATCGACAGGGCACAGGCCAATTTGGATGACATCCTTAACTCTCCTACAGTGGATGCGGCATGTGAAAAAATCAAAAGCCTAGCTAAGGCAAAGGAACTTGACTCTCCATTGATTTTATTGATAAATAGTGATTGGACAGCAACAAAAGATTCCACTACTATGAAAAATGAGGTATTATGGGATCCTTCCATAAGTATATCTTTTATTTTTTCCATCTAAGCCAATCAACAAAAGATTCTGCTATCATGTATTGCTTTACTAATGTGGTTGAGGCTCTGAAGTTTTTAAGTCCTATTTGTCTCCATTGCATCTCCAAAGCATACTTTCTTCTGTAGCTAGATATACTAGCTAAGTGATGCCATTCTTCTTTGTGGACTTTAGCCATGACATATTGTCTGTGTAGAACTGTTGAAGCTTTGAAGATGTTCAAGTAAACAGAGCGTTGAATTCCATGTCTAACACAAATCAGGGACCTGACATTTAAAAAACATAGTCTGCAGAAAACATCAAGTTTATATTTTTCATAGCTTTCAAATTAAATTCATAAAATTAATATATAAAATTTTCTCTATATTGAGGATCAACTTGTGAGTTCTGTTATCTGATAATGAATCAAATCTTTATTTGATGCATTTTTGTTCAAACTCCATAGTTGGAGCAAGCTAGAATCTCTGGAGTTCTTGAATCCAATGTTGTCCCATTTCACTTACATAGAAGGAACTGAGATAATATTTCACTCTTTAGAAAATGTTAGTCTGATAAAAATAAAGATGAAGAAGAACAAAAAATGCAGCAATAGAGTTTTGCAGAGAGTTGAAGTAAAAGATTACTTTTTCATCCATTTGTTACAAACTTATATAAGAACTTAAATAAACCACAAAGATCATAGACCTATAATCGTGCCATGATATGAACATGATCAAAACAGAAAAAATAACAACCTCCTAAAAATCTAGAGCTAGTTGACTAACATCTCTAATTATATTAAACAAAGACAAGTGGATAGCAGTCCTAAACACCACATTCCAATACTCTTCCTTGTTTTGGAGTTGCAAATACCGAGATTTGTCTTAATTCATCAAATCTAGGAGCTGGTAGAAGCTTTGTAATGATGTATGCCACCTGATTGTCTAACTTACAATACACCAGCGTCACTTTTCCATTCTACTGAACTTCTCTGATGAAGAATAACTTGATGTTGAAGTGTTTAGTTTTTCTATGAAACACTAGATTTCTTGAAATGGCTATGGCAGCTTAATTGTCTACAAGAATCACAGTGTTATCCCTTTGTTCTAAGCTTAAATCAACAAGAAATTTTTTCAACCATAAAGCTTGATTGACAACTATTGTAGTAGTAATAAATTCAGCCTCCGCAATTGACTGTGCAACAATGTCTTACTTCTTTGAACACTAAGAGAACATACCAGAATCAGAAGAAAAATAATACCCTAAATCATCCATTGAACCACCCCAATCACTGTCTGAATACCCTACTAGCTTGAACTCTTTGCACTTTTCAAATTTAATTCCAAAGTTGCAAGTCTCTTTAACATACCTTAACATCCTCTGCTTTGAAATGCCATCACTTGGACAATGCATAAAACGTGAAAGAACACTTACTGCATTAAGAATGTCAAGTCTGGTTGTGGTTAGAAACATCAAATAACCAATCATGCTCCTGAATTGAAATTCATCAACTTTCTCTGTCCCATCATTCTTGCTGAGCTTCTCCTTTGAATTTATGGGGGTGCTCATGCCTTTGAAATCATCAAGTTTGAATTTCTTTAAAATTTATCTAACATATTTCTTTTGACAGATAAAAATCTCAAAGTCATTATGTTTCACCTCCATTCCTAAGAAGAAAGTCATTTCTCTCATATCTATCATCTCAAAATGCTCTTTCATTTCTTGTTTAAATTGATCAATAATACTTAATTTGCTTCCTGTCACTAACAAGTCATCAACATATAGTGACACAATAAGAATATCAGTTCTAACATTTTTTATATACAATGTTGACTCTGATAAACTCTTAGAGAAATCTAGGCTCTTCAAATACCTATCAATTATATTATATCAGGCTCTAGGAGCCTGCTTCAACCCATAAAAAGTCTTCTTTAGGAGATAAACTTTATCTTATTCTCCCTTCTTCTCATAACCTTGTGGCTGATCACCATAGATTTCTTCTCGCAGGTAACCATTTAAAAAAACAGACTTGACATCCAGCTGGTAAGGTGCAAAAGTGTCTGAGTAATCAACTCCAGGTATTTGTGCATACCCTTTTACAACAAGTCTAGCTTTATGCTTGTTGACAATTCCATCAGGATTTTAGTTTAGTTTTGAATACCCATTTGACTCCAATTACCTTTCTGCCTTATGGTTTATCAACAAGCTACCGTGTCTAATTTTTTCTAATCATAAACAAGTCCTCGTCCATTGTTGCTTTCCAAATCTGACTTTGTATGGCTTCTTCATAGCTGGTAGGTTCACACACAACCATATTGCATCTCTGATACACATCTGTAAGTGACCTAGTTCCTCTAATAGGCCTATCATCAGCTGATTCAGTTTCACCATCTTCAAAGTCATGATCTATTGGCTTCAAGTTTGTGATCTTTAAATTTTGTCCCTTTGGCTTTTCCAGTTTTTCATCATTCCAGACCCATGCTTCTTCTTCCAGGAAGTGCACATCTCTACTTACAATAATCTTTCCATTTTAAGGATGAAAGACTTTGTAAGCCTTAGCATTAGTGCTATAGCCAATAAAAATCTCAAGCATTACCCTTTCATCAAGTTTATCTTTCTTGTTATATGGAACAAGTGAGAAACATACACAGCCAAACACTTTCAGAAACTTTAGAGAAGGTTTATAACCATACCAGGCCTCAAAATGTGTTCGATCTCCCACTGACTTTGAGGGCAACCTATCTTGAAAAAAGACTAATGTGTTTGCCAAAACTTCTTTGGTAAATTCCTTTCATGCAGCATACACCTTGTCATGTTTAGAATTGATTTGTTTCTCCTTTCACTGACTCCATTTTGCTGTGGAGTATAAGGAGCAGTCAGTTGATGATGGATTCCTATTATCTCACAAAAATTATTGAAAGCTTCTGAAGTATACTCTTTGCCATTATCAGATCTCAATGTCTGAATTTTACACCCACTTTCAGTCTCCACTCTAGCTTTGAACTTCCAAAATACTTTAGTTACTTCAGACTTGTGCTTTAAAAAGAAAATCCAACACATACGAGTTAGATCATCAATAAAAACAGCATAATACAAGCTACCATTTAGGGAAGGTGTTCTTTGGGGGCTAGCTATGTCTGTGTGAACAAGTTGTATCCTTTTTTATTCTCTCCATGTTGTTTTAGGAAAAGACTTCCTAAATTGCTTTCCTGTTTGACATGCTCTATAGTGTGAGAGTTGACTTGCTAATTCAGGAAGTCCAATCACCATACTTTTGGACTACAACGTATTTTCCATTTCCCATTATGACCTTTGATGAACTTGTTTCATTTAACTTAATGAACAACTCCTTGTTGTAGGTCAAATGGTTGGTGCAACCATTATCAATCAACCAACTCTCACTTGATTCAATGTTGGTAAAACATGTTGGTACAAACAAATGATCTTCCTCCTTTTGATCAACAGTCTTGTCTTCTTCATCATGCTGTTGGTTCTTTGATCTGTAGATAATAGCCACGTGCCTTTTTTTTATTGCACTTACTGCACTTTGCATTAAGCCTTCTCCAATACTTAAAAGGTGGATGACCTTTCTTTCCACAATGCTGGCATGATGGGTAGGACCTTTTCTAACCCTTTTTCTTGCCTTTTGCATCTATTGGTACAACATTTGTGCCATTGCCTTCACTTTATTTTTTCTTACCCTTCCACTTGTTTTTAACTGCACCATAATGTTTGACAAATAAAGCTTCTTCTACCTCTGTATCCTCCCTCATCAATCTCCTTTGCTCTTGTGCTTGTAGAGAATTTAAGAGTTTTACCAAGGTAATCTTTGAGAAATCCTTAGTGTTCTTTATGGCAGTGATAGTGGCTTCATATTTCTCAAGTACTATAATTAGGATTTTCTCAATAATTCTTGAGTCTAAAAACTCATCTCCAAGCAACCTCACTTTGTTAGCAATCACAATTAGCTTTTCTGAGTAATCTTTTATAGTTTCAGTGTCTTTCATTCTCTGTAACTCAAATTCTTTTATCAAATTCAAAATCTGCATACCCTTAATTCTTTCATCTCCTGCATACTCACTCCTTAAATAATCTCATATCTCATTTGTTGATTTCAAGGCCATAATTTGAGTGAAGATTGTAGGAGAGACAGCTACAAACAAACAAGCCTTGGCTTTTGATTTTTTTTGTCTTCTTCTCTTTATCTACTTTCAACTGAGCCATAATTGGATTTGTAGATAAGAGAGGGATTTCATAATCTTTTTCCACTGCTTCCTAAAGATCCAAAGCTTGCAGGTAAGCTCCATACGCATTTGTCACATCTGGTAGTTTATTCCATCAAATACTTGTCTTGGATTTCATTGATTCAGAAATAGCACATGCCCCTTAGAAAAAAAGAGCTCTGATACCACTGTTAATCTGATAAAAATAAAGATGAAGAAGAACAAAAAATGCAACAATAGAGTTCTGCAAAGAGTTGTAGTAAAAGATCACTTTCCATTTGTTACAAACTTATATAGGAACTGAAATAAACTACAAAGATCATGAATTTATAATTGTGTAATGATATGAACATGGTCAAAACAGAAAAAATAACAACCTCCTAAAAATCTGGAGTGTAACGCCCACTAATTAGTCTAAATTAGAATAAGTATGTGGTATACATAGAAAACACATGATAGATATAAAAATTTAAATAAATTGAATAAATGACTAAATTAGAAATTAAAATAAATTAAATTTATTGACATGATAAATTTGATTAAATTATACCACATAATAAAATTGTATTTTTGGTAAAAATTTAAAAGGACTAGATATAAGTAAATATACAAAGAAGAAGAAGAAGAATAAGAAGAAAAAGAAGAAGAAGAAGAAGAAGAAGAAGAAGAAGAAGAAGAAGACTAAAATCGTGAGAAGGGGAGGAGGGGAAAGTCAATTGACTTTGCCCCATTTCTTCCAACTTCATCTCTTTTCTCCTTCTTCTTCATCATCCCTTTTCCTTCCTCCATATCACAGCTCAAATTATTCATCATCTTCTTCAATATTTGCATCAAAAATCAATCTAAATAAATCTGATCTTGGTAAGAAATATTTTTTCTATGATTATTGTGTTATTAGAACTTTTTGGATTATGTTATGCAGTGTACTTCGTTTATTTTTTTGATTATCTTGTGAATCGAATTGGGAAAAGTGTTAAACATAAAAGTTGTTCATATATGTTTTTTGTATCTTTCTATCAAATTTTATTGAATGATTTTGAGTATATGAAGAGATGTGGTCATTGGGATGAAACTGGTTCAGGGAGACGTATCAACTGAATAACCTACGGTTTTTATAAATATTGATTATTTTAATGGCTTAATCTGAGGTTTTGTAAATATAACAATGTAGGTATATATGTTATTTAGGTCTCTGCCAAATTTCGTATAAATTTCTCTTGTGTAGGTTGAGTTATAGTAAAATAAACCATGATTGTTTCTTGATTAAGTTGTGTTCTGGTACATGTGGAGCTCCAGTAACTTCATCTTTATATTTAACCTATTTTTAGATCGAATTAACCAAAGTTCAAAACATAAAAGTTTTACTCCTATGTCTTATCTAAATTTCTGTGAAAGTCTCACCTTAAAATGTCATGTATTTTGTGAGTTATGAGCTGAACAATTGAACTGGTCAGGTTGATACTTTATGTTAAACCAGTTATAGATCCTCTAGTATTTAAGAATCTTAGAGACCGAATCTGGAAATGAGGTAAACATGAAAAATGTTTCAAATTAACTTATATAACTATATATAAAGTTTCATAATAATTTAAATTACATATTGAAAGATATGAATTTTTAAATATGGTACTCCGAAACCGCCTAAGGGCAGAGAACAAAGCAATATTTAAAATTATACCAAAAATCGTGTAATGGTTCAAACATTCTGAAATTTTAGTATGTTTTAGTTTTAGATGTTAAATTTAAGTAGGATTAATAATCACATAAATTGGATAAATGTAGAAAAAGTTATTGATCCATTAGTCCTAAAAAGTCTTGTTTCACCTTAAAAAAATTGTAGTTATTTATTTAAACTATATTAAGAATAAATATTTTATCAATGTATTAATTATTTATATTTTTGAATTAGGATATAAACAAGAAGAAGAGCAATAAAAGTAGACAAACTCCAAATTTTAGATTTTGGAAAAAAAACTCCATTAAGGTTTGTACATATATGCATTTTAGTTTATCTTGTTGCATGCTTATGTGTTATTTGAATGAGTTGCATATTTAAATAATGTATTAAAATGTGTATATATGAAATGAATTAAGATGCTTAATTAATGAAACTTCATGTTAATGCATGTATTGACATATGGATGAATAATTGATTGATAAAATGTAGAATATGTAGCATAATATATTTTTCAATAGGGATTAGTATATGATTAATTAAAAATGTGATAATTATTAATGGTAATTATTGAATAATTAGGATAATAAAGAGTGAAGTTAGCAAGTCATGTATGACATATGTATTTGATATGAAAAGAGAGTTTATACGACATACTTGTACTCATAAGGTTATTATAAATTTTAGTTTTATATTAAAAGATTTGTTGGCTTTGATTGTATAGAGAACTAATTAAACTATGTCAATATTACTTAAATGGTTATATAATAGAATATCATATGATTATATGATTTTAAAATTTTATAATCATATTTTCATTATAAATGCAATGGGAATATTGATTCTACCAAATTAATACATAAAGAAAATAAATAAGTAATAACATTAATTGCTCAGTTCTCAATCTGTGGACTAATTAGAGATAGATGGTGCACCATTGCTGGGGCATTACGGTACCAATATTGATATGGTTTAGGAACAGGATGGTATTAGCTCCGAGAGCACCCTTGTCCTAATTGTACACAGATGATGTGATATTACTCGGTCATGAGCCTTTAAGCTTCACGAACGCTCTTGATTTGAGACTATAGTGAGTAGGGTGCTTAAGCTCCGCAAGCGACCTTACTACACGCCCTATATCTGGACAGTTCGGGAACGAGATTTGGGCTATATATATATATATATATATATATATATATATATATATATATTAATTTAAAGACATACATGTACACGTTGAAAGATAAAATGTGTGAAATAGCATGAATTATAAATATTTATTAAGGTAAGCTAAATTTATAATTGAGTTATATATATATATATATATATATATATATATATATATATATATATATATATTATCAATGAATTTTGTAATATTGTATAATCATGTGATTGTCCCTATATAATGTATGTTGAAATATTATGTATTGTATTATGAACTATCTACCATGCATTTTGGTAACTGTATGTTAAAATATTTATACTTATATGGATTGAGATTTGAGTTAACTAAACAATCATAATTTTAGGAAAAATCAATTAAATTAAAATGAGTTATGGAAACATGAGAGGAGGTAGAATGCTTAATATTTTACATATTACATATGGTTGATTATATACAGTTCATGTTTTGATACAAAACATAATAATGATATAATGAAACATAAATTTTATTTTATTATAATATTTTCTAAATTTGATGCAATGATTTATTTAAATTATATCATGATTATTATGACCCATGTTTGTGTGACTGCATGGAAAAACTTAAATGCTTATATGTACAACTAAGCTAGAAATGGCTAAGTGTAGGTTTTTCCCGCGCAGGAACTGGAACTTGCAAGTAATAAACTGTGAAGTTGATAGATGAAGTACAAGCTCATACTAGAGGAGACGCGTCAGAACTGGTTGAGGGTCGAATGCATATTATTTTTGCATTTTCTTCATTATCACGCATATGGGTTGTTAGACATATCTTGTATATAGTTAAGAACATATTTTTGTATTTCGGTATTATATCTATATAGTTAGATTTAAGATAAAATCCATTAATTTTGATTGTCATAATGAAGTATAATATTTATGTAACATGATGATGTATTTGATAATTGAATCCATATGTATATTCGAATATAAAAAAAATGTCAATTTAGTTATTAAATGAAAATTTTAAATTCAGGTTAGTTTTATTCAAATTGTCTGTGTCATTCTGCTTATGTAATGAGATTATTCCTATTATATAAGCAAGATGTCACATGGAGCTAGTTGATTGATATCTCTAATTACATTAAACAAAAACAAGTGGATAGCAATCTTAAACACCACATTCCAATAGAAAACCATATGCATCTAAAGGTCAAAATGAGTGCTTAGAGATAAGGATACCAAATCTGCCCCACAAAAGCACAATACCTTTACATTTTTCTGCTTCAGCTTTTGCTCCATTGTTTTATTACATCTTACATTAGCTTTAAGCACTGGTTTTGTTGTGCTTAAATACTTTACATAATTTCAGGTTAAAGAAGTAATGTATTGGATATACAAAGCCACAAATAGTAGCCTTAGGAGCACTGCTCCAAAAGAAATAAAGCTGCTTAAGCATTTTCTGAATACTGCAGATCCTGAAGAGAGATTCTCAGCATTAGCAACAACATTTTGCCCTAGGGATGAACATGAAGTCAAACACATTTACGTATTATACATGTAAGCAAGTCTATTAAATCATCAATTATTGATGAGATTTGGGTGTTGTGTTTGTTGTATAACTTATTTTTGTATATGGGTGGTACACATAAGGAACTGTGCAAGTGAATAAAGATCGTGCTTGACAATGCCATCTCAATAGGAGGACACTAACATTAGGGAAGCCAAGCAAATGACTCAACTTGTTGTTACACAAAGGTTGTTCATCCTGAAGGAACTATTGAAGAATACTTGGACAATACCACATTTGGAACTCAAACCGAAGCCGAAACTATTGAAAAGTCAGCTACCATTTACTGTGGATGAAAATTTTTGAAAAAAAAAAGGAAAAATTTATCAATAAGTGAGACACCAAAATTCTTGAATATTTTTCTTTACAACTTATGCCTATAAAAAGGCTCAAATAATCTTCATTTAAAACACAACAAGATTTGAGAGAAAATTGAAAATAAAATTTTCAGGGTGTAATTAGGCTGTGAGTTATGAGTATTTATAAACACTTTATAAATTTTTATTGTTTCAATAAAAGATCTGCAGCAATCATGAGATGTATGCATAATTAGTCGAACTCCGTTATCAATTTTGTGTCTTATTATTCCGTATTTTTTTCGCTCTCAGTAAAAGATTTGCAGCAACCAGGAGACATAGACATAATTAGCCGAACTCAATTTTCAATTTTGTACGTCACAAATATGATTATAAGAAAATTTGCACAATTTTTCAACAACTGGTATCAAAGATTTGGTTGAGTTTTATTTTTTGTCTTTTTTGGGAGATTACTATTCATATGAATAGTGAATTCAAGATTAGTAAAATTAGGTTGGCATTATCGATTTATTCATGGAAGTATTCGAATACACAATAGATTCTAGGAATTGTGAGAAACAATCCAAAAAAAAGTCAGATTCAGTGGGATTGATGGTCGCAGACAAAGAAAATGTGAAAATTGATAAGTTCGATGGTACAAACTTTGGCTTTTGAAAAATGCAAATAAAAGATTATTTGTATCAGATAAATCTATATTAACATTTTTTTGGGAAGAAGTCAGAGGCTATAAAGGAAGAATACTAGAATCTTCTCGACAGACAAGCCCTTGGAATTATCCAATTGACATTATCTCGCAATGTTACTTCTAACATAGCAAAGGAAAAGCTATCAACTGGTTTTATGGCGGCTCTCTCCAAAAAAAAAGTGCACTTGATGAGGCGTTTATTAAATTTATAAATGACAAAAGGCACATCAGTAGCTCAACATCTCAATGAACTTAATACAGTCACAACCCAATTGAGTTCAATTGGAATTGAATTCGATGAAAAAGTACGAGAATTGATTCTTTTGTCTTCTGTACTAGAAAGCTGGAATGATACTGTCACGACTGTGAGTAGCTCATTGGGAAGTAATAAATTGAAATTTGACGATGTCTGTGATATGGTTCTCAATGAAGAGATCCGATGGAGAGAGTCAGGTAAATCATCAACCTCTTTAGTTTTGCATATAGAGTCAAGAGGATGAAATTCAACCAAAAGGAATGGACGTGGCTAACGAAGTAAATCAAAGGACAAAATGTCAAAATCCAAGAATTTTAGCAATTCCCATAGCTCAAAGATTATAGAATGTTGGAATTGTGGAAAGATTGGACACTACAAAAATCAATGCAAAAGCCCACTGAAGGGCCAGGAAGCAAAGGCAAAGGCAAATGTTACTTCCACTTCATGAGACAATGACGCGTTGATATGTTTTTTGGAAAGCAAAGAGGAATCTTGGGTGTTAGAGTTTGGAGCATCATTCCATGCTACTTCGCAAAAAGAATTCTTCCAGAGGTATGTCCTTGGGAACCTCGGAAAGGTATACCTTGGTGATGATCAATCTTGTGCTATTATTGGTAAAGGTGTAGTGAAGATTAAGTTGAACTGATCTGTTTGGGAGCTGAAGGATGTCAGACATATTTCTGACCTGAGAAAAAACTTAATCTCAGTAGGGCAGTTGGCTAGTGAAGGTTACACTACGATCTTCCATGGTGATGATTGAAAGATTTCAAATGGTGAGATGACGGTTGCTCTAGGTAAAAAAAAAAGTGGCACTCTTTACATGACAGCAAGAGCATGTTGTTCGATCGTAGTTGCAGCTAACAATAAAAATTCCAATTTGTGGCACTATATACTAGGTCATATGAGTATATAAGAGATGAAAATTATGCATTCGAACGGAAACCTTTTAGATCTATAGTCAGTGGAGATAGATATATACGAAGATTACATATTTAGAAAGTAGAAATGAGTCAGCTTTCAAATGAGTGGCAGAACCCCAAAGAAAGAAAGACTAAATCTCGTTCATTCTGATGTTTAGAGACCAACAACATCTCATCCATTAGTGAAAAATACTACTTCTTGACTTTTATCGATGATCACTCTCAAAAGGTATATGTTTACTTTCTAAAGCATAAGTATAAAGTGTTTAAGGTTTTCAAAAGATGAAAAACTATGATTGAAAATAAGACAAATCTGAGGATCAAAAAGCTTAGAACCAACAATGGTGGTGAATATGAAGACACTAGATTCAATAAGTTCTATTATGAGCACGAAATCATAATGAAGAAAACGGTGTCGTCACACCTTAATACAATAGTGCAGCTGAGCGTATGAACCAAACTTTGATAGAAAGAGTCAGAAGCATTTGTATACAGTCAGGTCTACCGAAGTAGTTATGGATAGAAGTAGTCAACACAGTAGCTTACTTAATCAATCGATGACCATCAGTTCTATTAGAGCACATAATACCAAATGAGGTATGAAGCCAAAAAGAGATAAAACTATCACATCTAAAAGTGTTTGGTTGTCTAATATATTCGTATATCAGTGATTAAGGAAGTAATAAGTTTGATCCAAAATCTAAGAAATGTACCCTCGTCGGCTATAGTGAGAATGAGTTTGGCTACCATATTTGGGATGAAAAAAATAAGAAGATTCATAGCAGATATGTAATATTCAATAAAATGATGATGTATAAAGACATGCATAAAACAGTCGTCAGCAACTCAGAACAAAATGAGTCAATATTTGCAGATGCATATGATGTCTTAGATATTTTCGTGATAAAACCAATTATAACAAGTTCTCAGAAACTCATTGGATAAAATAATGTGCAACAGTCTGATACACTACAACCTCCTACTCTAGCTCATGTATTGAGAATGTCTTCTCAGTCTCATGTATTTAATATGAGATACATGAATTATTTGTTTTTTGATTGATGAAGGGGAGCATGAATATTATAATAAAGTTTGTCAGACTGGAGATATTAGTAAGTGGAAGTTTACCATGAAAGACGAAATGAAGTCTCTGATCTTTTACCAGACATGAAAATTAGTTGAGTTACCCATAGGAAGAAGACACTCATAACAAATAGGTGTGCCGGGTAAAAAAGGAGCATGATAGTTTTAGAGCTACAAAGCTTAACTAGTTGTCAAAGGATTCCAACAGAAGGAATAAATTGACTAAACTGATATTTTTTCTCATGTTATGAAGCTCAATACTATCATATCAGTATTGAGTATTGTGGCTATTGAAGATCCTCATCTTGAACAGTTGGACGTGAAAACCACATTTCTTCACGGAGACTTAGATAAAGATATATATATGCATCAGCTATAAATTTTTTTAGAAAAAAGGAAGGAGAACATAATGTGTAGACTTAAAAAGAGTTTGTATGACCTAAAACAAGTCCCACGACAATGGTACAGAAAGGTCAACAGCTTCATGCACAAGAAAGATTTTCAGAAGTACAATGTCGATCATTGTTGCTACTTCAAGAAATATAGGTCCAGTTATATTTTTTTACTGATTTATGTTGATAATATGTTAGTAGCAGGTTCAGATATAGATGATATCAGAAAGTTGAAACATCAATTATCAAATGAGTCTGACATAAAAGACTTGACTCTAGCAAAGAAGATTCTTGGAATGTAAATCACAAAAGATAAGCAAATAGGGTTCTTGCATTTATCTTAGGCAAAATACATCAACCGTATTTTGTAGGGATTCAACATGGGTGACGCCAAGCCAGTCAGTACACCTTTGGCTAGCCACTTTTGCTTATTTAAAGACCAGTCCCTTCAAATGGAGGAAGAGAGAGAATTCATGGTTAAGGTTCTTTATGTCTCAGCTGTTGGGAGTTTGATATAGTTATGGTTTGTACAAAACTAAACATTGGCGATGCAGTGGAAATTGTTAGCAGGTTTATGTCAAATCTAGGAAAAGCTAATTAGAAAACAGTTAAGTGGATCTTAAAATATTTACGAGACACTGTAGAGAAATGTTTATGCTTTGGTAGAAAAGAGTTAAAAGTACAAGGCTACGTAAATGTAGACTTTAAAGGTGATGTTGATCACCGAAGAAACACCACGGTTATATATTCACTTTTGGAGGTCACAGATATAGAAAATTGTCATTCTATCCACTACCGATGCTGAGTTTATAGTAGTAATTGAAGTTAGTAAAAAAATGATATGACTTTAAGGTTTGTTAATTGAGTTGGAATTCAAACAGAAGAATAATGTTTTGCATAATAATAGTCAAAATGCAATACACTTGGCGAAGAATTTAACATTTCATTCCAAAATCAAGTATAGTGGGTTTTGTTATCACTTTATCAGATCTCTATTGGAAAATAATGTATTAGTACTAGAGAAGATCTAAGAAAATAAGAATTCAGCGGATATGTTGACAAATGTGATGACTATCAACAAATAAAAGTTGTATTTAACTTCAATTGACATGCTAGAGTAACAAAATAAAAAAGACAACTACATTGATCGAAGTATGGAGACAAATTGAAATCAGTCATCAAATGAGAGATTTGTTAAAAAGTCGGGTGAAATTTTTTTTTTAAAAAAAAAAAAGAAAAGCTTTTCAATAAATGAAGCATTAAAATTCTTGAATATTTTGCAGCACTCTTGTTTTTTTTCTTTGTAGCATCTGCCTATAAAAAGGTTCAAATAATCTTCATTTAAAACACGACAATATTTGAGAGAAAATTAAGAGTAGATTTTTTAGAGTGTAATTAGACTTAGTTGTGAGTGTTGATAAATATTTTATAAATTTTTTTTTAATAAAAGATGTGCAACAGTACAAAAATGTAGATATAATTAGACTTGTGATATATTATTGTCTAGATTTTGTTGGTTTCAGTACATTGTTCTCTGGCTATTGCTAATCCCAAACAATAATCCTTATTTTACGCTATAATAGTTGCACAATTGGAGTTGAAAACTTGCTATAGAATGAAAGAAGAAGGTGGTTGTATTCCACATGTTTGGTGATGTGGTGGTATTATCCATTAACGTTTTTATTTATTAGTACAGAATGAGCATGGTACTGCACTTCTTTTTGTACTAACAAACCAAACCCTCTTTGATTTCGTACAAGCAAACATCAAAACAAATATATGATAATACCATACTGTTGTAGTTTCAAAAAAAAAAGATAATATCATATTGTTGTCGTATTTGTATAATACAATAAGCATCATCCTTTATCTATTATCAGTATCACTCTTCACGTTTTTCTCCATTCTTCTATTTCTGAAATTGAATTTTCTATATGGAAAAAGGCAAATGATCTTACCTGAAACTTACGCCTTTTAGCCGCCTGAAGCAACTAGAAAAGGAAAATAAATGGATTATCTTCTTTTCAATATTTGGTTTTGAGATAGGATATGGTGGTTTTGAATTGGACGAAATCACCGTTGAGAATATGAAATTCTGAGTTAGATATTTGTTTTGTAATTTGTCATATATTTTCTTAAGAAATTTCATCTCAGTGTCAGCCTTTTCACAAGAGAAATAAAAAGCAGTAAGTATAGTGTCTTTTGAAGCTTCCTTATTTTCCTCTCATTAGTCGAAAACAAACGGAAACTTGTGGAACAAATACTGGTATAATGTATTAATGTCCATTTCAACAGTCAAACAGTTTGTCAATCCCATATATATATATAGATAATTGAATTTTCAAAATTTTTATAAGTTGGATGAATTTTTCATATTTCAATTCATAAAATTTGATAATTTTGAAATATGTTTGTAATAGTTCAACTTTAAATATATGAGATCAATGAAATTTTAATGCCAACTTGCCAGCCACAGATATTAATTTATAGATTTGACCTCATAAAATTAAAAACAAGTTTAATATATATTAAGATAATTTCAAAATAAATGGAAATTTCGTGAAGCACTCGACATAAATAGAAAAATGTATTAGATAATGTTGGAAAGTGTATTTAGGACTGCTGTCCATTTATATTTCTTTTATTGAAATTAGAAATGTAAATCTATTAGTTCCAGTTTTATAGGAGGTAGTTAATTTTTCTGTTCTTAATAATGTTTATATCATGACACATTTGTAGGTCCATTATATTTATGTTTATTTTCAGTTTTAATATAAGTTTATAACTAAATGAATTAACTATAGAAATGAATTACTGCATTTCTCAGCAGTAAAGACATTACTGCATTATTCTGATTTTTTTTTCTTTCATTTTTATCATTCTAACAGATAAAAAAAACTATATATTCACATATTTAAATATAATCTGAGGCACTGTCCCTAATTTAGTAAAATTATTATATTCTTTCTTACTTTCATCACAATTCGGTTTTGGGTTTACATCATTAATTTAGTTTAGCTTAAAAAAATTCAAATCTATAATTAAATTTAAATTATTCAAGTTGAAACATATTACTTAATTTGCTTTTATTAAGTTAAAATTTCTAACTTATATATATATATAGCAAGCTTCTACATAATCCTACCACCTAAGCAAATTTATACATCAATTCAAAATAATCCTATCACAGTAAATATGAAATAAGAATATAAGATGATTCCAACTTCTCATGCACCAGTTTACTAAAAATAATAATAATAATAATAATAATAATAATAATAATAGTAGTAGTAGTAGTAACTTCTCTCACTAAAATAATAATAATTTCTTCTCTCGCTGTAAGTAATTCTGGTGTTTTTGGAGGATATTTTGGTCAATTCGTTCTAATGGTAGTACAGTCAACTATGCTATTATCCTTCTAACTATAAATACCTGCCTGAATCATTGCTAAGCAATCTGCAACTTTAATTAGCAAGCCGGTGACTTGATTACTTATAAAATTGTCTATTTTTCCGCCGATCGCTCTACATTTTGGTATGTTCAGTGGATTTGGAGATAATTTTAGTTCATTATTTTATTAATGATAATCTGCTGTAGTAGTTTGGTTTCTAATCGTGAAGTGGAGCTCGTAGGACACTTAATTGTATGTGATTGTTGAGAAAGCAGGAATAGTAGAATTTTTGAAGTTCTTTTCCTTTCTTTTTCTGAAATTTATCAAAAAATTTGGAAATCAGAAAATTGCAAAAGATATTGTAGACCACATAGAACTAATATGACTGGGATAAATGGAATGGATAGGGCGTTTTATACTAATATGAATATCACCATACCATTGTTGTCTTAGGCCGTGAAATTGTTGAGTGTGTTTATTTTAATTAGGTAAGATTTGAGAGATGGAGATGCAACAGCAGTTGGAGTGGCTTGAAGCACAAAAGATAGCTGTAAGTGTAGACCTTTTGGCTGCAGCCAAACAGCAGCTTCATTTCCTAGCTGTTGTTGATAAGAATCGTTATCTTTATGAAGGCCCTGCTCTTGAAGTTGCCATCTATAGGTATGCCCTCTGGGATCAAATTCATAAGTTTGACTTAGGTTTTTATGGCTTTGATTTATCTGTTATGTTGGTTCAAATCTCATCTCGTTTGAAGCAGAATAGCAGATGTTTATTTTTTATATTTTTTGTTATATCGTGGATTTTTTTTTATTTGTCACTTCTGCATTGATTTGGCTGGCTGTGTGTTTAAGATGTACTCAGAATTTTACAAAAAGTTGTTGTACTCTCTACTTTGAAAGTGACTTGGTATTATCAGAGGCAAAGATTTCCAATAAGGAATTAAATGTGAATTTCAGGTACAATGCTTGCTGGCTTCCCTTGCTTGCCCAACACTCTGAATCACCAATTTTTGAAGGGCCATTGGTCGTTCCTCTTGACTGTGAATGGATTTGGCATTGCCATAGACTCAATCCAGTAGGCCTCTAAACTAGATACATATGTATATATAGATTAGCAAATTTGCCATTGAACTTCAGTTTGAGTTGCCAATTTCTATTTCTTGCCTTTATCTATAGGTAAGGTATAAATATGACTGCGAGGAGCTTTATGGAAGGGTACTGGACAACTCCAATGTAGTATCTTCTGTTAAGGGAAATTGTGGGAAGCAAACTGAAGAAATTTGGAATAGGCTGTATCCAGATGAGCCCTATGCCTTTGACATAACTAGAGCTTCTTCTACAGCTACCAATGAAAAACTTTTAGCAATTGAAAAATGCACCAAGTATGATTTGTGTTCAGCAGTTAAAAGGCAGAGTCCCTTTTATTATCAGGTATCCAAAGGATAATCCTTTTTTCGTCTTGAGCCAAATCATTGGTCTATCAATATATCCTTTATCATGCATTTGTAAGTTCAACTAACGTGTGCATTTCTGAAAATGGTATGTTGAGACCTGATTGTTTGGTCTTGATCATATTTACATGAAATCACCAAACTGAGGGTCAGTGTACTTGCTACTTTAATATGGAAAATAACAGCTGGATCAATTTAGTACAAGTTGTACTTGGCACTTACGTCATGGCTGAACACCTCCACGGTTGAGTAAATTATTACTTTATTTGTGGTTCAATAATTAGATCATAAACTTCTATTCTGATGTTGAAAGAGACCTCCAAGGAAGAAATTTAGGATGCTTATATAAAATTAACAATTCTAGTAAGATTTTTCAAGTTTCTAAACATGTTCATTCTAACACGATTAGACTAAGGCTTTCTATAGCCTAAGAATATATAAAAAGATATGTTATTTATGAAAAAAAATTAGTACTCTTAGTTTCATTCCTTTTGTGATTTGTGTGTTTCAAGAATTCTATGGCAATTAATCATTTGAATGCTCTTGGTTCTAACACCTGGTAAGTGATGATATTTGAGAAGTTCAAAGCACTATGCTCTTGTAAGATCATCCAATTTGCTTGAGTGGCCGCAAATCTCAGGGAATCCTTTCCTTATGGATGATTATATGCACGAGCGCATACATATCTCATGGTTTCTATCATCTCAATCTTTCATTTATTTATTTAATATTTGTTTTTGCTGTTTCTTTTGACAGGTTTCTAGACCTCATGTGAACCATGAAGTTTTTCTTGAAGAAGCTGTGGGCAGATATAAGGGGTTTCTGCACCTAATCAAGAGAAACAGGGAAATATCCATAAGACGCTTTTGTGTCCCGACTTATGATGTTGATCTTATATGGCACACACACCAGTTGCATCCTGTTTCATACTCTAAAGATTTGAGTGAAGCACTTGGCAAGATATTGGAGCATGATGACATGGATTCAGACAGGACTAAAGGAAAGAAGCTGGATGTTGGATTTTATGAAACTACCAAGCAGTGGGAAGAGACATTTGGCACAAGGTATTGGAAGGCAGGAGCAATGTATAGAGGCAGTGCACCATCTCCTGTCACAACTGTTCCATTACTGCCAAATATCTTGAGAAAAGATGCTCTAGCAGAAAACGAATGTCAGAAGATGATTCAACTGCCAGAGTTGAAAATTGTGGAGGTAGTTTCCAATAACCGTTGTCTTATTTATCCATTTAAAGTTCTCTCTTATCTTAGTCAGATGGAACATCGAATTAAAGAAAATAGACAATGATGTCAACCAATGTTCGTAGTTTGAAATTAACATCATTAGCTTTTATGGAGTATTTTTCTAAGAGTCAAATGTCTTTTAAAAAGTTCTATTGCCATAGGTTGGAATCTTATTATATGAATTAAAAAAAGGAAAAGAAAAATTTTAAGAGGAAAGTCCATAGCACCATCATTGAACAAAAAACTTTCATTTTTCTGATATTTTTCTGGTCTTCCTCTACTGCTTCTTCAGGTCCTTTTGGAGATTGTGGAAATTAAAAACTTACCAGAGGTGCAGAAGGGAAGCCTCTTTGTCACCTTTAGTAAAATGCAGCCTGATGTTTTCTTTAATGTCAAACGAAAATTAACTATTCTATCAAAATCTGGGGAGAAACAGGTTGCTTCTTTCCAGTGTGAACCTAAGGGAGAGCTGCTATTTGAACTTATTTCACAGTCAACTTCCAACTTACTAGTAACCAAGAGATCTAAAACGATGGGTTCCACTTCATTATCTTTGCAAAGCTTTCTGAATCCAGTATCGAAACTTGCTGTGGAAAAATGGGTAGAATTGTTGCCCCGTTGTGGCAGCTTGAGTTCAAAGCCAATCTGCCTGCGGATTGCTGTCTCCTATACTGTTCCTATGGAAGCACCACATGTACTGCGCATGGTTCATTCTCGATCACTTGGCTCTTGTTCTTTCCCTCTTTCTGGCAGGATTCAACTTGCCAAGGGGTGGACACACATCATTGATGAAAATGATATTGAGATCATCAGCCTGCAAATAAGGTGATATCCTTGTGTCTACAACTTATGGTAGCAAATGAAATGATTGCAGATCACAAATAACTATGAAACTTAAAATTTAATAAGAAAAAAGTTGAGATATCAACATGAAGAAACAATGTACTTGCACTTTCACAATTGTTCTCCAATTGAAGCTTCGAGTAGAAAGATTATACAAGATGGTGATTTTGCTGATTTATTATTTGCATCAGTCAATATGTTTAGTTTATATCTCCTGGATCAAAGAGAAATGTTCTATTTGCCAGTGTTGCATTGAAATTCATGTGAGACAGATCCCTACGGTCCTATGGCTATGATGTATGCTTATCTTGCATTTTTTAATTAGTATGTGATAAAGGTTGCACTATGTTACAATATACTAGGACGTGCTAGTTTATCATTTGCAGGTTTGGATTATGCTCCAGTGGCTCGAATAAGGCAACATCAAAAGACAAGATCATTCATAAGAAACAAGTAACTGGTGTTGTGAAATCTGGTGAATCACTTACACTTGCAGAGTTTGAGGGGACTCGGTGGACATTGATGGATTCCCAGTGGTGCCTTCAGCTTAAAACAAAATCCAATGAAGCTGGTCATCTCTTTGAGCTCATAGGGAGTAGGATGGTAATTTTCTTTTGCCATCATCTCCTCTTAGAGTCATTTCTGTGTATAATTGCCCTTTGACTTTTCAGTCACTAATAAGATAGATTTTGATCCAGAAGCTTGTGATTTGCACAGTACATTTAGTCCTATCCTCAACTTCCATAGTTATTGTGTTTTCAGTTACTGCAAGCCATTTATAAGTTCACTTATATATATGTGTGTGTGTGTGTTAATTTTCTTATACTTCGGATTTCAAATGATTCATTTGTTCCACTTATCTTCGTGGTACAGATAAAACTTTTCCTAGGAAGAAAGCTTGATTTTGAGCCCAAACAATATGAGAAGCAGAGAAATGAACAAGATTTTATGACTGCTGTTGAATTTTCCTCAGAGAATCCATATGGCAAAACAATGGCATTGCTCGACTTAAAGTCTGCATCTGTCAAGGTAATAATGCTGATTCTCATCAAATGTGACGAAATGTTTCTACTTAAAGCATTATTTTTTCCCCTTTTATCTACCTAAAGCCCTTAAATTTTTGACATGAATCAATAGGTTAAAGAAGAATGGTTGGCCTTGCCTGTAATAATTTCAGCCTTTATACTTGCTGATATTTTGAAGAATGAAGGATATGGAGGTTTCTCTGCTAAGGGAGAAAGTTTGAAGGAGTTGGATGATACTGTAGAAGAAGTTAGCGGGTTTCATGAAGATGCCAAACAAATCATTCAGAGTGCTTCTACCGAATGTAAATCCGAATTCAATGTGGATGCAATAAAAGGTGGAGGCTGTGGTAGTGGCTGCACGGGTGGATGCGGACAGATGGTAAAAAGTGGAGGATGTGGTAGTGGCTGCGGCAGTGAGTGCGGGAGCATGGGAAAAAGTGGAGGCTGTGGCAGCGGTTGTGGTGGTGGATGTGGAAGCGAAGTCAAAAGTGGAGGATGTGGTGGAGGGTGTGGAGGTGGTTGCGGGAGCAGGGTAAAAGGTGGAGGCTGTGGCGGCGGTTGTAGCGGTGGATGCGGGAGCATGGTAAAGGGTGGAGGCTGCGGCGGAGGTTGTGGCGGTGGATGTGGAAGCATGGTGAAGAGTAGTGGCTGTGGAGGATGTGGTAGCAGCGGCTGTGGTAGTTGTGGCAGCTTTGGATTTGGAAATGTGGTGGAGAGTGATGGCAGAAAAACAAATGAAAGCAGTGTTGATAATTTCCTCATTGATGATGCTTGCACAAAAGAATCGACCATCCATGTGAGTGAAGCAGTGGCCGCTTGATCCTCATAAAATTTATAAAAGCCTGCGAAAACCCAAGTGATCTTCAATAAGTATCATGAATAAGTACAAAAAATGAAATTAAAAAAATCATAATAAATTTCTCATATTCATAAAGTATCATGGAGGAATATATGAAGACGTTAAGATATATGTCTCCAAGTTTGTTGTCTATTACACAATGTTCATACTTCAGTAATTGCTTGTAACTTCTGTTTCCTTAGGCAATTTCTGCTGCGTACGTGAACAAATTGCTTATGAAAAAGGTCATGATCAGTTTGGCTTGGGCTCTGCTACAATTTACTTTCCAGTTTTTTTTTTTTTTTGGTAATTACTATTGATATTCGATCAACTTACTTGCCAGTCTTATCGAGCAGTGAATTTTCTGTCAAGATTTGAACATTGTGTTGCAATGTGAGATTGTCGTTGTGCGGAGAGTCGCAAGGCATTGCTGTAATGGGGGGTGTAGTTTGAAATTTGAATGAACTTCATAGCATATTCAAATTATGAGAAGTCCCAGAGAAGGTACTTGCCATTTTCAAAAAGAAATTCACAATTTTATATTGATAGCTTCGAAGAAAATTTTTGTTGGACTAATGATAAAATTTCAACAAAAATAAATAATTAAACGCCTTTATAAGCCTATAAGGATTGGAGGGCTTTTCTTTATTTGAACCTGCGATGTATTTTGAATTGGTTATTACATAATATCATTGAATTTTCTGATTCCCATAATTGCATAGTGTAGTTATGTGCTGAGATGGAGTAACTGCAAAGCCATAAGGCAGAAGGCCCAGTTAAAAGTTATAATAATCTATCAGATCGGATTCACTCACTCGTTCAGTTAATTAGAGGATTTAGTCATACTCTCCTCTCCCTACGGTAAGATAAACTCACAAGCATTCGTGTGAAACACGGAATGCTTATTTGCCACATTTTTGTCAGAAACCAAATCACTCAACATCGACGTTTTTATTTTCTTTGAAAATATGGTAAGGCGCCTTTTCAACTTAAATCAAAGAAGTGGAATTCTTTGGTATCTGAAGTTACTGGTGTGGCTAAAAAGAGTTTCTACAAGTTTGAATTTAAAAAAAAAAAATAGGGACATGTAAGAGTTGATTACTTTATATTAATTTCCAACTCAAAATTCAAACGAACTGGGACCCCGAATGCCTTAAACCATATCTTTAAGTAATATTCTTGTCCACAATTCTATTATTCGACATCAAGCCAAAAAAATAAAAATAAAAAATACATTCCTTCAGTATCTGTTTTTAAAATGACTTCAGCTGGGTTGGAATTGCTAATTTGATAATCCTGAATACTATTCCAAATAGAAAAAATATAGGTACAAATAAGAAACAAAATTCCCATAAATTTCTATTCAATTTCAGCATAAATTCTTAAATTAGAATCATATTGATAAGAGTAATATTTAATTATGGTCCAGGGAATTGAAAGGATAAAATGGATGTACAAATTTGTTTCAGTCTGTAGTATAAGGAGATCAATTTATTACGAAATGGGAAAGTACAAATTGAAGAAGAAAGACGAGGGAATAATATATAGTGTGAAACAACACAAACTAAGATCAAAGAAGACGCGTACTAAATAAAGGACTTGAACATTAATATGGTAGAGAATTAAAGAGTGAAATGGTCCTAAGATGAACCAAGTCCATAATAAGTCACACTGTTTTACGTGTATCTCACAAAGTAGTAGCTTGGTCAGCATAAGAAGATGATGGATGGATCACAGCAGCACTCATCAATAAGGCAGCAGCAGCACAAAGCCGCGAGGCTGTAATCAAGAACAGGTCCAAACCAAAAACAAAATTAAAAAATTTTACCCATTCAAATAGGATGTGCAAAGAGGACAATATCTACAGACTATATAAGACAAATGATATGGTATGATAGATAATAGGGAAAATAGTTACCATCCCTCAAGGAAACCAGGCCCCCTTCTGGGTGGTGGTGCAGCATATTGTGGAGGTGCCATTACTGGGGGTCCTTGATAATAACCTGCCAAATTTTAAGAATAAAACAGAAAATACCAGAATAGAAACCCATCACAAGGCAAGAGGAGATGATAATTAAAAAAGAAAACCCACCAAAATTCTTGGAAAGTGAGACAGAATATAAACTTGATGAACAAAAATTATACACAAACCATGTTCCCAAATTGAAAATTATAATAAGAGCCAAGACCAGCAATTAATCGCAACTAGTTACAAAACACATAAAGCTTTTTCAGCTTAAGATCACAATAGAGAAATAAACTAAAAAAAAAAAAGCATGAATACATAATAAAGAAAACAATAAAAGAAATGAGGTAAAAATTAATAAATTTGAGTACCTTGAGCCGGATAAGGATAAGCATACTTAGGGTCACTCATTTCTGCTAAACAAACACGAAGAAGACCAGATTTTCTGATTTCAACGCCTTTGAAAGGCAGGAGTGGAAATTTCCCTGCAAGGCTATTAGCCTTTTACAAACAACAACCTTTATACTAATACAAGGCGATCATTTCCCCCAAAAAAACAAAAACAAAAAAAATAGTTTTTTTTTTCCAAAAAGTCGAACTTTCTCTCTCTCTCTCTCCTCCCTTTTCCTTCTATTTTCTTTCTGCCTCAGTCCACTTTCTAGATGATACGAGCACTCTCTCGGTCTCTCCTTCTACAGCAGACTGTTTCTTTTTATAGGAAAAAAAAAATTTTGAATAATTAGATTTCGCAGAAAAACTTGGGTGGCAAAATCAAAACAAGAAACCTTGATGGGTGGACCAATTGAATTGACAACTCTGCAAATAAAATTAACACAATTGGCGAAGTGTTGGGTTAATGGTTAATTTAATTACTTCATAACCAATTAACCATATGGATATGGTAAAAGGGTAAAGCTGTTGGGGGTTGATAGATACTGTTAACGGAATGAATAGGAATGCCTCCAGAAATGTTTTTGAAATAATGTCAAATATATATTTTGAATTTTATTAGTGAAATTACATCTCCAGACAAGACCAAAATGCTCAAGCCATAAGCCCCTTAAGTGAGATGTTCAGGTTGTTTGTAGCAGTCGGAAACGCTTATCTATTAGTTGTGGTCAGCTTCTATTATTGTTATTATTATTAGATGAGATGATGTATTTGGATAAAATTTATGGGATTCATTAATCAATAATCCAAAGAAACAGAAAAAGAAAACGAAAGGCTGTATATATCTAATATTTTAGCATAGTATAAGTGGAGTAGTTCACGATAAAGGGAGGCTTTTTGTTTTGCTCGACAGCTATTGGACTTCACATTTCAAATTATAATATATTATTATGTTACCCAAATAAGAAGCATTTGTATTAGAAAGGAAATTATATATAAAAGTAATAGGTCATGATGTTTGTCATTGCGTCTCAACCAAAAATAAATAAAAAATTAATTTATTTTTAATTATTTTTTAATTCTGAAACAGTTTTTAGAGCTATATATTTGAAAAAACAATTTATATAAAATTAAAATATCAGTAAATTAAATAAAAAATTAATTCTAAATTTCCTTTACTTGGTCAAAAAAACAAAAATGGCTGCATCATACTTAACAACCCCTGACCCCAACCCATTCATCCTATGTCATCAGTATGATATGAACCCATCGACCCAATTGCATTTTCTTTTCCCTTATTTTGTCGAGGATAATAAAAGGGCAACACTGCTTCATAAATCATAATGATCAATTACAATTAGATAATTTCCAATTATATTTAGCTAAAACAAATAAATAATAATAATAATCTGAATAGTTCAACCAAAGCATTCATCCCAAGAAGGGGTATAAAACATCCAAAATGAAGATATATGACAATTATTTGTAACGAAATAAAACCAAAGTAATAAAAAGAAAGGGAAAAAGATGGGGAACTAAGATGCGAGTCTCCTTCTATTTTTGAGTTTTGAAAGGAAATAGAGCCTCCTTGTTCACTACCATGGGAAACTTTATAACTTAACCTTAAGATAAAAAAAAAAAAAAGGGAGAGCTTTATGTCAAATTTCATGCCTCTTTTTGAATCAACTAAAATTGCATACATTTTATTATGACTTGGTCATTTATGGCATCAATATGCCTCAATTGTAACAAAATGTTGTAAATCTCCTAACATCAGAACATGATCCCCCAAAGGCATTATTCTTTTTCCTTTCTCATTTGCAACGCTAAGATGTTTGCAAGGATCCACCAAAATGCTTGTTTCTGTTGATCTGTAAGAACTTGTATGTACTCTATCGAATCCAATAATTTGTCTTTGTGGAGTACCTTTAAAAACCTGTGGCATTTTAGAGAACAGCATTATCACATGGCTTCCGTCCATATCTCCAACATTTGTGACAGATATCTCCACATTGAATCTCAAAGAATTGCAAGACTTCATCTCATTAATATGTATGTAACTGAGTCTCTCTCCCCCCTGGTGTAGTATTCTCTTTCTGCAACTAGCTGTCAAAGATTCTGACAGACTCAACTTGCTTGGAGCTGACAAGAACTTGTAAGTATAATTGGTATAACTTAAGCCTTCACCAAATCCGTAGACTCGCTTTCCAGTGTAAAATCTATAGGTCCTTCCAGGATAACCACGGAAAGGATCAGCTCGCATGTTCATAATATTCATTGGTATCTTGGTGAATGTCTCAGGATACCAAGTCATTGGAAGTCTTCCACCTGAAATTTGAACATGCAAACATCAAAATAAAGTTCAGAATTAGAACAAGAAAGCACTCACAACAGAGAAAAGTAATCATTAATCCTAAAATGTTTTTGGTGGATCTTGAGGTTGAGATACCATTTTACAGCATTTGAAATGACTATGTTGTGTTTTATGACTATTTTAATACTAATGAAATCACTTATTAGCCTCCGCTTGTTCCATTCTAGATCATGAATTTGTTCCTTTAACTACTATTTAAAGGATCAAGTTCTTTTTCTTTTCTTTTTTTTTTTTATGGTCTAAGTTCTCCCAATCAAAGTAAAGTCCAGCATTTGATAAGGTTCCACCCAAAGACGCAGCAGAATCTTCTTTTTTTTTCCTTACTTCCAGTCTATGGCAAATTAAAGTATGAAGTACAAACCTGGATTATATTCTCCAAAGATGATCTCTGCAAGTGCTTTTGCACCAGCTTCACCAGGGTACCCAATCCAAAGAATGCTAGCGATTCTTGGGTCTTCTTTGGCAAATGATACATCAAGTGGTCCTCCACCAGTAAGAACTAGAATTACTGGCTTCTTAGTAGCTGTTGCAACAGAAGATACCAAGGTTTTTTGTTTGCCAGGTAACAGAAGACTAACTCGGTCATGGTCCTCAGTTTCTTGCGACAAATCAAGCCCAGCAACTACAATTACAAAATCAGCAATTTTGGCTACATGTATTGCTTCATGAAACCAAGCATCAGAACTACATTGTACATCAGAGCATCCAACTGCATAAGATGTTTTTGCTATATAGGCTTTAAGTCCATCAAATAGGCTTTGTGGATGACAAGAATAACCTACAAAATCAAGAAACTCTATCGGTTTCTCACAGCATATATGGGACTTGCAGAAATTTCACAACATTGAACAAACAGTATAAATATAATTGCATGAAATTTGCAGGTTTGAACTTTAGCTTGTGTTTGATGATACAGTTAATTTTGAAACTGAGAGGGCTTTATATACATAGAACTAAATGGCACAGCAGATTTTTGTTGTATCTGTGCAATTCAAATGTAGCTCTAACATTGGTCATTAGAGAAGCAGAGAGACCATGGAGATTGAATTCCTTTTTTTTTTTTTGAAGAAATTAAGTTGTAGCATTCCTTAAGAGTTGAGAGATGGGAACCAAGCGCACCTGTAAGGAAAGAGGTTAAGCAACAGAATATGTTTTGGGAATGGATTTTAGTTTCTTTTGGCAGAAATCAATATCAGCTTGAATAGAGCATAAGTTAAATGAAAATATAAGCTTTGTTTTAAAGTTTTTTGCTGTAATTAGCTTCTGCAAATTATGAGCCTGTTGCATGTTTATGCACCATTGTTGTGACACATGTTCATATAAAAACTGAAATATCCGTAGAAGTGGAATCTCAACTGAAATATGCTGCCATGCAGCAAGTGGTACCTGTGTAATCACCACCCAAATTGGTTGCATTGTTTGCAAGTGGACCAATAAAAGCCAAGGAAGAAACAGCTTTCTTATCCAAAGGCAGAAACTTCCTATCATTTTTCAGAAGCACAATTCCCTGCCTTGCTGCTTCAAGTGCTAATGCCTTGTGCTCTTCAGTGCAAACATCTTCAGGTCCCAGTTTTCCAAATTGCCCCTTTTTAGGGTCACCATCAAACAGCCCAAGTCGGAGTTGAACTGAAAAAAGATTGAAAAGAGCTCTATCTATATCCTCTTCGTGCAACTTACCTTCATCGATCGCCAGTTGAGCATTCCGAATAACATATGAGCCACAATTAATATCCATACCTACATATAGAAACCTCTCTGGTCACAATTTGGACAAATATATATATACACTTTCGTTGCTAAGGATTGTAGCCAAGTTCAATGCTAGACGAGGCAATTATACATGCCTGCTTTAAGAGCAATAGCAACTGCATCCCCAGGGTTTTTTGTGTAATTCTGATACTCAAAAATTGTGGCCACAGCATCACAGTCTGAGACGATATATCTGTATTTGCAAATTCTTTACATATAACAAAAAAAATCTATTCCAGAATTTCATTTTAATCATT
Source organism: Triadica sebifera (assembly GCA_023653625.1). Classification (NCBI taxonomy): domain Eukaryota; kingdom Viridiplantae; phylum Streptophyta; class Magnoliopsida; order Malpighiales; family Euphorbiaceae; genus Triadica; species Triadica sebifera. The sequence continues at coordinate 6,853,615 of JALBGG010000023.1, read as the reverse complement.
TCACATTATAAAGTTCTTGAAAATCTTTACCCTTCAAAACCCCATTCTTTTCGAGCTTTTTGTAAAAGATCTTCTCTTGCACATGCAGGCACTCCATTAACTTCATTGTAGGAACACATTAAGCAGCTCACTTTACCCTGTTGAACACAACTACGAAATGGAGGCTGATATGTGTCCTCTAAATCTTGTTCTGTAACCTACTTGGCAATGATAAATAATTTTAAAAAAAATTAAAATCCAATTGAGTAACTCTATTTGAGGAAGTCCAATTCCACCAAATCCTGCTTCATAACATGCTAAAATTTCTCTAAAATGATCTTATAATGAAAAAATTTCAATACAAGACAGTAACAATAATATTGAACTGAAACAAACTTAACCAAGTCGAAATTAGTCCAATCCTAAAACTTCACAAATTTAAGCCCAAACAACTATAACCAGTTGAATTGTATATCAACAGATATTCTTAACGCACGTATCAACATAATCATTTCTAGGTTGAAATAAACTGACAATCATAATAGAAGAAGTTTATGAGTAAGAAAGCTTACCACAGAATTGAAGGAATATCTGCTGAAATTGCCCCATTTTTCAAGGTCATAAGCAGTTAAATGTTTACAACAAGCAGATAGCATAAGCCCATCATAACCCACGCCATCCTCTCTTAAAACCCTCTTTCCTCCAAATCCATCATATCTAACAGTTCTCCAATTCCCACCTTGGAAACCCTTGACAAACTCAATAGCATAAGCAGAGGCCACCATAGGATCCTCGCCAGGAGTTTCTTGGCCTCTCCCCCATCTAGGATCCCTAAAAATATTGACATTAGGTGCCCAAAATGTCAAGCCAGCTTGGCCAACATTGTACATGGCTCTAGCCTCAACAGCAATAGCTGACCCAATCAAGAACCAAAGAGTCCTATTAAAGGCAGCAGCAGTAAGAATAACTTGAGGGAAACCAGTGGCAGAAGAAACAGGTCCGGCGGAGAAAGAAACACCAGGGCCATTAGTGGCAAGTCCATGGAGAGATTCAGACCACCATTCATATTTAGGGATTCCGAATCTTGGAATCCCTTGGGCATCATCTGAAAGCTGTTGGATCTTTTCTTGGAGGGTGAGGAGAGAGATGAGAGAGTGAGCTCTAGTGGGTATAGATAGAGATTGGTTACAAAATGGGTAGGAGTTATGATATGGTGGGTAGCATGCAAACTGAGGATTAGATACTGATTTAGAGATGGAGACTGAGAGTTTCAGAAATACAAAGTCTAAGAGGAAGAAGAAGGTAAATCTGCAATTCATGGCTTTTTTTTTTGAACTTTGAAACCATACGACTGATTGGTTTAAATAGTTGTTGGTGAAGAGTCTCATTATTGACATTATTGTAACAAATTTTAAAATTTTATTTAAGTAAACATATAAATACTAAATAACTATTTCAATAACTGAAAATATTGCAAGTTCTCAATTATATTTGTTTATAGAGTTTTAAATTTCAATTATTCAAAATTTCTTCCCTCTCATTCTCACACTAAATTATACATGCAAATTTGTAAATAATATATTTGAACATCTCCTATTAGCTCTTTATTTAGATTATACTTTTTATTTTAAATTTTGATTTCATAAAAAGTGTATTAAATAAATTTTTTATCTTTAAAATTTAGAGGAGAAAATAAATTTAATTTTTTACATATAAAAAGTTAAATTTCACTCTATATTCTAATTTTTTATGAATATTCTATTTTATTATTGTGTGTTTCTCTAAAAATATTCTCTTTATTTATAATAAATTTATTTATTTTTTTCTTTTAATTAAATATTAATTTTTATAGGATAAAGTAAAATAAAAAGTGAACTATCTATATTTAAATATTTTTTAAAATATTTTTTATTTTACTAAACATACTTTTTAAAATAAAAGATATTGTTGAAAATTCTTTTAGAAAGGAAAATCAATCTTTTTTTTAAAGGAAATGTTTTCATTTTTTGAAAGACAAAAGGCAAATTTTTTTTTAATATCAAAAAATTTGGATAATATTCTCATTTTTGTATTTGTTTTAGTCAAACCAAACGTTATTACTTATTAATAATACATATTTTTTTAATGTCAAAATAAATAATGTCTGCTTAGTCACTCAGCTCATTTTGTACATGGAATTTTTTACATAAGTCACAGATTTAGTCACAAATTTAATATTTGATCCAAAAAAGATTAAGTTTGACTTTGTAATCACAAAATCTTATCAATATTCATTTCTTCCATATTTTATTACTAATCTCTATATTTATAAAATTATAAAATCTTGAATTAGCCTTACTTTTTACCTTTTTTTTCTCAAAAATAGCATTTGAAAAAAAAAATCTTACTCCGTGATTTCTACTTTCACAAATTTACTTCTTTTTATATAATTTAATTTTTTTAACAATAATTTTTTTGTGAAAATAAATAAAACTTTTATAACTAAGAGTTCATTTTTTACGTTTCGTCATTTTTATTTTAACTTAATTAGATTAAAAAGACCCAACAAAATATTAATTTTTTTCTTTTTTTTTCGTGAATAGTTATAGAATATATAAGTTTCCATTTTTTGTCTTCTATGTCTATAAAAGATAAGATATATGCACAAAACCACAAAACTAAAAATGATTGAAATCAATAAATCCAATTTGAAAAAAATGTGATAATATGTAACATAAAAAAATAACATTAAAAAAATAAATAACTTATAAAAAAATTATGATTCAACCCAGACCTAAATTTAATATAAAAAAAGATTGAAAATACATATTGAGAATGATATAAAAACAAAAAAAAGAAACTTCACAGTTTTTAAATATATGACAAATGATATTTAAGTAATTTACTTGTTTCACTAATATATTTTATTACTTAAAGTATCATACAAATATGAAATTGCAAATTTGGATTAGTTAATATTAGGTAAAATATTTCTATAAATAAATGATTAACTTAATGAATTAACTAAATATAATATTACACTAATTATATGGTTTAAACAATTTTTGGACCAAACATGCTCTCTTTAATACATATTATGTTGGGTATATATATGATATGACTAAGCAACCTATATTATTATAATGAAATAGTATAATTTAATAAATTTGATCGGTAGCGATCCAGTGTTCAATAAGTGCTTACAAATCACAAACTTAATTAAAATATATATATATATATATATATATATATATATATATATATATATATATATATATATATATACCCATTTTCTTTTAATTATTGCCTTTGCGATAAAATTAATTAGCCAATGATGAGTGAACTAATTCTCAAATTATATTATAAATTATAGTGTATGATATTTTATGTGCCATTAATTAGTATGATATAATTTTTTAATTATGTATTTATCATATTTTTTTTGTTCTTCAATATATTTTTTTCTTTTTTTCTTCTTCTTTTTGTTCACATAGAAGAGAAAAAAATATATATTTTAAGTATATTTTTAGAAAAAAAAATTTTAATTTACAAATTTAGTTTTATTTTTAGTATATTTGAATATTGCAATAATTGTTATTATATTCGAGATAAAAATATTAATTATAAATTTTTTTTGAAAAAAATAATGAAAAATAAAGATATTTGAACTAAAAATAAATAATATAAAAAAAATTGTATTACTAGAAGTTAAAGACAAATATATTTAGTTGAAATAATAAATCTATAAATTTAAAATAATAAATTTGTAAATTATTTATTATAAATTTAAAAATTATAAAATTATAAATTATAAATGATGGATATATTTTATATTTATTAGTTTACAAGATTCAATTTTAGAAAAATACTCACTTCTATGAAAAAATTAAATTTATAATGCAAGATAAAATTTGGTCCATGATATATCAACCCTTTTAATCTTAATCTTAATAACAACGTCGGATCTATATCCCGCAAAAGCCCAATTCCCATAAAATTTGAACAGCCTGTTCCAATTAACATTTTCCCTCCCATTGCGAATCAAACAAGAAACACCCACACTAGTGCTCGACGAAATGCCAAAGCGGAGAAACTCCACGAGATCTTCTAAATCCACGGTCACAACTTACGAGCTAACCTCTCCTCTCCGTCGATCCCCGAGGTTTCTCAATCGAATCTTCCGTGGTCTAATTACTGAAGACCTAAAACCCGAAAAAAATCACAAGAATTGCACGCATAAACCCCCAAGGGAACCGAGAAAATCCAATGGAAGGTCATTAATTTCGGAGATTCAAGTTATTGGATCTAGAAGATCTCCACGATTGAGTAATAGGGCTGAGGGTTTTTCGAATCTTAGGCGATCTTCAAGGCTTTTTTTACTGGGGAACACTAATGGCCATGATGGGTCGAAGAAAAGCGATGACATTAACTCAACGAAACTTAAGCGTTCTGCTTCAGTTAAATCGACAGATGATAAGGAGATTTTGTTGCAAAAGAGTTGTGACATCCAATCAAAGAAATTTAAGCGTTCTGCTTCAGTTAAATCAACAAATAATAAGGGGGATTTGTGGAATAAGGTAAAATGGAAAGATGATGTGGGTTCATGTGATGCGAGTGTGCCGAAAAGTGAAAGGAGGATTCAATGTTGTGCGAATGTTTCGGTTGTTATAGGAATAGAAGCAGTGAATAGGAAAGATGTTTGTCAAAGAAATCAAGAGATTAGGGTTATTAAGAAAAGGAAGAGAGGCGAGGAAGTTAATAAGGAAAGCCTTAAAGGGTGGACAAGGGAGCAAGCAATGGCATTGCAAAACGCCTATATTCTGGCCAAGCCCACTCCCAATTTCTGGAAGCAGGTTGCTAAATTGGTATTGAGCTATACTTTGGCCTTTTCAATTTCTTCGTGATCATTATGTTGTCTTTCTATTGTATGAAACTGCTCCTAATTCCTTGGATGAGCATGAACCTGTTGCAAATCCCCTGCTCCCCTCTCCTTTCATGTGAACTAGCTTTATGTTTCTTTCATTGCAATTTTGAAAAAGAAAAAAAAAATTACTCAGGAGCTGTCAGTATTCTTTTCCTGTACTGTGGTAAATTTCAATTTAGATTAATGCAATTAAAAGTAATAAATCCATGAAGAAGATAGTAAAAGTGAAATAGTTGGATTGACTATGTAAAATGTTTATAAATTGCTGCATATTATCATTTGGACATGGCCATTCAGCTTAGCTTTGATAGTTACTAATCAATGAGTGAATGTAGGTCACAACGATATACTTTTTTGTTTGTATTCCTGGTTTATTTATATAATGTTTTATTTGAAGGTGCCAATTTTTAGCAGATTTCATTAGTCTCATCACTATGTATTAATTACCATTTGCTTATGATTCACACCATTGGCTGTTTAATAGAAGCAGTTAATTTGTAAAAAATCATTTTAATGGGGCTGTTTACTTGGACTCCATGTATGACTCCACCTTTTTTTCCCTTTGTGATTTATGATATGATTGTGTGGTCGAAATATAAATATTGGTTGTCGAGCTATAGGATAGAGAAGCAAATTGTGAAAGAATCAAAATAGTTAATTTTCTGGTGAAGATATATTTCACATTACTTTATTCTTTCTGATGATGAAAGTCAAAGCTAGAGTTCAGATGCAATTTTTTATTTAACCTTTTATAGTCAGCGTTGATTTTCATTCCTTTTCCTGCATTCTAACTTGTTTTGAATTCCAAGTATACTTTGTATTGTTTTTTGAATTATTTTTTCAATTCTATAATGAATTATGATTTGGTTGCATGTTCTACAATCTCTAAGTTTGATCACTGAATTTTATCAACAATGCCAAAGCCAAGTCAACTCGATAAATGAGCTTACATAAGGAACCCCTTAAGGACGTATTTTTGGTCTCATACGGTTTTAGATTCATCTTCATGATCATTCACTAATCACTGCTGGACGTGTTCCTTTTAAAATCTAGTTTTTATTCCAGATTTCAATCCCAGTGTCGGAGTTGATAATTTAATGCTAAAGAAATGATACATACTTGCTTGAGCAGTAAATAAAGTATGCTGGATGAAAATAATCCCATGTGTAATAGGGAAATTTCAAAAGTCATTTATAAAGAGAAGGAATATCATGTGTATCTTGATGCGTTGATATAATCTTGCATTGCTGTTGAAATTGGAAGTATTATTTGTCTCCTTTTACTTCAGTTTCCACCTATTATATTTCCTTCAATTATTACGAGTTGTAAGCTTCCTTTTACATATATAAAATCAATTTCAGGTCCCTGGAAAGTCTGCGAAGGATTGCTTTGACAAAATTCACTCTGATCACATTACTCCTCCTCAACCATTGCCTCGGTCAAGGGCAAAGAAAATAAACTCATCGCCCCTTGGATGTTTTTCGCTCTCTGCAAGCAAATTGCTTGGCTCCTCCAGTGTGAAGGTTAAAAGGTTTAGTTGGAACAAGCAGAAGGGTCATGTTGCACAGAAAACTGTCAGACAGTTGCTGCAAAAGCATAACCGCATGGACCTGAATTATGAAGGAGACCTATTCTCTATTCTTGAACCCAATGAAAACCCATCTGGAGAAGATTCTGAGCAGAATAATATTGTTCTAACACCAAAAAAGTTGCAAGAGAAACAGGGATTTCTTCAAAAGTGTCATGAGAGGTCTTTTTCTGGTCAGAAAAAGACTCTCTCTAGATTAAGAAGTTCAAGTGTGTCGGATCTTTTTAGTCCTCCAGTATTGAAGCAAGTGAAAAACAGGGCCTTGCATGAGAAATATATGGACCAGTTACATTGCAGAGAAGCTAAGAGAAAGGCAGCTTGTGCACGAGCTGGAAAGGAGAACAATAGCCAGGCTAATATTCCGAAAACTGATATTGTTAGAGCCGCAAAAAATGCCTTGGTTTCTGATGCAATAGATGCTATGAACAAGCTCCAACATCTGCAAACAAATCCCAATGGCGATTCTTCTCATTGTGATGGTGATGTTGCCAATGATGATAATGATGATGATGTGAGTGAATTTTTATAAAAAAAAAATGACTCGTAGGAATATCTGCTGAGCTGAGATTTAGATTTTACTGTTGCTAATTGAATCTGCCATGTCCAGTTACTAATCCTTTGATCCTCAGTTTTAGATATCTTACACGTAGATTTTCTTTCTGATTCTTATTTTAGATTTTTAGAATTCTGTCAATTTTCTTTGGTCAATAAAGAAAATGTTATGGCAATGAAATAATTTACAGAAATACAACCATAGCGTCGTAATTAAGATGCTATCTCGGTTCCAAATATTCCAATTCTAAGCATTTGAGTTATTACATCGCTTGCTATACAAAGACCTGTTTTTTATACGCAAAGCAATCCTTCCTAAAACTCTGTCCTTGCTAAACTTTTCTTTCATTCTACTTTCAATATACTGTTGCAACGAAAGACACCCTTCTCACTTATACCATGAAATTCGCTTTTTCTCTCTCCTAAGAACCAGCTAATCTCCCTATTCCATATATAAGGTTCCCTATTAATTCTGCTGCCAAATCATTTTAGATATGCAACATTCAAAAAGCAAATGCTCAAACAGATTCCTCATGATTATTACACAAACAACTTTTGTCATCATTCACAATTTCCTCAGTGTTTTGTTCTAGGTAATCTGTGAATTCTTTTGATTGCCAAGATTGCAACACTCCCTTGTTGGATTATAATATAGCAAATAATCACTGGTTGGAAGATACATGAACATAAAGAAAGATGATGATAATGATAAGACTAATTGAGGATGTATTGGCCCTTATACAAGACCATTTCTACTTGATGCTTAAGCTCCTCCATTTTTTTTTGCAGGTTCCTGGTGGCTTAATGATGTAATAAATTAAGTAGGCAAGAATATCAATGAGTTGAGTTGAGTGATATTGGAGTCATGTTTGAAGTTGAGAAGAGTCAAAGTCTAAATCCTACTTAGACCCATATGAACCAAAAACACAATAACCTGAAGGCAAGAATAAGAATTCTCAATTTCGCACTTATTTACAAACTCTAGCAGACAATTTTGCTCTAAAAATTCTCAGCAGAATTAAAAAGTGAGTTATTAATTGATTTCTGCTCCCACTTGGTCTTCGTTGTGTATGCGTACATCAAAAGTCATAGATTTACTGTCTGAATTCAAGGGGTCCATCTTACTTTGTGATTTTTTGTGATAATTGTATTCATATCATATATGATGATGAATTTGACATCAACCATTGCTTCGACAACATTACTCAACCTTTTATTATATATATATATATATATATATATATATATACATATTTAATTCTCGGGGGTGTGTAGGGCTTCCATTAGAATTCCTAGCAGATGACTTCAATACCACCGAATTTAATAAAGAAATTTCAAATTATTGGAACTGATCTTGCGTTAAGAGTATATATGAAGTATTGAACTCAGTTAAATCTTTTTAACTAAAATAAGTAACTAAATTAAAATTAACTTACCCTTATGTTCTATATTTCAAAAATAGTTAGTAAAGTACACTTGGAAAAATTTGCTTCTGAATAGAGCAATGATAATGGTAGGCGATTTTTTCAACTAATTTTCTCAGTAAGATAGTCTGGTTTCATGGGGAGATGCTTCCTTAAAGTTTCTAATAATTCGCAATTTGAAAATACGCATCACGCTATCTAATCCGCGGATTAATCTAAGATGATTTTCGACCTCTCTCTCTCTCTCTCTATATATATATATATAATGGGAAGTACTGAAATTATGAATGAATTTCAGATAATTATATACTCCAAACATGATATAAGTACATAATTATAAATGAATTTCGAAGCGCATGTTTTTCTTTTTATTTTTTATTTTTGATTAAGCATGAACTTACTTCCTTGAAATGAAATTGAAACACATTGAATTGCTAGTTTGACAGTAACTCTTAGAAATAAAATAGTTGGCTTCACTCTTTGTCCTTCTTAGGTAATTTTCGCTAATTTTTCCTATGATTCTGTGCTTATCAATGATGTGTTGGATATTCTTCAAGATTTTAGGACAAAAGGTTACTGTCCTCTCCATTTGTTAATTTCAATTATTGGTGTGATTATGCTTGATTCACTAATAAGACATGCATATAGACACCCAATTACTCTTATTTATTTAAGCTTGTAAAGTTTTTTTTTTTTATTCTGAAAAGACATATCAGTATTATTAATTATCCCTAAATTCTGTACAATTATTCCACAAAAATTCCTAATCTCCAAAGAATTTAGATAAATATTCTTATGTATATCCAGACCATACATTTAAATGATTTCTGTTAGAAGAGGAACATATGGCCCATATGTAATTAAGATAATACCCTCTATAACAGGTGGTGAGAACTGACAAAGGAATTTATAATTAAATGAACATATTAATTAATTAAAAGAAAACATTGATTACAACTTCTCACTTGCAAAATTCCTTGATGAACAAACACTGGAAGTTCCATCTATCTCTTCATGCTCTACGAAATTACCAAATTCATTAATTTTCCACTCTTGCCCTTCTACAGACATCTTCCTCCATAACCGGCAGTTCTAAATAATGCTTGCTTTATATCTTCAGGAGTTAATATTGTTCTCTGCTCAGCAGCCTAATTAATCATACAGACCCTAATTAACGTAGTGCACAAATTTAAGTACCAAGTTAATAAAGATTAAGATGCTTAATTAATTAATTACCTCTGAACAAGATGCTTGCATGGAAAAATCATTGAAGCAACTTACAACACACTGCTGAATCTCAAGGCCTAGTGCTTCTAATGTGTTAACTGTTGATAACAATAATCCTGGCTTTGATGAACAGCATATATCGATCCGGGTATCGATCTCTTTCCTCTTCACATGAAACTGATAAACCAATTATGTCAAAAAAAAACAATTAACTAAGAATTGGGTACTTAATTATGCAGTAATTTTTGAGATCTAATAATATATAAATAATTTCTGCAATCAGCCACCATACCTTAGGAGAATTTCTCACTTGTACTTCATTTGGCTTAATCTCCTTTAAGGTGTTTATTAAGTGCGTCTCATTTAAACCCTCTTCACCTTCTTCTTCCTCTTGCAACTTATTAATCCTATCAAGTAGTTCTTTAATGTAGTCAATGGTGTCTCCAAGAATTGAAGTTCTGTCCATCTGCTAAAGTCCACATTCTCTTGCATTATATATCATGTAATTATGCAGGACACAAGAAAAACAGCTAAAAAAGATGGCAACTTTATGAAAAGGATTGCACATTTGACATTAGTAGTCTAAATCTTTAAAGGAAAAAAAATAAAGTGGATCACAGATTACCTTGCTGATCTTAGGGACTATTGATCTTAGCATGGAGAGGCGGTCATTCAAGCGCTTTCTTCTTCTTCTTTCTGCCATTAAATTCTTAGAAGGCTGCCCTTCTAACTTCTTAGACTTGTACTTTCTATTTTCTGCACATAAACCCATACTGAAAACATAAGCATTATCATTATTGCAATTAGCTTGTTGTTCCACCTCAAGTTTGCAGCTGTCGAAGGTGTGAGTTCCAAGCAGACCCAACTCTTCATCTTCAAGCAGTGATGGGTAAGGATGTTGATGGGTTGGAAAGGGATCAGATGGATGGTCATTGTTGAGATAAGAGCTGTCAATCTCAGTAGTAAAACCATCAAAGAAAGGATAAGTAATTTGGTGAGTGAAAGGGCAGTCAAAGGAAGGTTCAGTTGGTGTACAGGAGGAAGAAAATCCTATGAATGACGAACCATTTGCTGATCCTAAACTTGAATTTTGATCCAAACAATCCAAATTCCATCCATTGCAGAGAAACTCATTTCCCCAACTTTCCCTTCTTGGACCTTCAAGTAACTCCTCAATGAATCCATTCTGATGAGAGAGTTCCATGTTTTCTCTCTCTTACTTTCTCTCTCCACAGAAATAAAAAATAAAAAACCCTTAAAGAGGGGTAAGTTATGAATATGATCTAAACTGGATGCTTAAGAATTAAGAACATAACTTGCGCCAAATGGCCATGGGAAGAATATATAAACACATATTAAAATGACTCACTCTAATAAAATTCATTAATTATGCATCACAGTCTGTGTGTGTAACAAGCAGAAAATAGGGGTAACATGCCAATTCAGTTTAACTTGGTTTTTAATATTATTAAGAGCGCAAATGTCCAAATAACAATAAGCCAATGGTGTAACAAAGAGAGCTTTTATTTTTATTTTTATTATCTTCTAACAATGCCAAAAGCAATAAATTTGAGTGATCATTTGAGAACTTAAATATTAAAATAAAAGGTTTTTTTTAAAATTTTTTAAAGGAATTATCTTTCAATTGTAAGTTCCAGATCCACCAAAAGTTTCAATTGGAATGGATTTTTCTTCCTCTTTCTCTCTTGGTTAATTATTTATGTATTTTTCACCGAAATACCAATCAGACAATATTTAATCCCATATATATCCTGGAAAGTTTAACCCATAAACCTGTCTGTCTGAACTGAAAAGGATGGAGTTAGTTCGCATTGCAGACCATCAGTTTCTCTCTTTTTGTTTATTCAATTTTTATTATTACAGTTTATAACCTTTTTGTATTAATTAATACTACCAATTCAATAATCCACTCAAAATCCATGGCAGCTAGGGCGTCTCTTCTAATAAGCAGAATGGACTAAAATTATTATATGTAGTTAAAAGAGTGCATAAAAATAGAGTTAGGGCTGCCAAAAATAAACCAAACTAACTAAACCGAATTGATTCAATTTAATCCAAACTGAAAATCTTAATTTAGGTGGTTTCATAGGTAGTTACGATTTTAAAACTTTAATAAACTGATTTTTTGGTTTGATTTTGGATTAAAAATATATAAATCTAATAAAATCGAACCGAACCAATAATATAGGGTTCTATATATATATATAGTGTATTAATACTAATAATTTTTTAGCTTTCTAAAATTAATTATAAACTCTTTAATTACCTACACTTTTCAATTTTCACTAAAACATTATGATTGAACAAAAATTTATTTACTAATTTACAAATTATATTTTGAATTTTCTTGAAGTTAAAGTAGTGCATTGAATTTTTATATTTTGGATGATAATTATGTTATTATTTTGATCATGGTTTTAAGTTAATATTTTTCAAATTTTTATGATATTTTAATTTTAATTATTCATTTATTAATTTATCAAACCAAATTTAAATAACATTGGTTTAGATATTTTTAATAGTGTTTGGTTTGATTAAAAGTTGAAATATTTAAAAACCAATTTTCTTAATTTTCTTAAAATTTTTTGATCTAAACCAATAAAACTGAATCATAATTAACATCTCTAAATAAAATTGTGAAAGAAGAAGTAGAATCAAAGTTTGGTTAGACTAATACATTCTTTCCAATGTTTAAATTAGTAATGTTTTTTAAAATGCTAAAAAATTAAGAATGAGAGCTTAGGTATTGGAACTTTTTATACTTGAGATGTGCTATTAGCTTATCATTAACATTTTAGAGAGTGTACCTATTTAAGTAGGCATTATTCTGTGGCTACTATGATGACGATTATCATTGAACTTAAATAATAAATATGGTGAAGATAATGGGATAACGTAGTTTGTCTTAATTACAATATTGATATGGAGCCTATAAGAATATGATTCATCTTATAACAACAGAATTTGGTGGAATCATGACATATTCCAGCCCATATTTTCAAGGTAATTGTGGGTGACAAACATTTACATTAATTTGTTCGTTTTGAAGGAATAGAGTGAAAAAGAACTTGTTTGGTTACTAAATAAAGAAGGAAATCATTAAAAACAAATCAAATATGAATTTTCAATGCAGACAAAATCTTTTTTTTTTTTACCAATTTAATGAGAAAGTACGTACCAATAATTATACATCTTTTTTTAATAATCAAATAATTAAGGTGTTGGTATGTTATCATTTACTATATTCTATTATCAATATACTCTACGGACCTCTATTTATCAAATAAATTTGTGGAAACCTTACTTTACAAGAGACAAAACCAACATACAGCGAGACAGTGTTTAGTTAGGTACAATTATTTTAATTTCTTTTTTGGTTGTTGAAAAAACTAAATGTTGATTAATAAAAACTCAAAAATCATGCACCTCTCTATTTTTTGTTTTTTAACTTCCAAATGAGACAGAATAAGAAAAAAAAAAAAGTAGTGGGGTTGGGAGCTTTGGGTCCCATATTAACGATATAAACTTAGGAGCCAAAAGGGCATTGGTTATTGTGGTTTCACCTTTTCTTGCTTGAATCTTGATTGTCTGACTAATTAATTGGGTATTATTTATGGTCATATACTTCTCTGTGACCGCCAAATTTATATCTGAATATGCCTTCTTTCCTTGGAAATTTGAAAGCAAACCAAGAAAAGATAAGTGTTCATGTATTCATATATTTCTTTTTCTATATAATTGTTTTTTTTTTAATTTTTTGCAATGACTGTTAATTTGAAGATGCACTCATAGTGTTACGAAAATCAACAACAAATATAAGAAAAATTAAAAAAATTAAAAAATTATAAAAATAGATATTTATATGGTTCGGTCAATATGACATATGTCTACGGGTAAAAAGAGTCAATTTTATTGATTTCGGTTTTCAAATACAAAGTAAATCATCTAGCACCCATATACAAAATGTGTATCTAGCACCCATATACAAAGTGTGTGTATGTATACATATAATTCTAACATTAAACCTGGTTGCTCCAATGGAGTCAAGTATATATAAGCCTTTTGGCCCTCGCCCTCCATCTTCACTATAGATCTCCACAAAAAATTTCTTTCGGTTTGAGCTTCCAAAATATTTGAGATTGGATGATAATTTGGGCTGCCATAAAATTCAAGTCACTCAACACATAGATATACTGTTCATATTTTAAAATTATTAATTTGTAAGAAAATATAAAATATTTTCATGCATACTGAGATTCTGGACGTAATTGAGTTGGCAGTTAGCACTCACCACCCACAGATTTTCGAATGCAGCATGGCATATTAGAAGCCCTTTACGTTTTTTTAGAAAATAAAATTTTACAAATGCCAGCTCTACACCTTTGTTCACTATATTATATACAGTTATACACACAAACAAACACCGCTTTGATCTTTGATGACTGGGCATTAAAAGCAGATTCTTGTAGTAGCCATAAGCTAAGTGAGTTAAAGGGCAAATCTATTTGCTAATCAATCTATCTCTGTTCTCTCTCACGTTATAAAATAATATTGGACTTTTGATTAAAAAGGGTGGGGTGCATGGGGCCCCAAAGCACCAATTCTTTTTCTTTTTTTTTTTCTATTATTTCGGATAGATCGTCATTAATTAATTATCAGCTTAATTCTACTCATTTTTAATTAGTATCACTTAGCCAAACTGTAGAATTTATATATATTTATTATCTGCAACAACAGAGGCAATAATGGTCACAGAAGAACATAGAAGAAGAAATTTGCAACTTTAAGACGGAGGCAACAATGCGTACGTCTATGGCTATTCGAAACAGAGCGGCAAATGTCTTCCATCAATCTGTAGTGATCAAAGTCCTTGATCGAGAAGTAGGGTTTAAGTCTCTATGCAATAAATTAGAAAGCATGTGGAATATGCATGGACGATTCAAAAGTTCTGGATATTGGCAGACGGTACTTTTTGATTAATTTTATGAGGGAAGCTGATTATAGAACAATGATGTAACAGGTAAAATAAATATGAATTAAATAATTATCAAAAATAATGTCAATAATTTAAAATAGTTCATTTTTATAGGATAAATTTCAAATATTATTATTCTATTAATAAAAATTAATAAGTAAAAAAAATAGCTTTTCTTAGACACAAACTAAAAGTACTATAATAATTTTGAGATAAATCCAAAAATAGCAGCATACAAATGTTTTCCAAAAATATTTCAAAAATATTATTTTCACTATTTTTGTCACTTTCCAATTTTTAAAAAATTCCAAAAACTTAACTCTTACTCACATGACTACCTCTCTCAAATTAAATCTATCAAATTTTTCTTGAGATTGCAGTGCATTCCTTCTAAACTTTGCACTGTCTTTTTATAAGCAAATTTAGCATCAAAAGTCAAAATTTTTGGACAAAAATTTTTTCCTCGTGGGCTGCAGAAGTTTTTTTTTGTAAATTTTGACTTTTTTTTAATAATTAATTAGTGTTAGGTCTCACATATAGATGTATCTACACTAGTTTGTTCAACATTTTCTGTACCGATTATTGAAAAAAGCTAACAAATCTCCCTCTCTAGACTAGGGGTGGCAATATATAGGGTATCCGCGAAAACTGTTCTACCCATTTCAGAACTCGATTATATGTACTTCTACCCGAACCCGTTTAAAATTATAATTTTAATATTTAAATCCGTCTCAAATCTGATTAACACTAATCGATTAATACCCGAACCTACTTAACTACCTGTTTCTCATTAAAAAATTTAAAATTAAAATTAACCAAACAATTAAAAATTTTCAAATACACAATCCATCATAAAATTTACTACAAAATCAAATTCACCAAACAAAATAAAACATAAAATTCAATTTAACACACTTAAATTAAAATAATTTATCAAATTGTTCAAAGTCATTAAAACAATAAAAACACAAAAAAAATAAATCTCCAACTTCCAACCGCTTGTAATTCATTAACCTATAAAAATGCAAAAAACAAAAAAAAATATATCATTAATTATATCATTATAATCAGTAAATTATAATGGAATAAATTGCACAAAAAAACATAAAAACATAAATCCTTTATCAAAATTGTGAACCAATCAATCATCTTCTTCTGCAATTGTATTTATGCAACTTGAACTTGCATTCGAGTTTTAAAAGAAAAAAAATATAAAATATTGTATCAATTAATTTAAATTTCTAATTGAATTCTAAAAATATAAAATTCAAATTTGTAATTACCTTCATATGACATCAACCAATTTTGAGAGAACATTAATGCTTCAAAAGTATTTTCATGAAATTCACTTTTTTGGTTATTAATAACTCTTCCACTAGTACTAAATGTAGACTTAGATAAGACTATAGAAACAAGAACTGCTAAAAATTCTCTAGCAATTATTTGCAATGTTGGATACCTTAATTCATTTGTTTTCCACCAATTGAGAATATCAAATTTTAAAATCTATGGCAAAATTGGCTCCTCAATATAATGATCTAATTCAGATTTTATATGAATGTCATTGGATGAAGAAATAAAAAATACCACTAAATTGATCATATCGAGCTTTTGAGAATTTTCACATAAAAATACTTGTTGAACTTCATAATTCAAATGAGATTGATTATGCTTGGAAGTCTTAAATTGATATTTGTGGCCTATCACCAAAACATAAATGACACAAAAAAAAATTGCACTCTTAATTTTGTGATTACAACACTGGAATGACTATATAATGAACATTGTTGTGATCGCAAAATCGTTGATAAATCTCGCACCATTTTTTGGCGCATGATTTAACAATCATTTATAATGGTTGCTAATGACTTGGTCATTGATTGGTATTCATTTGGTCACTAATACAAAAAATAAAAATTTAGCACTTTCGTTATGTGGTAGCCATTTAGTGACCAAAAACATGGGTAGCTAAATAACATTTTTTTTAGAGAACATATTGTGATAAGTTATCCTTTAATTTTTACAGCTACAGCTGTTACTCATCTTCACAAAACTAAACACTCTTTGGGTTCAGGTTTTAGAGTTAAAGTACAAGGTTGGTGATGATCAGGTAGTCAGTTATCATTATAATGCGGCCTTATATTTATGAAGAGTTGTATGTAGAAAATGGAAGGAGGTTGAAATGAATATGTGTTGGGCAGTGGGTAATTGTAATATGGTTTGTCTTTGGCATGATAGATGGGCCCCAGACATTCAAGTTCCTTTAGCTAAAATGACCGTTGTGGATATACCTATGCACGAATTGGAGGCTAAGGTGTCTGATTTCGTAATGCAGCATGGGAACTGTAATTGGAATTTGATTTAGTCTTATCTTCCTCTAAGTTGTGGGGAACTGATTACAGCTACTCTCGCACCCTCTCCGAATTTGGATGACGATTTTAAGTACTGGACCTTATCCCTATTGGATGAGTATAGTGTTAAATCGGCTTATGACTTTATTATAACCAAGGAACTCAATTATAGGCATGATGTGTGGAAGATAGTTTGAGAATGGAGTGGCCCAAAGAGGATTCAAAAGTTTTTATGGTTGTTAATTCACAACGGACTCCTCACGAACCATGAGCGAATGAGAAGACATCTCTGTAATTGTGCTGGTTGTGACATCTGCGGTATGGTAAAGGAGACAACATTGCATACGATGAGGGATTGTTAGCCGACACAATTAGTCTGGAGATATTTGGTCCCTGAAGTGATTTCCAATAATTTCTTTGATGATAATCTCAACACATTGGACTGAGTTGTTCTAAGTATTAAAGATGATACTCTTTATATTTGGGAGATTTTCTGGACTCTCATTTTTAGAGTTAGTGGCTGGCTGTTTTGGAAGCGAAGAAATGAAACTATTTTTCAAGAGGGAGACAGTAATAATTCTCTTCTTTTTAGAGAAATTCACATTTAGTCAAAAGGCTTTCTATGCTGCCATTTCTAGCGGCAAACCGATTAGAGTCCCTGGTGATATGCGGTTAACAATGGTGGGTTTGGATTGTCCTAAAGCTGGTTTTGAGAAGGTCAATACAGATGGGTCTTTTATGAGTACTACCGGGAGTGGGCCAATATTCTGTCTTTCTTTCTGAACTGTGGGGCCTGTAATATGGACTTAAATTAGTTATTGAGCTTCATTACAAAAATTAATGTTATGGTTGAGTGTGATAATATCTCGGCGGTGAGTATGCATGGTGTTAGGCAAAGGATGATCATGTTGATGTTTGTACTCCTTTGGTGTTGGCTATTCGAAAGAGGATGCAAAAGTGTGCTATAGTCACTCTCAAACATGTTTACAGAGTTACGAATTCTGTAGTGTACTTTCTCTCCAGGCATGCTCACAACTTTCCTATTGATTTTCACGTTCTTCCCTCTTATCCTTTGAGCTTATAGGATTTACTCTTTCATAATTGTATTGGTATATTATATATATTCGTTAGTGTTAAAAAAAATTACCATGTCTCCTACAACCAATATTTCCCACATACCCCAATTTTCTATATAACCAACACCAAAACACTAAATTGTATATATATATATATATATATATATATACCACTATTATTATTATTATTATTATTGTCGTCGTCGTCGTCGTCGTCTTTTAGCTACACTCGGCTGTCTCATTTATGCTTAATTACTATATATACGTATATTCCAAATTCTACATTTTCCATTATTACTTAATACTATAGTTAGTCATACGGTTTACTAGTTAAATAATTCAATGCATCTTTTCTTTGCAAGGGCCTTTTCCTTTTCCATTCATTTTTTAACAATATAGTAATTGCATCTTAACATGGAATGATGTGATATTAATGGTATAATTATTAGAGAGAATACAGATTTTTTTTCTTTTTCTTTCTGAATTTTCCTTTATGGTTGTTTATGATTTTGTAAGTCTATTTATGTACTTTTTTTATATTTTAAAAATTAGATATGTTAAAATATGTTTTTTTTAAATTTTTTTTAATAAATTTCGCATCAACACTTATAAAATTAGTTGCCTATTGAGTTTCTTTTTTTTTTTTACATGTTGTTATGGAGTTGATGTAGAAAAAGCTGTGATAGTCTGTTGATTCCCATACAAATGCCTTGCTACGACAGTTTGTTGATTCACATACAAATGCCAAGAGTAACTCTTTATAATCTGTTGATTTTAAGGATATCATGAAATAAACATTAAAATCTATTGATTTCTAAAGGAAATACCAAAATTCGAAAATTAGGATTTTTCTTATTATCAAAATACAAAAATTGCCTCAAACACATAAAAAAACGTATTTATATTGTTACGGACAAACCCTAATTACTAAAAAGATCAAAACAAAGCCGAACACAAATTCCAAAAAAATATGAAATAAACTCTAAAAATGGAACAAAAATTTTGAGGGCTCCAAAACAATTTCAAACGGTTGAATTTAGAACTGAAAAGTGACTGTTACAAGTAAACCCAATATAATATATAGATATCTAAATATATTTTAATTTGATATATTATGAGCCGTAATTCATTCAGTGTCAAAAATTATGACCTTCCAAAATTGACTTGTGTGAAAATCTATCTATTTTTTTATCTAAACGGTCCAAAAATTTCAAAATTTGTTCGATCTATCATCTAGTGCGTATCAGGAGGTGACAAATTAAATATATATTTTTTCTTAACTCATTTACTTGCTTATGAAGTTTGAAAGTTTACTCATAATTCACAGTCACTTTCTTCTTGTATTTTTAATACTTATAAAACTTAAATATATCACTAATCAGCTCGACGTATGGAATAAAGTATTAATTATTTTATTGACATTTAAATTTGGTGAAGAGTCTCATTATATATTCAAATAATCACAAAAATATATTTTGTTATTAGTTTAAAGTTTAAAAATGATTAATCTCCTCAAAACTTTTAATAGAAAAATAACAAGAGACATGAGTTAGGTTAAATTCTTTACACCTTCCGCAATTCTTATTGTGGCTTTGATGGGATACAAGCGTTGATGATTATTTATTGTCTTAATGAAATCAACTAATTAATATATCTTAGTTAATTATGTTTATATGGGTAAATCAAAATATATGCAATAATAATTTTCTCAAGTTTTAGTTTAACAAGTTGTATAATCCGCACGCAGACCAGTTGATCATTGTTTTTCAAATGGAATATTTGAATAAATTCACAGAATGTCAGGGCAATGCGCTGAAGAAAGATATGGACGGTGCATTGCCTGTGTAAGAAAAGAGAAGCAACTCTTGGGAGGTGTGAAAAGACCAAGAGAGAGAGAGAGAGAGATTACCGTGATTCTCAAAAAAAAACCACGGGCGACTCTAAAAACGACACCACAAACTGTAGGTTATATATATATATATATATCAGTTGTTTGTCGTTTTACTAGGATGACCTTTGTTTGTGTCCCCTAAAGTTTTTGCTGTCGTACGTGTCTCGGTGTGGCTGGTGAGCCATTTACATGAATGAATCCCGCAGGTAGCAGTAAAGGCAGCAGTGTGTTAAATTGGAATTCAAAAAATAAATTTAAAATTGACTTTAATTTTATTGAAGTTATTTTTAATTGTTCAAAATTAGATTTATAAAATATTTAAATTATTTAAATTCGATTTGATAAAATTTTAATAAATAATATATTCAGATTAAATTAAAATTAATTTGATTCTATAAAATTTATATATATTTAAATATTAAAGGTATTCAATTAAATTCATAAATTTTTCAAATTGAATATTATGATGCTGAAGTTAATTTAACAAACTACTCAAAATATTTTTGGAATAGCTTCTGCCACAGTATTCTCATCATTATCCACAAAACCGCTTTTCCATTTTGTTGATTTCTTCTTTTTTGTTTTTTTTTTTTTTGTCTTCCTTAAAAAATATATAATTAAAATAAATAATTTGCATATTTAATAATAGATTATTGTATTGTAGATTTCTTAATTGTCCTTTGAGTGGGACCCGTTATCTGATTCACGTACTGAGATGAGATGACCCGTTCACCCATGAATATTATTACACAATCAATTCTGTGTTTCCTTTTCAAGATTCAGCTGTTGGGACTCTCCAGTCTCCTCCCCCAATTACCAACTTTAATTTTATCCAAAAATTTTCTTTTATAATCTTATTCATCTCTAACCTTAATTTATTTATACTTAAAGTTTATTTATTCTAATTTGCATGCAACATATCATACTCATTATAAATTAATTTGAGTCATTTTTAAAAAAAAATTATAGAATAAATTTATTTCATCATAAAATATACTAAATTAATTAACTCAACACAATAAAAAATGCCTTTCATATACGCATTAATTTGTAATATATATAGAAACTGCATTGATTGTTTATCATTGCTTGCTTGATGATAAGAAAAATACTTGCATATGTTTGTTTGTTTGCCACAAAGATACGATTTTTCTCAACCCTTTTCTTTTCTTATCCAGTTTGACCAATCAATGCTGTAATTGATTATTTAAAACGGAAAAAAGTAGAAAAAATCTGTAGCACAAACGAATTTGCGGTATGGTTGGACTGGAAGGTGAAGGATTTTATTCTTTATCGATCAAATAGATAACCCTTCGTAAAATATAACAAACCTTGTTATGCTACTTCCGCTATCGACATATATATATATATATATATATATGAAAACGTCTATGGAATACAAGGTTCGATTTCTTATTATTTGGTTTTACTTCTCAAGTTATCATATTTAATAATGAAAACGTCTATGGAATACAAGGTTCGATTTTTTATTCTTTATCGATCAAATAGATAACCCTTCGTAAAAATAATGTCAATGTTTTAGAAATGCTTTGGGTGCCCCATCATCTCCAAGTTTAAACTTTTCAGAAGTGAATGATTTTGTTATAAGAAGCTCTCACTAAAAAAAGCTTTCAAATTCAAATTCTAGCTATTAACAACCATATTATGAATATATTTTGTTATGTTGAATTTGAGTAAGATTTTGTGCATCATATTTGGCACATATATGGTTTATATTCCCTTGAAAGTTGAAACTTAAGAGCAACGTTATTGACCTTGTGTTGCTTACTTGCTCTTGCACGTACAGCTGCAATATGTCAGGCCGTTCTTGCATATAGAGGGGAGCAACTTTAACCAGAAACCTGAATATCTAACAATTATATGCTTTGTAATGATGAGAATAATATTTTTATGATGAAATCTGGTTGACAAACATCATCATTGAATTTCTTGCCAAAGCTAACTACCTTTTTTTTTTGGTTTCTTCCAAGTCAATGTGGGCTCTTTCATCAAAAGATTTTATCAATTTTATACTATATAACACAAATATTCACTAGACAACGTACCACTAACCAAGTCAAAATGTTTAGCTAGCCACACTATTATTTTCACTAGTTTTTTGGTTTTCAGAAATAAAAAAGTTATCCTATGATCTAGTCAAATGATCTCTTAATTGCATTCTCCATCCATAATCATTCTATTAAATACCCACTTCAGCTCTCCTAGAAAATGCTATAAAGATAATGCTCATCCAACTAAGTTGTATTTATATTATTTTAGGAGATCGGATGTCAACATCTTATATTCATGGTGGGTTAATTATTCAATATGAACATGTGATATTTTGTCTTTGAAAATTCCCAACTAGGATTTTGTATTTATCACTAACCCATTTTTGTAGTTTAGTTGATATACTAAATTCTGTGACTAATGGATGCGCATGTCTATATATAAAGGCACTCATATATATATATATATATATCATCCTCATGGATATCTCTTGTGGTGGAAATTTATCTAGGGTTATAGCTAGGATACTTAAAAACCCTAATTTCATATATAACCAATGATATATAGCTTTACCTTTTAACTGTATATGTTTTTCATCGTTATTCAATCTTTGTTGAAACTTTCATGTCTTTTATGAATAAGCTGCTATTCACATGTCAGAATTACCAAAAGTGTCATAATAATAAATCACCACATTGCATCTTCTTGTTTTTGTCAATTTCCTCCCATTTGGAGCATTACAGTCTGGCAAAATTAGAACTATACGCATTTTTGTTTCATTTCTATTATCTTTAATTTTTATCTTACTAAAGACATCCCTTCAATCTCAAGTAATTACTCTGAAATTATTGCATACTCCCTCCCCCCCCCCCCCCCACCCCACCCACCCAATGCCTAATACGTATGGCACTGGATTCTTATCGATTTCTTACAATATGTTTGGTGATCATTTATTTATTTTTAGTACAAGGTTGATACGAAAAATTAATGTTTTGCTATTGGAGTAATATTCATAAAAAAATGATTTACTTTTGGAGTAGCTCAAAATTTGGTCCAAATTAAAGGATCATAATTTTTTTTTTTTTAATGAAAAAACATGTCAAGTTCAGGTCATGAAATATGACAAATGCAAACTTGCAAGTGGTTTGTACATCGATATGAAATTAAATTGCAACCATTTATTAAGGGAATGGTAAACGTGATCATGTGTTTTAAAATCTTTTCATGCATTATCTTTAGAGTTTCGCTGATTAAATATTCTTGAAAAGTATATGGTTATTAATTCATAGATCTGAGGCCAAGCTTTTTGACTTTTCTTGATTTCTATTTAATTCTTTGAACTTATTATTTAGTGATGCATGCATATATATATATATATATATATATATATATATATAGAATAATTGTTATAAGAACTTGATACTCTGAAAGAGAAATTTGATGGGTTATAGTACTTAAATTAGTGTTCCTCTATAGTGAGAAAAAGTATGTATGTTGAATATGTTTATTTTTATGCCCTACAACCCATCAAATCCTCAACAAACGGAATGTTGTGTAGCCAAAACATTCATTTTCCTACGGAAGAATACAAAATTTTGGAATTTTGCTTTTTGGACAAGTTGGACCATCCAGACCCTCGATATATGTTAAAGAGCTGCAACACTAGGCACCAGCTAGTAATATTATTGCACCCCCAATATAATCTTAACTGTTGTCAGTGAAATGTACAATTCAAGTTGATTTCACCAGTGCTAAAATATTCTTTAAATATTAAAATTAAAATATAATGTCCTGAAAATAATAAATTTGAAACCCCATTTTATATGGCCAAATGAAGCCCACGCACTCGGGACTTGTTTATTTTTAATTTTTCCTTTCTAATGATGTTCAGAGAAAAATACACATGCTAACTTGCATGTAATTATTACATATTTAATTCAATTCAGTTTCCGATTTAGTTTAGAAATGATGGTGGTTCCATGGCTTTTGTAATTAATTAAAGCCGTTAATTACTTTTCGTTAAAACTCAGAAGGAAGCTCATAATTAAGCATTCACTACACTCTACAGATCAAAGGCTGTTTTGAGTTTTATCCATCTCTCTTTTTAATTCAATCCAGTATCTCTATCTTCTATATATGCACTAGGTTTATAGTTAACCCTTGAGGCTCATTCCATTAGACAGATAGATTCTACTAATTTTAAAACTATGTGGTTGTGATCTTTCCATTACAGAAACATCCAAGAAAATACGACAAGTAACACAAAGCTTGACCGCAAATTCAAGCTCAAGATGATTCTTGTTCAATTAAGCCAAACATACCACGTTTCTGATTATATTTAACTATTAATTAATGTTTTGAAAAATTACTCCTACATTCTTGAACTTTGGTTGGAGAGGAACTGCCATGCATGAGGCTCATGGCCGGTTTTTTCTTCAATTTTTTACACTGATTTATTTAATTTAGGTAATTAGCCTCTGCTGACATGGGTGCCTACATCAGCAC
This sequence comes from Triadica sebifera, assembly GCA_023653625.1. Classification (NCBI taxonomy): domain Eukaryota; kingdom Viridiplantae; phylum Streptophyta; class Magnoliopsida; order Malpighiales; family Euphorbiaceae; genus Triadica; species Triadica sebifera. The sequence goes on along the minus strand of JALBGG010000023.1, from coordinate 6,829,113 downwards.
TTAGCAATTTGAGCAACATTTTTAAATTTAGGGTTAATTAATTTGAACCCATCTTCAAAACAAACACAACATATTTTATTCGATGCATAAACTTTTAAGGACAATTTCACAAAAATGCCTTGTAATTTTGCAATTTCTCATAAAAGGGTTTTTTATTAAAAAAAATAGAGAAATAACTTGTAATTTCGTTTCTTTAAGAAGTCCTTAATACTTTTAGTATTTTTAAGCGACAGGGTACTGCTTTATGGGACCAAGTGTAAAAATAATACTGAAAATTCCCAAATAGGTCAAGAGTATTTTCGCCAATCAATAAATTTAAAAAATAAAGCGTATAGGAAAAAGCAAAGGCAAATTTTAAAATTTAATACACCAAAATGAGGTTTATCAATCTAAGAGGTTAAGCCAGCTACATAAAACAGTTTATGGGCCTTGAGTTTATGTGGGCTATTTTCAACAGGAAAAGTACTCCGAAGTCCCAATAAGTCAGTTGGCCCTGTTATATCACAGATCCAAATTAATATTACATTATAAACCTCATCGTTTTTGAATTTATAGATGTACTAGTTATTAGTTACAAATTTATCGTATTAAATTTATAAGTTTATCAGTTATAATTTACAAATTTATTATTTTATACTTATAAGTTCATCATTTTGAACTTAAAAGTTTATTATTTAAAAATTACAGATTTATCATTTATAAATTACAAATTTATCGTTTACAATTTACAAGTTCATCATTTAGAAACTAAAGATTTATCGTTTATAATTTATAAATTTATCATTTACATGTTTATTGTTTACAACTTCCAGGTTCATTATTTTGAACTTATAAATTTATTGTATAAAAACTACAAATTCATCGTTTAAAACTTGTAAATTTATCAATTATAAATTTATCGTTTACAACTTACAAGTTCATTACTTACATATGCATTATTTCTACCAAATATATTTTTTTCAACCTCCAACACATGTGAAATATTAATACTCTAGTTAAAAAATATTATCCTTCAAATTAACATCACTCAAACATAATACAGGTGAATAATATAATCTGGCAAGATCACAACTAGTACATAATGGGCCTAAAACGCAAATAAGAAGCCATAAGTAGGCCGGTTCAGAGTAGTAATTTATTAAAAATGCTTGCTCAGGGAAAAACGACAGGTAGTTTGACGAGTTGTCGGGACATGTCAGTCAACCAAATTCTTGAAGGCTACACCTATCGCAGTGGTTTTTTTTTTTCTTTTGGAATACTCAATATAAAAATCATGTTAGTGAATGTAAAGATTTAAATGTTAAGAATTCTCATTTTTTATACTATTCAAAATTATGAAAAAAATAATTAGATTACACCAGATTTACATTACATAATCATTTTTAATTTTTTTTTGAGACGAAACCATAAGCTTAACACTAAATAGGTTGCATGTTGTACTTTAATTAGAATTACATTATAATTAAATACCTATTTTAGAAAAAAAGAAATCCACTTTCAAATGTTTCTCTAATGTGAAGCTCTCCATTGATGTTTATATATATATATATATATATATATGAGAAAAAGCGTCGTAATATATTTAAGATTGATTTTTCATTAAGATATTTGATAATTTGTATATTTATAACAATAATTTGGATCAACAATGTCTAACCATATAATCATGATAATGATAAACTTAAAATGGCAATATATATATATAGACAGTCCAAATTAAATAAACAAACACCAGTTAAGTAGGTTTCTACTAATTAAATACCTACACCAGATACTGCCTCCATATGCCGCCTACTCATCAACCATTGAACTTTTGTTTCTTTAAACAAAGATGACTTAAGCTTTCCATTACGAAAGCTATTGCAATACAACACCTTTCCCACGTATTTTGAGGAAATAATTCATATAACATATTTGGATATATATAACTTTTTCGAGGATCCCATTCCCATATATATTTGTAACCCACAGTAGCCATTAGATATTTCATATGTATATCTCATCTCAAATTGAAAGCTCAAACCACCAAATTATATATGGACATATATGGACCTAATTCCTTTTGTAATTCTCTTAATTCAATATATCTATAATTTTTATTTCAAAATATTTGTCCATTATATAAACAAAAAGTAATTATCAAATTTATAAATTCATGTGTTTGAGATGTTTAGTGCTTTTAACATAGAAAATCAGTATACTATTTTATAAACTTAAATATCAATTTATATAGTTGACCAATACATCTGCCTAATTTTTATGATTGGCAGGGATTAATCCACTTGCCTAATAATAAAGCACACATGATTGCTTATAAACTACAATATCCAAATTAAGCACATACTTGGAGAGTGGATAGCAATTTATATGGTTTCATACACATATGGGCATATATTGTAATCCCATTATAACTTATACACATTTCTTTTAGTTATCCACCTATCCTAAAAATAAAAGAAACCAAGAAAAAAATTTTAGTTGTATTTATTCGTTTATAAATATATATATATATATATATATATATATATATATATATATATATAATAAAAAAAGAGCATGAGCAAAAAGATAGAGAAAGAAAGAAGAGGGGGAAGGAAATTTAATTATATATATATATATATATATATATATATATATATATATATATATATATATACTCATTTCTAATTCTTTAAATCATAAAAAGTTATTTGATTTAGTCTTTAATCTTTAATTGGATATCTTAACTATCATTTTTATTTTAAATATATTATTAGATATTCATTTACATTAGCTTTAGGACCAATTATAATAGACAGACAATAGAGATATGCATGCATCATCAATCCGTACATTTGTCTTCTAATTTAATAAATTTTTATTACATAAATAATTTTATTTATTAAAATAAAAAAAATAAAAATCCTTAAAAGACCTAAAATCACTTTAATCTCAATTCTTATTTGTAATCAAATATGATATTGTACTCAATTCTTGCTGAAACCATACAACTTTAGTTTAAATTAAAGAATTATTTAATTTACTTAATTTATATCCAACACCAAACACGGTACCTAACAATTTGTAGATTCCACAAGCCTCTCATTTGTTGGCCAGTTGAAATGGAATATTTTGAATATTCCACTGACATCTGGTGGAGGGATAGTAGAACTTGAGTGAGATGAAAAAGAAAGAGTAATCGGTGATGGAAAAGATAGGAGATGACTGGTGATATAGTTGAAACAACATTAATAGCTAGAATTAAAACGGTTGAGTAATTAGTGATGACTCAAATATAATAATGTTCATTGGCAATGAGAGAGAGAAATTTGATTAGTTGTATTGTAAAAATCAAAATTTGTCTATAAAACTCCAACTACACAATGGCCAGAAAAAACCATAGATGAAATTATATTCACCGGTGTCATTAGTGATAATTTTTTCATAGCTGAAATAATTTTTTTTGAATAGAATATTATTATTTTTAATACCATTTATTAAAAAATATTAATATTTTATTCATGTCTTTAAATTGGAGATAGAGATAAAGTAATTAAAAATTTAAGAATGAAATTAAAAAAAATATAGTTTAAAAATTTAATAAAAGATTAAAATTTGAGTTAAAAAGGCGTTATAGTTTTAGAAATTGAAATTTATTTGTACCTAACTTTTTACTAGGATTTTCACTATGGAACTAACTAATCCACCTGTCCCATCAGCTTTCCTCAATAGTGAATACCTAATCTTTTACATACATAGTGCTTTTAAGATATAGTTTTGATGTAACACTCTTTATTTCTCATTTTTCATGCAATCATGTTTTTCTATTGCTTGAAGCATAGTTTAATTTCAAGTTAAACTCTATCTATATATACGTTAAGAAACATGAACAACATGTTTATGAGTGAAGTGATCTCATTCCCGGTGGGGAAAATAATCCTATACCCAACAAATAATTTTGTCAAACATGACTATATTAATCGTTCCTATGAAAATTAGTTATTATAAATTATTAAACATAGATATAGTTTAGAAGATACCTCAATGTTCAATTATTATAAACTATTTAAAAAATACACGCATGATTAAGCTTAGATTATTCCACATGAAAAAAAAAAACAAAACAAAAGGCAGATTCCTTAATAATTTCCGTAGAGATTATGATTCCTTAGTTAAATCAGGGAGGGCTTAACTTTAATTACACATTCGAGAAGCATTTTGGCAACTTTTTTAATGGCTTTCAAAGATACATAATTGCTGCTATGAAAGTAGACATGAAGATCGAAAAACAATCAAATTTATTGATATATTAAATTAATGATGATTACCCCCACTATTATTGAAGTGGTTAATTAGGACAAAATTATTCGATTATTTATATGTAAAAAGAAGAAGGGAAAAAATAAAAGAATGGCCGGTGACATCATGATACTCTGCAGGGATAAGAGCACTAAGATAGCACTGGCATAGAATCTGTGAAAGAAATGTCCCCATGTGATCTTAGTCATCTCAAGGGTCCCCTCCCCTCTCCTCCCATTTGAGAGAGTGCTTATCATCCGTACGTTTAATTTTTTGTCCGAATACAAGGTGAAACAGTTCGGCCTCTTTAAAAGTTATATATTCAACCCTTTAATATTTAAGAAAAAAAACCGAAGGCCTTGGTTCTTAATTTCTTATGTAGTTTCTTGGAGGGAAGAAAAATATGTGTATTAAAAAGGAAATGTTCATTCATAAAAGGTGAAATTAAATTAGCATAATTCTCCTTTTAGATTTAGTTTTTGTCAAACAACTTATATATGATAGTGCTTTTTTTAAAATTCTTTTAGTTTTGTTGAGAGTTTATTTTATTGGTCAGTTTAGAAGAACCAAGCTAATATATATAATTTTTTTAGTTAAGTTCGAATCTAAAATCTAAAGCATATGATAAATTGGATAAATATATAATAAGCTAATTATTAATTAGATTCAGAATGCTCTAAGATATTCATGTCTCTTGATTTGAAAGGAAGACATAATTAGATGGAGAAAGTAAGTAATTAGGAATAATCATTCAAAATTAAGAATAAACTTAAAACAAATTAACAAAGAAACCTAAAAGGCTAAGGCGAAAAAGGGTTTTTTTTTTTAATTATTATGGCCAAAGCAAAAAAGGGTGTGTTAGAAGAGTTGGGAGTGGGGGTACTTGCTGAATTAATTGCAATGTTGCTGTTTGTCTCTACACATTGAAAGAGGCTGCATGTACCCACTTGTGTTTGATAAAGGATGGTCAGATATCAGATCATATCACAAGTAGTGTTTGGCGGTCAAGAAAATTGAGAATTAATATAGCAACAACAACAATGAACAAAAATGTATAAGGGAAAAAAAAAAAAAAAGGAAGAGAGGTCACGGAAGAGTACAAACTAGTACTTACAAGGAAGGTAAAAAAGGCAGTTAACCAACTTTGAATTGAAATGCCGAAACAGGGCCATGAAAGAGCTACGTGTACAAACTTGAATTAAAAGACCTTAATAATGAAATGTTCTTAGGAAATTGATCTAAATTTAATTAAACAATTAAACAAATAAGCAAAGTTTTGTATTAAAGATTATGGGTGTGGCAATGCAGCCTTAATTTGCTTATGAATGGCAGACCCCATAATCAATCGGCCAAATTAATAACAGATTTGACTTATTTTGGTCCTCTCTTTTTTCCTTATTCGCAAGTGAAATGAAATGACGCTGCAGTCATACCAATATCATTCATTCCCATTTACTGACCCAACATATATATAAAAGGGAATTTTATGCATTCATCAACCATTATTACCAAAGTTTTGAACCAAAAAGAAAGGGAAAAAAAAAGACTGTAGCCTGATTATGATAGAGACCTAATTTGATTTGCCTGACTTGAGAGGCTCTTGTTCTTTATAGTTTATATTATAAATTAGGAAATGGCCATTAATTATTGGCCATTGGGTGGGATCTGGAATTCTGGACAAATCCTTTCTGGGAGCTAATATGGAAATATTTTGACTGACCATCACTGACCCTTACATATTTTGTTAAAATAATTAATGGCAGTGCAAACCGTAAATTTCATATATAAAAGAGAAAATTTCACAGAAACACAATATATATGCTTTTCTGCAATCTGCAATAATCGTTTTTTCATTCCAATTTCAAAAATCCAAACAAGATGTTTATCCACTAATTCTAACAAAATGAAATCCAGATTGAGTTTGGAATTATGAAAATGAATGGAAGCAGGTAAATTAATTTCATATAATCCCAAATCACAGAAGGATAGGGAATAATTTCAAATGGAGTAAAAAATGCAGAATCTTACTCTTCATGTATTATAATGCAGCGGAGGTTGGACAAAAACAATTTGTAAAATTTTACGTCAAGTCCATCTAAAGATCGAATTCTTGTGCAAATATCAATTTCCGAATGGGAATTTACAATTGCACTGAATTTGCCTCTCTCCAATAATAGATTCTTTGCTATCAAACCCGTCTATGTATTGGACAGATTTAATCACATTGTAAATTTTTTTCAAAAAATATTATTTTATGATTTTTTTTGGTAATAAACCCCCAACCCTTCCTTTTCTCTTTTACTTTGAAGCAAAAGTACTCGTGAATAAATTATATAAAAATATTTAAACATAATAAATGCCCTATATGTACATTAAGTGGTGAATCTGGTAATGATTATGGTTGCATATGATGAAGGGCATATTGTTGACTAATTAATGCTATAATACAAAGGCACCGGAAGTGGCGGCGGTTTAGGCGGCTTTGGCACTTTAACAACAAATTTCTCGGCTCGCGGAGGCTCACATGGACATGGCAATGCTATAAACTTTGGAATCTCATCTCCAGGCATTAGCACCGGCAAGCTTTGGCTTTGATTTTGCTTTAAGTTCTTTTTAAAAAAAAAAGAAAAAAAATTACAACATTAATTATATATTTAAATGATAATTGATTAGTAAGTAATTAACATTGTTAAAAAAAAAAGTAAGAGAGAAATTACGGTGGGACGAGAGTGAGGTTTGGAAGGGAAAGCCTCGATGTCAGCCTGGGGATCGGGATCGGGGTCGGGGGAGAAAGATCGACGGAGGGATCTGAGCTTATCCCAGTGATAACAGCAAGAGAAAATAGCGCTCAAGGTGAAAATGATGATCAAGAGCAAGGCAGTACCAAGAGGGAAGCCGAGCGACGGCCGAGATGCGTCCACGTGGGGTGGTGAAAATTCTGGACTCTCCATAAAGTAACAATACTCGAGGAGTCGGCTCCTCCGATCATGTGTCAGAAGACAAGAGAGAATGAAGAAAAAGAAGAAACGAAATTAATTAGGAATTGAGAAAGAAGAAGAAAGAAAAAATAAATGAAACTGAAGAGTGGGGAAACCGAATTTATAAAAACAAAGGGATGAGTGATGAGTACGTGGAAAGGTACGAAGGAGCAAATGTCCGGGCCATGGTACGGAGGACAGAGGGGTCCACTTCCTGGGTGGATTGCTTATTTGCTTGGCAGTAAGCATTGAGTGACCGCCTGCTTGCAAGCTCTTGTTGCCTTTTGTTTGGTTGGGTGGAATATTTTCTTTAGAAAGAAACTTCTTTTTTTAAAAAAAAAAAATAATAATAATTGGAGTGTGATTGATGACATGACTTGATTTTTGTTATATATACTAACTTAGAGCATAAACTACCAAATTTGTGATTTCTAGTAATCAAGTGATTAGCAGCATTTGCAATTAGAGCAGTGAAAAGGTGAAAGGAAGGATTCAAAGAAAGTGTGAATATAGTATATACATACATGTGAAATTATAATTAAGTGGGGTAATTGAAACTTGAGTGTACAAAACTTGACTTGAAATAAAAACAACGTATCCGATTGCTTGAAGCAATGATGTCGTGTGTTTTTTTCTTTTATTTAACCAAGCACGGTTTTAGGTGTTTTTTTTTATTGGTCCTTCAAAATTTAGCTGTACATGCAGACAGCAAGTTTATTATAAACAAAGCCAAGAATCTATAGATACAAAGAAAAAGTTACATTACAGTATAAAGTAGATAACGAAGGAAAAATTTTACATGTGCGGATTTCTATTGTTGAATTAAAAAAATGGTGATAAAATTTTTAATTAAACAGCTAACTAATTAGTGTTGGTATGTTTGTTGAGACAGAGCATTTTCTGGGAAGTGAAGTGTGAACAAAAAGGATGAGTATTTTCATATTTTGGCCTTTAGAGCTCTTAAAAGACAAAATAAGAGAAAAGCTTGAGGGATATTTAACCTTTTCAGTCATTTCAGTTTAGGCCAACATTTGTTACTGTACCATTGTATAAGTGGTATTGACCAGCAGAAGCTTTATTTTTTAGACTATTTGTGTTTGTATTACTATTCTACTGAAGCACCGACTGCAGATATGTTCAAAAGTCAACTTTTCTTTTTCTCTGAGATTGATAACATAATCATGGCTTTGGCTGCTAATTTTAGAAGATTTTGCCGTGTACAACTCTAATTTTTAAGTCTCTTCTCTTTGACTTAAATTAGTGCTTTCTACAAATCTTCCTTGGGTTTTCTTCAATCTAACCTTATATATAACTTTATATTTCTGAATTGCTTTCACATTAAAACCTCTGGTTGCGCCTCTTCCCCTTCAAACTCCAAGGCGCAGATCCGAGGAGTTTGGGATTAGAAACCCTACTTTTCTCTTTCTACTATCAAAAAACCTTTGATTACGCCAAGAATCAAACCCTTTTTGCACAATCAATAACTATACAACCTAACAATTTATAATCCGAGTCCGTGTCTTAATTACAATATAAAAATTAGCATAATCTTGACTTAAACATGATGAAGAGGTTCATGCAAAAACATGATGAAGAGGTTCATGAAGAGGATGTCATTTTCATATATTTGAGGAGGCGCTTCCCCCCATTGGAGTGGCTACTCGTCTTGTTACTTCTTTTTGTTAATGCAATTTCTTTGAAGCTTCAAATTAATTTGGGTCCACTATAAATTCTTCTTAGTTATAATTCTTACCCTAAACTCAGTCATGCAAGGAAGATAAGGATATCACAGTTTCACCAGCGAATTCAAAAATTAATTTCAATAAAATAAATTTTTATTTATGTAATAGTTCTTTAATAAAATATTTGATATACTAAATACATAGGGAAAGATAAATTTTAGCACGAATCAAGAAATATATATAATCATACTTTCAAATTTTGACTTGCCCTGGATGTAAATTCGTCCCCGCATCCTAATGTATATTTGTAGAAGTTGGTTTATCAAGCATCTTAGCAGAAATTTTCCACTATTATAAATCCTCCAGATTTAAAATTTGAATTTATTGATGATTTATTTGATAGAAAAATAAATTATTAATATTTTTGAACAAATGGCTATAAACAAAAAAAATCAAAAATTAAAAAACATAAAGTATATTTCAACTCTTGAATTTTTAAATTTATTCAGTTGAATCCCTTTCAACGTTTAAGAATATGTATTTTTTTCAAACTTTTTGGTTTATCTAATTGGCACAGCTGATAATCGACTGAAATTCCAATAAGTTGTTGTTTGTTATTCTCTTCATAATGCTCCTAATGTGCACATAATACATACTAATTATATTTGTGAAATGAGTTAAATAAAGCAAAAATTAGAAATTTGATAGCTAAATAGAATAAATATTCAATGAAGAAATTCAATATAATAATTTCATATCAGTTTATGCATTATTTCATTAAAAAGAAAAAGCAAAATTAAAAATTAAAAAATTTCATTTGAAAACGAAAGAAAAAGTTTGTGAGAAAAGTGTACTACATAGATTTGATATTCTGAAAAGTGGCAAATAGTAATTATAATTTTGGTAAAATTGGATAGGAGGGAAAAAAATAAAAGAAAAATAAACTTTTCTTATGCTGGCCAGTTGTTTTTTGATTAATATTTAATACCACTAGCAAATCGACAGGCGCAATATGGTTAGCCAGAATTGGTTTAGAAAATATGGAACACTGCTAATAATACAAAGGACTATACATGCTTATATTAAATGTGGGAGACAAGATTAGTGCCATTTTTATGCACCTAATCAAAAATTGCTTAATTTGCTGCACATTCAAACTGATTTTTAGGTTTTAATTTTATTGATTAATATTCACCACTTTGCTGGTGGCTAAGTGTAATCCATGGTGCCCAATTGCTTATCAAGGGCAGTTATCCTCTTATTCCTATCAACGAAAATCTTAGGTGGAATATATGTGAGTCCCTTCTACTTGACACAAGTAGTTATTTTATTTTTTTTCTTTACTCATTTTCAATATAAGTTGAGGCTTGTACTTTTTTTTTCCTGCTATAATCAGTCCTTTAAATTTTCAATTTTTTGTTAAATTAATATATTGATATGATCCTGATGTGATATAAATATAAATATTTACTAAATCACCTGTTATATTAGTGTCCTATCATATTTATAAGACTAATTAACGGAAAATTGATGAATTAGAGAGGGTCGGAGGACAATTTATAACAAAAATGAGTGAAAAAATAAAATAACTAATTGTGATAAGTACTAAGATTGTTGTCAAACTTGGCACAGCTGGGATGAATGTTGCTAACTCAGTCATTAGACCACATTAATTTACATGATGTATTTTCTATGATATCTCTTTTAATTATTCACAAAAATTATATACATTATTTAAAATAAATCTTAATTTAATTATTTAAATGTATATATTCAATTTGAATTATGAATATTACTATTTTGAATACATTATTGTATAAGAAACATGTTTAATATAAATATTTTTCATATTTTACAATGTATGGACATCATAAATATTATATTTTAATAAAATTTTAATTTGATCAGTTTAACTTTGATTCAACTCTGATTAAACATCTAATTCTTAACTCTCAAACTTTCTTAATTCATCGGTTATGCTGAATCGGAAAACTTTAATTTAAGCCCAAATTTTACATATATAATTATGTGTATGAAAATTGAAGGGGTTGGTTGGCGATAGTAAAACAAAAATAATTTGCATATCGACAGTGGAAGAGTTTGATGTTTATAATGAGATGTAAGAACGAAAAATAAAAAAACAGAAAAGATATCGGATTATAAACTAAAATTTCGATTTATCGCTAGCAACATTTTTTTAATATTTTTTTAGACACTTGATTTATAATTGATTCATATTATCAAAATTATAATTTAAAATTTTGACTTTTTTATTTAAAAATTAAATTTGATAATGTCAACAAATTATAAAACAAAAAAAAATGTATAAAAAAATGTTCTTGCATTCTATCTGATTTGTTATGGGCTAAAACTTATCCCGTGAACGAAAAAGAGGAAATACTGAGAATGTGGTGTTAGTGTAGTGGGAAAAAAAATAAAGATGTGTAGAATGCAGAGCCATTAAATGAATGCCTATGAATTGAAAAAGAAAAAAGGGAAATCAAAAATCCTAATTTCAAATGTGCAAATACGAAAGGTTGGGTGGGTTTGTCAGCCCAATTAAAACAGCAGGACCTGATTATTTGTGGCCTGGGATTGAAATCTCTGACAAAGCGCGCTCGGCTGCCAATTCTTATATTATATACCAGGTTGTTGTTGTACTATAAATCTAATTTATTTGCAAATATTGTAAATTATATTATAAATTTAAATGTATAATATTTTATGTGATATTAATTGGTATAATACAATTTTTTTTATTTATCATATTATTCTTCAGCATATTTTTCTTATTTTTTTCTTCTTTTTATTCATAGAGATAAAAGAAAAAAATTTATATACTTTAAGCTTAACTTTAGACATAGATAATTTTTTTAATTTGTATATTTAATTTTATTTTTAATATTTTAAAATATTGTAATGATTATTATTATTATTATTATTTGGAAAAAATATTTAATTTTGATTTTTTTGTGAAATAAAATGGTTAGTGAATATATCTGAATTAAAAATGAGTAATATAGAGAAAAAATTGAGTTACTAGAAATTGAATATAATAGATTTGGTAAAAATAATAAACTTCTAAATAATAAATTTATAAGTTATAAACAACGAAATTATAAGTTTAAAAACAATTAACCTGTAATTTCAAAAAAACAAACATGTAAGTTCAAAACGATGATTTTACAAATTATAAACGATAAACTTGTAAATGTTAAACCTGCAAAATTTAAACAATGAATCTGTACTTTCAAAAAAGATAAACCTGCAAGTGATACTTGTAACTTATAGTTTCAAAATGATAAATTTATAAATTATAAATGATGAATCTGCAAGTTATAAACGATAAACTTGTAAATATTGAATATGCAAAATTAAAATGACGAACCTGTAGATTTAAAATGATGAATATGTAAGTTCAAAAATGATGAAACTGAAAAAAAGTAAATGATGAATTTATAAATATTAAACCTGCAAATTTTAAACAATGAATATGTAGTTTCAAAATAATAAATTTGCAAATTTAAAATGATGAACTTTCAAATCATAAATGATGAATCTGTAAGTGATGAGGTAGCAAGTTGTAAAAAATGAACATGTAAATTCAAAACGATAAATTTGTAGTTTATAAATGATAAACTTAAAAATGACGAATAAAAAATTTTAAAATGATGAATTTATAAATTCAAAACGATGAACGTATAAGTTCAAAACAATTAATTTATAAGTTATAACTGATAAACTTATAAGTTGAACTATAAGTTATAATTAATAAATCTATTTTATATTAATTAATTTACCAAAATTATATTTTTGGAAAATGTGCAATTTTTTATAGAATAAGTTTCATAATGCAATATGGATTAAAATCCATGATATAACAACACTACAAGAATAAGGGTGCTTTTAATTTAAAAAAAATCATAATACAAAGTCCATAATATTATAATTTGCGTTTGGTTACAGTAAACAATAGCAGAAACTATTTGAATTTATTATTGGACCTTTTTTTTTGTGATCATATTCATGAATGATTTTGCATTAAAAGCTGAAACCATAATGTAATCAGGTTGATTTTAATTAACCTAGGTTAAAGGTTCTTATAGAGTAATTAATTTAAAAATCTGCAAGAAAGGATAAGAACCTTACAGGCGTTGGAAGTAATGGAAATTACCGGCATATTGCAGGGGCTGGGTCCCATAAAGCCCAAAGTTTGAGGATTATAAACTCTCAATTCATAGTTGTGGGAGAAAAAATGTTTTTTTTTTTGTGAGAAAAGGTGGGAGAAACCCCACAAATAAAATAAAACTATCTGGAATACATAACACTAACTGAATCATGTGCTAAATGTTTTTAAAAAATTTTATGTCTCAGTTGAGAGACAGACTGGAAAGAAGTTGAAATGCATCCAGACAGACAACGGTGGAGAATACATTGGACCGTTTGATGCCTATTGCAAATAATAAGGTATTTGGCATCAGACAACGCCTCCAAAAACACCGCAGTTGAATGGCCTGACTGAGATGATGAATATAACTTTGATGGAGAAAGTTAAATGTTTGTTCTCACATGCAAAGTTACCTAAAATATTTTGGGGTGAAGCTTTACTCATGGCTGTGTACGTATTAAATTTTTCACTTTGTATCCCTCTAAAGCTAGATGTTCTAGAGAAAGCTTGGTCAGGAAATGATGTTTCTTATGATCATCTGCGGGTATTTGGTTGCAAAGTCTTTGTACATATTCCAAAAGATGAGAGGTCCAAACTCGATGTCAAAACACGACAGTGTATTTTTATTGGCTATGGCAAAGATCAATTTGGCCACAGATTTTATGATCCAATAGAGAAGAAACTTGTCAGAAGTCTGATGTTGTTTTCGTTGAAAATGAGACCATTGAAGATATTGTCAGGACAAATAAAGGTGTTCATGATTCCAATGGTGACTCAACATATTTAGAATTGATTCCTCTAATATCGTTGCCAATACAAGTTGGGGATGAAAATAATGTTGATTGCCTGAAGAAAATAATGCTCCCATCGACAATTCAGAAGATGATGTTGAATATGATGATGTTCATCATCAACCATCACCTGTGCACTCCCCAGTTCCTGTGAGAAAGAGCAATAAAGCAAGACAACTGTCTTTGAGATATCCAGAAAATGAGTATGTGTTACTCACTGATGGGGGAGAACCAGAAAGCTTTAAAGAAGCAATGAATGATGAGCACAGACATAAATGGATTGAAGTCATGCAAGATGAAATGAAATCCTTGCATGAGAACAATACTTTTGAACTGGTGAAACTATCAAAAGGCAAGAGAGCTTTGAAAAATAAATGGGTGTTCAGAATCAAGCATGAAGAGAATAATTCCCATCCGAGATTCAAAGTCAGATTGGTTGTCAAAGGATTCAGTAAAAAAAAAGGAATTGACTTTGATGAAATTTTCTCATAAATTGTGAAAATGACATTCATCCGTACAGTACTGGGGTTAGCAGCAAGTCTTAACCTGGATGTTGAGCAAATGAATGTCAAAACTGACTTCCTACATGGTGATTTGGAAGAGGAGATATACATGGAGCAACCAGAGAATTTCGAATATAAGAAAAAAGAGGAATATGTTTGCAAATTGAAAAAAAAGCTTATACTGCTTGAAGCAGGCACCGAGACAATGATACAAGAAGTTTGAGTTTATTATGGGGGAGCAAGGATACCATAAGACTACTTCAGACCATTGTTTTTGTACAGAAATTCTCTGATAAAGATTTCATCATTCTTCTGCTCTATGTGGATGACATGCTGATTGTTGATCGAAATATTTCTAAAATTAACAACTTGAAAAAACAGTTGAACAAGTCTTTTGCTATGAAATACTTAGGGCCAACAAAACAGATTCTTAGCATTAAGATTATCAAAGATAAGAATGCCAAGAAATTATGGCTGTCATAAGAGAAGTACATTGAGATAGTAATTCAGAGATTTCAAATGGACCAAGTTAAAATGGTTAGTTTTCCTCTTGCTAATCACTTTAAGCTGAGTTCCAAACAGAGTCATTCTACAGACGAAGAGAAAGATGAGATGGAGAAGATTTCATATGCTTCAGCAGTTGGAAGTTTGATGTATGTCATGGTGTGCATACAACCTGATATCGCTCATGCAGTTGGAGTAGTGAGCAGATTCCTTTCAAATCCTGGAAAGGAACATTGGACTGCAATAAAGTGGATTTTCAGTTATCTTCGAGGTACTTCAAAAATATTTTTATGTTTTGGAAATACCAAACCTGTGTTAGTTGGATACACAGATGCATATATGGCAGACGATGTTGACTTCATAAAGGTAACGTCAGGTTATCTGATCACTTTCACAGGGGGAGCTGTGTCATGACAATCAAAGTTACAGAAGTGCGTTGCACTATTTACAATTGAAGCAGAGTTTATTGCAGCAACAGAAGCATGTAAAGCGTTTTTGTAGATGAACAAGTTTTTGAAAGAACTTGAATTGCAGCAAGACAGATATCAATTATTTTGTGATAGTTAGAGTGTTATCCATCTTAGAAAGAATGTCTCCTTTCACTCAAGATCAAAGCATATTGATATGAGATATCACTGGATCAGAGATGTGATGGAGAATAAACTACTACAGCTTGAGAATATCCATACAGAAGAAAATGGATTAGACATGTTAACGAAAATTCTACCAAGATCATATTTTGAATACTGTCGATTAGCTGCTGGAATGGTAGAGCTCCCACATTGTCGGGAGGGGGAGATTTGTTGATAGCCGAAGTTTTTGAAAAATTTTGGTGTGGGTCCCTTCACATGTGGGTCTTACTATATATAAAATAAAATAAAAAAGTCAAAAGTTGCGGTAATTCAATTTCAAATTGAATTCCTCCGGCCAATATTTTTGACTTTTTTGATTTGTGTTCACACTAAATATTTTTTCTATAAATAGGCAGATTTCCTTTCATTTGAATCATAACAATCTCAATTTATTTTAGAGAATCTAAAAGAGAGTTAAACTTTTGGAATATTTCTAAAAATTAGGGAGTAACAAAAATAGTGAGAAAAATATTTTGAGTGTTTTTGGAAAACACTTGTGTGCCACTATTTTTAGATTTATATCAAAATTGTTGTATTACCTCTAGTATATATTTAGAAAAAGCTCTCTTCTTATACCAATTAATTTTTATTAGTGGAAGAAAAATATTCAGAGTGTTGTCCGTAGACGTAGCCCAAATTAAAGGGTGAATCACGTTAAATTGTTGGTGTTATTTTTACTGATTACTTTATTTTATATTTATTTGTGTTATTTTATCCGTTGTGCCCAAAACTAACTATCACCATATCTCTATTAGTAGTTCCCAGGCTCATATGGGAGTTCCTTAAAATATTATCATTAAAGCTAGCTTGACGAATAATTTCTGAAAAGAGGTGAAAAATTGGCCGTTGATGGTCACAAAAAACACAAGAATTATGTCTCTTCCAAAACAATCAACAACCCTAGCAGAAAAAATAAGACCAATTAACATTTTCAACTTTTAAATTTGGCATTTACAGGTTCATCGATATCTAGTTATAGAGTTGCATGTGGGGGGTTAAAAAACTCACTCCTCCATATGAACGACACAGTATAACCCCTGAATTCTAGGGCAGTAAAGCAATTGCGTAAAACATGTAGACTAGTTTCTGAAATTCCAGCACAAAAAGGTCAGAAAGTAGTGCTGCTGAAATGTCTTCTATTTCTCTCAGAATTGGTCATCACCCTATTATTTAATAAAAGCCAAAAGAACATCTCGACTCGTTACTGGATAGGCCATTTCCAAATCAATTTCCAGGGGAAAAGACAATAAGGAACTTCATTCCTCATAAATAACTCATAAGTAGACTTAATCCGAAGAGGAATGGGCCTAAAAAAGAAAGTCTTCTCCCAAGTTGGGATCATGGGGTAAAATGGCTGCAATGTGAAGAAAAATTGCATTGGGAACAATGGCAGCAAAGCTATCCCATCTCCAAATCAAATTATTTGAAACAAAAAAGGAAATTGGCCTCTGAAAGAGATCATCTTGCACCTCACTAAGAGCTAAAGAAAACAAATTGTTGCCAACACCCGGAAGCCAATTATCGAACCAAAAGCTAGTTGTATTGCTATTGCCTAAAGCCCATAGAATATTCTTCCTCATCAAATCCCAGTTGGTACACATCAGGTGCCAGAAGGGCGTGCAGGAGGAATGACTCTTAACAATAATCATACTAGGATCTGAAATCTTGTACTTTGATTTAAGAATTTGGCTCCAAAGGCTATCCTGTTTAGTAAACAAAAGTCAATCCAACTTCAAAGCATAAGCGTTGTTCAAGTTGTGAAGAGATTTAAGTCCCAAACCTCCGTCAATCCTTGTTTTTAGAACTTTGTCCCAAGCTACTAAAGAAAAACCTTTAAACCCATTTGCATCACTCCAGATAAAATGTCTAATCAGCTTTTCCATCTCACTACAAAAATGGACAAAAAGTTTAGTAGTCTGCATTATATAATTAGGCACTATTTGCAAAACAGACTGAGCCAAAAGCTATTTTACTAGCAAGAGAGAGATGCCGAGTGTTCCAACTAGCAATTTTGCTCCTCATCCTATTCAACACATAATCATAAGTTCTTTTTGTAATTTTAGAGTGAAGGAGATGAGCATCAAGGTATTTATCAAAATACCGAGTCTTTTTAAAATTAAACTTGGAGTATATACTCCTGCGTCTTCTAACATCAACATTGCAAGAGAAAAATATTTTTGTCTTAGAAGCATTAACCTTCTGATCAGAAATCTAACAAAACTCCTCCAAAACTAGGAGAAATGTTATTAACTCTTCTTTCATTTTATATAATAGAAGTTAATATATTTTTAAAAAAAGATGCATGTTATTTTTTGGTATTGAAAGTGTATGACTAAAAATACACGAATAAGTATTGATAGTATTTCTGATTTTTCCATTTTTAATGGACTTGTTGACGCAGCAATCGCTAGCTTTACAATCGAATAGCGTAGATCGAGAAGCAAAGATGGTGAGTTGGTGACCATGAGCTTCTCTGCTCAGAGAAATTTTGAAAAAGTTTTGGATTTTTCCATTTTGTTTTCTAAAATTTTCCAGGTATAAAAACATATAAGTAATATAAAAAAAAAATGGGATAAGGATAAGATCTCTTCCCTTTCCCCCCTCTTGTTCTTTTGCGGTTTGCAAGGGTCTGTAACTAGCGGAAGTAGAAGAGAATCTATGAACAATGATCAGTGGAATAAACATATGCTATTATTATATGAATATAATACAGAAAAGAAAGAAATATAAGAATTAAAATTTTCTTAAAATTGCTCCAAGTCTGAAGATTATAGAACACTTGAGAAATTCCTCTGTTTCTATAAATTGCAGTTTGTGTAGATTAATATTTGAATTTTTAATTTTTTTTAAGGGTTTGTTTCTCTTTGCTGCAATGAGTTTTAGACAAATTAATTCAATACTACACATTAATTTTATATATTTCACTTAATGGGTAATATGTATACAAATATTTAATCAATTTCTATATTTTGGATTAATTTCCATGATATCTACTAATAATATTTGTTTATTATTTTATAACAAATAAATAGTAAGATATTTATTATTCTATAAAGTAATGGACAAAATAATAAATATATAATATTATTTTCTTTCATCTTTATTGTTATTTTACTTCAATCCAAATATGAAGAAAAAAATTTCTCTTGTTAGTTTACCTTATTCCAAATATAAGGAAGAGAAATAAAAAAAGGAAAATAAAATATAGAAAGTTCCCAAACAAGGCTTCAATATGGTCCCCGATGAAATATCAACAAAATTTCAATTAAACTTTCAAATGCATTTTATTATACATCAGTTTCAATTTGTGAGACTAAATTAATATTTTAATATATAATATTCATTATTAACAATTAAATATTATATTTTTTATTGTAAAATAAATTGAATTAAAATTAATAAATTGGTTAAAAATTAATTAGAAAACTTATGAAAATTAAAGTAAGCACACGATATTTCATTTATGAAAAAAATTGACATAGAAAATTATAATAAAACTTAATTAAAATCTAACATTAAAAATTCATAAAACAAAAATAGTATATTAATCATCATTATATTATATTATATATTAATAATATTATATTATATACTACATAATTATATTAATAATATATTTATATTAATTTTATTAATAATTTTCAAACTAGTTTTATATTAGTTGTATTAACTTGATTAATTAAATAGGTTAATTATTAATTTCATTATAATTAATATTAAGTATATTAATAAATAAATATTTAATTAAAATTATTATAAAATAAAAAAGTGAACCCCATTTGAATATTTTAATCAATTGAAATTTTTTCTCACATATTTCTAATTTTGCACGCAATTTTCTTATCCATGCAAATTGCAATAGCAATTGTCATAAGCATTTGAAATTGAATTTGAAACGCGACAGTGATACTCTAAGCATCCAAGTCCTTATATCTAAGTAATAGATTAAGATTTCTTTCTCTTTTTTGATTAAAAAAAGGAAATTTTAATTTTTTTAATAAATATATACTCATATATATATAACTATTCCTTCTCTCTGTTTGGTTAATTTCTTCTTCCTATTGTGTAAGTATTAGCGGGGGATTTTGTATCTAATTGCTGTTATTTTGGCGGAAGAAGATGGGCAAGTCCGCAGGAAAAATAACTATTAAATGAGCGTATGTTATATGTAGGAGTTAAATATTAATCTTTGAGTAAAAAAATGCAGACTGTGAAATCCTGAAAGATAACAATATTTCAGATGGAATACATAATTTGTATCAAAATTCATCTTCAGATAAATATGACTTATCGTCATGGAGGAAAAATAAATCATCAAATTAACATTTTTAATATCGTAGATCATAGAATAACAATAGCATTAATCTTGTATTGTCCACGATCGTTCATGGCCACAACAATTATCAATTTTAGGGGGCATTTGGTTCATAATAAAATGATATGAGAATCGTAATCAAAATGAGTGATTTACATTATTAATATTTGGTTAACAGAAAAATAAAGTATAATGGGAATGATATTTTTCGACAATTCATTCACAGAAAAATCAAGTTAAATTAGCTAAAAAATAATAAAATATTATATTTTTTCTATAAATTATGAGTTATATATACAAATACATATATTTTTTAATACATTTAAAATTCAAATTTTATTTACAAACAAATTACCTTATTTTATCTTTGTAAATATTTTTTTTCATTTATTTTTATTTTTTTAAAATATAGAACCGAATGTATAATTTATTATTAAAATGCAACAAAAATCTAGATTAGATCACTATTTTCTAGAAAAAAAAGAGAAAAAATAATGTACTTTTATTTTTTAATTATTATTTTAATTATACTGAATTAATATTTATCAGTGAAATTGATTAACAATAGTAATGGTATTTTTATATTTGTAATTAATTTTTAATAAATTATATTTTTTCCAGTTATTATAATTTTTAAAAGTATACATATTAAAAATAAATATAAAACATAAAAATAATTTTCATTCTCATTTTAATATTTAACCTAAAATTTTATTCATATTCCTTAATAAATAAAAAATAAACAAAACAACATACTAAACATAGTCATTTTCATTTTCATTTTACCCTTAAATCAAAACGGGTCCTTACTTCTTTATTTGTAAATCGCCATGGAATCAGCGTTTTAATTGGGTGGGGTGGACTTTGCATCAAATGCCAAAAATGATAAAAATATTAATTGAAGGTATTCATTTCACCTTTAAATTTCCTACCATGTTAAATTTATTTTAAACATAAATTTTTTAGATCAAAATTAGTATGTAATTTTTAATCTACGAACATTTTGCTTTGTTTTATTTTAGAAAATAATTTACTTTTAAACAATTTGATTTATTTTATTTTAGAAAACATTTTGCATTTCAATTTAAAATCATCCTATTCTGCTTTTCTTTTTATTTTTGTTCATTATCACTTGCTATAAGTTGATATAATATTTTGAATTGAAAGTTACTAATGAACTTAAAAAGCCATAAATTCTGAAGAAATTTTCTATTTTCTTTTTTTTTTCCCTCCAAAATAAAAGGGGTGGGGAAGAAATTGCATATAGGAAGAAGCAGAATAATGAGGAAAATCAGAGGTGGTAAGACAAAGGCAATTAATTAGGAAAGAGTGAGGAGTGTGAGGTGGGATGATGTTTAAGGGAAGAGGGATGATGAGAACGGTTATTGGTTTGGCTGGCATGCTTGAGACCGTGACTATGAGCCCCTCTTCCCAAAGCATGCAATCACCGGCCTGCACTTAATTAAAATCATCACGCCCTTTTAATACAAATAAAAACATTAAATATATATATATATATATATATATTTTATCATAAGCTTTAAAATATACTGATTCTAATTAGTTATGGATTTTAAATTAATATATTATTTTAACCCAAAATTTCTCATTAATTATTATATCTTTGCAAAAAGAAATCGTTAATATTATTTGATATTATATTTCACATTTTTTGGTGTTTTTTCTTTTAATGATGACCCTGATGGGTGATTTTATTAGAATAGACTACATAAATACGGTTAAAATAAATAATGAGAGTTTATTAGATAAATTTAATCCTTGCCAAAACTCATAAGTTGAGATTTTAAAATGTTTTTTTTATGTTTTTATTTAAATGTGTTATATAATCAATTAATATGAATTTTTATTTTTTAACAATATAATATATTAGACAAAATATGTAATTCTAATAATATTATTTATATTTTAAATATATATTCTCTCAAGTCTTTTTTAAGAATTGTTTTAAAATAATAAAAATTGTCCACTTCAAGGGTCATTTAAAAAAAAAACTAAGGGAGCATTTATATTTATTTTTCTAAATTTATCCTTGTAATATAACTTTGTAATTATTACTACATTTAATTTTTTTATTTATCTGTTTTTTTATAATTTTTATTATCTTTTATTAAAAATAAAAATCGATTAATCAATTATACGTATTTTTATTGAAAATTTTGATAATTTAATACAATTTTTTTTTTTTAATTCAAGTAACGTAAGACTGCTTTTTGGGAGGAATAGAGTTATATAAAATTATAAATTCAAAGGAAAAAAATAGATAATTAATAAGTAGAGAGAGAGAGAGAGAAGGGTAAAAGGGGTAATGATGAAGAGAGAGAGAGAGAAGGGTAAAAGGGGTAATGATGAAGAGAGAGAGAGAGTGGGACGTGGGGATGCGTGGGGGTGTGGTTAAATGTCGCGGTCAGCAGTCACCACCCGGCAAACGGACTTCAAATGCCGGATTCTTGTCTCCCCAATCCCCCACTAGTAGCTGTGCCCCTTTTTTCTATTTTCTTATTCCTTTCTCCTTTACATTGATGCTTCTTTCTCCTTTTCCTTTTTTATCCCTCTGGCCTCTACTTCCTCCTCCCCTTTGTCCTAAGAAGCCATTTTTATTTATATTTTTTATAAAAATAATAATAAATGTAACATTTGTCTAGCTAATTCAATACATTCATGCATTAATTTCTTTTTGACAAGAAACCAAAGCAATGGTACTCTAACTTAAGAATTTTTGTTGAATTTAAATTTAATAATAATATTGATATTTATTGCCTATAATTTAATATAAAATATATTATTATTAAAAATTATAATGATTTGATTCATTAAATTTCTAGAAAATTATTTGATTCCAACAACTCGATTTAGATATAATGATAAATCTAATACGATAATATGAGTAAATTAAAAAAAATTGATAATTCAAAACTAATTTAAATCGAAATTTAATATGATACTCAAAATTGAGAATTGCTAGGTATGGGGCCGCATAAATAATAATAAGTTAATTTTATTTTTCCGATATAGGTGAGCACAGTCTTTGGTGAAAATAAAAATTTGGAGCTAAATTAGTGGTTTTAGTTAACTGAGTCCGAATATTTGTAGTCTCATGAATAAAAACAAAAACAAAGGTGCGGAGGCATTTAGTAATTTACAAAAATTTTATGAAATACAAAAAAGCAACGATAGTAGTTGAATTAAGATAAATGTATGAGTTTTTTTATTTTATTTTTTACTGCATGTAATCATCATTTCTGTCTATTTTTTTTAGTATTTAATTGCTATTATATATTTAAAAATAATTTTAAATTTATTTTTAAAAAAAATATTTATTTACCGATTTTTTTTTTTATAAAATCAATTTTCAAAACTGAAATGGCAACCGGTCATTTTGTCCTTCATTAAACAAAAACTCACTTTTTAAGGAATGCCGGTTCCAATTTACCATTATACCCATTTTATCCGTAACTTAACAGGGCCGTTGAAGAATTTAGCCAATCACGTTCACATCCCTCCAAATAATGTCATTGCCGGCAATGTTATTGTCATCCGTCACTAGTAGTTGTGCCACCTATTTACCATTTACTATTATTTGGTATACTTCAAAGTTAACAAACAAAATCAGAGCAATTATTACTACCATTAATAATATTTTCTCCATAAAAATATTGATTAATTAATTAATTATTACTGTTACTCAATTGCAACGTTTTTGTGATTTTGATAACAAAAAAAATATATCATATGAAATTTATTAAGTATTTAGTATGAATTTATCATATGAAATTTATTAAGTATATCATATGAAATTTATTAAGTATTTAGTATTTATTAAGGCTCGATTCGTTTTAAAATTAATAAATTCGCAAGTGGATCAAACTCAATTCTTAAAAATCTCGTTTATAATGCTCAACGAATTTAATTTGAATTCGACTTGTTAACTAATAATAATAAAAATTCGAGTTCGATATCAATGATAACATATAATATAAATAAAATTTAAATAAATATATTTACGAATTTTTAAACGAATATATTTGTGAGTTTTTAAGTAAATATGTTTATGAACTTTTAATTGAACATGTTTGTTATCTTTTAAATAAACATATTCGTAAACTTTAAAACGAATATATTCACGAGCTAATGATCCAAACTGTATTTAGCTAAAATTCAATTTATTAACAGTAATAAACTTTTTTCTAAATTGAGATTTGAATAATTTGCAAGCTATTTGGTCCATTGCTAGCTCAAAATCACCATCTCCTGCCTTACTCCTTGTGTTATGCTGCTATGATATTTTACTTGAGCTTTTGCTGTTACTAAGAACGAAAATCAGAGCATCAGCTATAGACTACTTCATATACGATTATTTATAATAAATTTTCATTTTTTACTTTTAACGTAAAAAAAAAGGACGAATGGTCGTAATTAAATTGACTTGCGCTCTAAAATGTTGGAATCAACCGAGAAGAGACCATACCAAAGATGCTCCATTTATTTTCTCAGACATAAACTTTATTTTAATACAACAAAATTTCAAGCTGACTCACAAAGTCAACAATCAATACGAAAAACCCCAGCATTTTATATGCATTTTTTTAAATATATATATTTTTGATTTTTAAATCAATCCATCTATCATTATACTGCCAGAAAATTCAATTCACGCACTTTTTAAGAAAATTGAAAAAATGGTTCATTTTCAACAAAAATAAACTGAGACGGGATTGATTCAACAAAATAAAAAAGAGAAAGAGGCTCAAATCGAAAAAATAAAAAAATTGAAGGGTTTCATCATGATTTTTTTCTCTTTTTTGCGAAATTAAAGAGTCAACTATAATATAACATATATATATATATATATATATATATATATATATATATATATATATATATATAGTAATTATTTTAGGTATATGACAAAGTGTGATGACATTAAACCTTGAATTAGGTCTAGGCAATTCATGTAATAAGAAAAGTGCCAATTAGGGAAGAAGGATGCTTTTAAAAAAAAAAAAAACTAGCAGAAGGATATATTAGTAATTCAATGTAAACAAGGGTAAATTCGACATTTGGTTTCGAACCTCTCTTAAAGCCAAAGACCAGGAATCTGCAACCCGAGACCATCTTTTACTCTTTCAAGTACTTGGTCGCAAAAGAAACCAAAAAAAAAAAAGGGCGCAAACGACAAGGACGGAGATATCAGATAAATCATTCATTCCTCCGTTTATATTATATCAACGGTCAAGATCCTTCATCTCAAAATAAATGGCAGCTGCACGATCTAATACAATCACCAACATCGGCTTATGTAGAAGGACCAAGGTGCTCTAGTTCAGAAAAATTTATCAGACTTTGGGGTTTAATTTCCTTTTTGCCCTTTTGCCTTTTTTTTTATTTTATTTTTCTCTTAGCTTCAACTTCCTCCGCCCAAAGCTTTTGTTGCTTTCAGCTCAATGGAAGGACCCTGAGACTGTTCTCTCTATCTTCCTCCGTTTCTCTGCGTTTCCTGCATTTTTCTAGTGAATTTTTTTAAAGCGTTTATCGATCTTCTTTCTATTCTCCTTCCTCTGGTCTACTTGCTTTTAAGGTACGTGTTAGTTGCTGCTTTTTTCTGGTGTTTTTCTTCATTTATTTTTATTTTGAAGTTTGTTTTGCTTCATGCTTGGGTTATTCTCTGCTGAGATCTTGGTTCTGCGTTAGTTTTCTGGTGAATGGATGTTAGCCTCTTCTTTCTCTTCTTCTCTTGTTTTTTCAAAAAACCAAAAAAAAGGAAAAAACTTAAGAGCGTGGACCTTGATATTCTTTTTTTATTTATTCGCTTAAATGAATATTGCTTCAATTTAGATTTTTGTAGTTTTTATTTCTTTGAATCTGTTTGGTTTTGGGTTGCTGGAAAGCTGAAGCAGAATTTTAGTAGGAGAAAAATAAAAATAAATGATAAAAAATAATAAAAAATGCGCATAACGCAGTTCACCTCCGTTTCTGCAAAAACTGCAAGAACATAAGCTTGAAGTATTTAGCAGCTCCTATACGATTAACCCGACCCGGAGACTCAGATATTTAATCACCCTTACTTGAGCTGCTAATAACGAAACTGATGACCAATCTTAAGTCACACACCTGATATAATCGATGTATTTTATCAGATTGGGCAACTTAGGAATTGTGGCCTAAGAATTATTTACTGTGTTTCTAAATAAATTTTTCACTGCTTTAATTCAGGCTCTTGAAGAGGAAACCGGTTACAAATAATGCTTAATACATTACAAGGCAGTTCTCTCTTTTGTTGAATTGCCCTGTACTTTTTTCCGTATTAACAATTGCTGATAATTGATGGTTGGATGATCTTTTGTTTTCTTTAACCGTGTTATATTTATTGGTATTCTTGAAAATGATTGTTGATGTTTCTTAATGAGCTTCATTTTACCGCCTAAACAAGATGTATAAGTTTCATTTGGCTATATTTTTTTTGGGAGTTCAAGAATCCTTTCTACATTGTATAAATCTAGAAAAGAGCACAAATTTTGACTTCGTGTTGGATTTTTTAAGCAGTTAAGAGAGGTTAACTAGTGAAGGTCTGATGTCTCCATCTCTTCTGGGTATTGAGGAGGAAGGGCAGAGCAACTTCTCTTTAGTTGCCTCGTCGCCCTCCATTGATTGTATCTCCCAGAATGGCTGTGGTTTAAAAGAACGTAACTATATGGGTTTGTCAAATTGTTCTTCAGTTGACAGCTCTGCAGTCCCAAGTTTATCTGAGGACAATAAGAACAATCTCAATTTGAAGGCTACTGAGTTGCGACTTGGTCTTCCTGGATCCCAATCCCCTAAAAGGGAAGCTGAAGTTTCCTTGTTGAGCGCTAGGAAACTTGATGAGAAGCCTCTGTTTCCTTTGCTTCCTTTGAAGGATGCAATTTGCTCATCGTCACTGAAGCATCATGTCGTTTCAGGTAACAAAAGAGGGTTTTCTGACACCATGGATGAATTCTCAGAGGTTAAGGGTTCTGCTTATTCAGAAAAGAACTGGCTGTTTCACTTGGGCACGAAAGAGTCCGATTCTCTACAATCTGTGGGAAAAGGGCAGTTCGCCGGCAGTTCTGGGATGTTATCATCTAGGCCTGCTGCAGCTCAATCAGCCTTGATGAAAGAGGTGGGCCGGAAAGTGTTACAGGACCAATCTCTTCCCACAAATGGGACCAATCTAAACCAGTCTGGCACTTCCAACAACAGCAACAGTGCACCTGCTGCCAAGTAAGTACTTATGAGTGAGAGAGAGAGAGAGAGATAGATAGATAGATAGATAGATAGATAGATAGATAGATAGAGAGAGAGAGAGAGAGAGAGAGAGAGAGAGCTGTTAAGCACAACATGACAAATGATGGTTTACATCTTCTGTTTCTGACAGGGCACAAGTTGTTGGTTGGCCTCCAATTAAGTCGTTTAGGAAGAACACATTGACTACAACTTCAAAGAACAATGATGAAGTTGATGGAAAGCCAGGTCCTGGTGCTCTTTTCGTCAAGGTTAGCAAGGATGGTGCTCCTTATTTGAGGAAAGTAGATCTGAGAACTTGTTCTACCTATCAAGAACTTTCTTGTTCTCTTGAGAAGATGTTCAGCTGTTTTACTATAGGTGAGCTATTCCTGCATGTTCTGGATAATGATAATATTTTTGTAAATAATTTTATGTATAGAAGCTTAGTTGTGTAAATCATATGCTATGGAGATGGTCACCACAGTTTTCAAGTTAATTTCAGGTCAATGTGGATCTCATGGAGCTCCTGGCAGGGAAAAGCTGAGTGAAAGTAAACTGAGGGATCTTCTGAATGGATCGGAATATGTGCTTACATATGAGGATAAAGATGGTGACTGGATGCTTGTTGGGGATGTACCATGGGAGTAAGTTTCTACTAAGTATGATTTTTTATCATCCATTCCTTTATTTGTAGATATAGAATGATCTTTTTATCTTACTGTGTTAACCACTTCCTAGCTAAAGTTCTGTGCAATGTAAAAAATGGCTTGTGCAATTCTCTAATGAGTAGTTTGTGCTTGGTGCATGTGAATAGTTCCTGCGCAAAATAACATAAGTACTATTATAATGCTAAATTTTAATATTTTTGATGTTGTTCATATATTGACAATATTGTGGTTAATTTTTCCTATAACATCCTTGGAAAAGGGAAATTTTAACCCAATCCTTAATTGACTTTAGTGAAAATTTATGTATTTCTTAGGCTGTGTTTTCCATCAAAAAGAGATGACTCATAGATGTTCATATATTTTACAAGCACAAATTCCAAGTTGTATAAATATTTGCATTGTATCATTTTACTCAGTGGAGTAAGCAGCCACTCTATGAATCAAGTGGCTATATTTCTTTTTACAACTCGTTATGGTAAAAATATATGAAATTTCTTCTTTTTTTTTGAAAAAAAAAAAGATAATTTCTCACTGTATTCAGTTAAATTTTTGTATTGCAATGCAAAGTGATAAAAGTTTCTGGATTCAGTCAATTTATGCTGAGATGCTTAAGAAGATCCCAGGTCTGGTGAATATGGTTTGATAATGGAAATTAGTGTAGTAATAATTTTTTTCATGGAATAGTTCCATTCACTTGGAAGTTTTCTGGCAAAAATAATTGATATATTGTTATAGTTGTTTCAATTTCAACAGATTACGGAACTCATGAGATCATTAATTTTTTCTTTTTCCTCATTCTTCTAGAACTGGGGCTGTATTATCAGGCATTTGCATGTCGTCATTCTATTTTCCTTTTGTTATCCCCAATGATTTTGGTCTGTGTTGAGACATGTTTATTTTGGTCTTAGTGTATTTTCAGGATGAATCAAGTTGCTCCTCACTGGTGCATAAAACGTGAATACATGATGACTAAATTTGTTCAAATGTTTACTCAGTATATGTGAACATTGTGCCACAATATTTTCATATGTAATCTCTTCAATTGGATATTTAAGAAATTATTTTTGTCGAGTGTGGAGTTAATTTAAATTAATTTGGGCAGAATTCAGTTTATTGCAATTTTTCTGCAGATAATACTTTATAGTTCATGACTACAAGTCTACATGTGTTGAAGTCTTCAGCACTGATTTGAATAAGTGCATAGTATCAGAACATGTACAAAAGTTAGCTTATAATAGATGCAAAAATATGATGAAATCAACCAGAATTGCTTGATAAACTTAATCCTTATCTACTTGTTTGTTTTATCTTGCCCAAGGATGTTTATTGACACGTGCAAGAGGCTTAAGATCATGAAGAGCTCTGATGCAATTGGCTTAGGTAAGTACCTTTTTTTTTTTAAAAAAAATGTTATTAATGAAGTAGCTATCATAGAGTATAAATTATAATTCCAGGTGGGGTGCATGATATTCTGGTGCTTCCCTGGTTATACTTTTTTGAATGCAAAAGTTCTACTGTTAAAAAGGGGCTAAATATTTGAATGCTTCCTTGCTAATGTAATTGTGTGTACATGATTTTGAATCGAAGTTGGAAGACGAAATTTTGTGTGTTTTAGTTCCTGTCCTGATTTAGTCTTGCGCATTATGGTTAAAACAGCAATTGCCAGCTGATGAGTCTCGTTGTCTTAAAATGAAGATACAATGCATCTATAAGATGCTCTGAAAAGTGGGGCTTTGGGATCTGAAGCAGCAGCAGGACTGTTCCAATTGAAGCAAGCATACTGTTTCAGGAATTTTGGTCTTAGTATTTATGTTTGGGAAAATTACCTGCTTATGTGTGTTGCCAGCAACAAATGGCCGATTATGTCCCAGAAGTAATTTCTATTAAATTTTCTGGCTGAAACAACAATTTCCTACTCGATACTTCTCATAATATGTTAAATATTATTGTTGTTATTGCTCTGAGAGTTGGTGTTACTGTCATAATTTCATCGTTTGGACTGATTCTGCAGCTCCCAGAGCAATGGAGAAATCCAAGATCAGGACCTAGTGATGCACTCTGGTTATGGGCGAAGAAGTATTCAGTTTTGGAAGGGTGGAAAGAGGAGGGTACAGTAAAGCTATGATGTTTGAAGAAATGTGTGACTGGATGGCTTTTATGATTGGGATGCAACATCTCATTTTAGGCGTTGATTGCATAAAGAAGTTCGTGTTTGTTTATGCCTTTTCAAGTCTGATTTTTTTTCCTTTTCTTTTTAAAAGAAAAGATGTGAGAGTTAAAAATATCTATATAGAAGTTTAGTTTCTTGAAGTGATGTGTATTTGACAAGTGATGAATTAAAGATGGCTTGAATGTTGGTGCTCCATATGCAGTTTTTTTTTTAATTGTGTTCTGGTATATATGTTAGCTTTGCGTCTGAGACTTGGGGGTATTTTGGGCGTTATAATGGCATGGGATGGCAGGTCCGTCCGAACTATAACCTGAATGGTGGATGCATATCGAATTAGATAAAAGCTATGTTGTGTCTTTCAATTTACAGCACGGATTTGATGGGTGGAATTTATCATCTGATGGTTTCCATGAGTTTCTCGTGAATTGAACTAATGGCAATTGATCTATTGTATTTGGAATTCACCATGAGAGTGAGAGTTCCTAGTTTAGTTGCAGACAAAGCAATTCTTCCTTCATTTTTGCATTCTAATCTAATTAAAGCGTTAGTTGTCTCATAATGTCTCCTTTAGTTTCGACCATGCAGCCATTTAACTGAACTTTCCAACGTGGGAACTATTTCACAGAAATTTGGTTGGGTAGGAATTACCATGTTTATCATCTTGTACAAGCCATTTGCCTTTTGCCCTTGCAAATATTCTTAAACTTAATAAATATTTCTCTACATCAGATTGCATTGGAGTTTGAGCATTCTACTCTCTTTGATAGATCGATGTGAATTAACCATGTAGATCGACAATATTTTTAGACTGCAAACGACAATATTTTTATTATTATTAACGTTAGAGATTAAATTTATATTTCCGAAGTAATGAAGAAATAAATGATCAGTTTCAAAAAAAAAAAAACATAAATGATCAAATAAGTAAAATTTTAGAGCGGCTAATTGTTGCTGTTCACAAATGACGGATAATTATAGGTCTTTCTGTATACGATAACTTGTTACAGTTTCTCAAAAGAGAAAGAAAGGGAAATTAAATCTCTCTTCAAAGTTCAGAAGTAACGAAATCCGGGAAATTAAATCTCTCTTCAAAGTTCAGAAGTAACGAAATCCATTATATCGACAGAAACTAAAATCTCGTCGTAGCTGCCTGCAGAATTCTTCTTCTTCTCTCCTTGTTAGGTTAGATAAGCCAATTTAGAGAATTTTGTATCAACCATCCCTGTAACCGCAACCATTTACGGTAAAAGCACTTTTACTTTGCTCGATTTTCTCTTTCGTACTCATAATTGATGTTTCTTTTAATCTCAACTTAGTATGTTTATGCTTCTGCTTGATCAATGATTCTGTGTTTCTCTAATCTTCATTATAAAGTGACCTTCATTGTAGACTATTGAAATAAACAGCAACTAATTATGGGTATTTTAATAATGAAGTTGAATTAGTGGAGATTGTCCGTTTGGAATTTTTCATTTTTATGTGGGGTTGCTAAAAGCAGCTGAAGTTATGATACTCGCAGCTGTTTCCAACGACTAGTTTTATGATTAATTTGATTGCTTTCTGAGCTCTTTTTTTAATCGCCTATGTTAGCTGTTCTTGCTGAATTAGCATGTGTTGGGACATATTTATTCTAATCTACTAATTAAAGAAGACGAGCCTCTTGTTTGTTGTTGTGTCCATTTCAATTTTTGGGCCCTGTTTAATTTTTTCAAAAGCATTATAACTTGCTGCCCGTTAGAATGCTGTCTAGATTATCATATCTGTAATCTATGTGATAGAGAACAATTTTGGATGGCATTATAAGCCATAAAAAATGAATGAAGCTTTAAGTTTTGAACCTGATTGAAATGGATGAGTTGGTGAAACTGGATAAATTGAATTTGGAGCTCTGAAAGCAATAGTTATATATAACGGCATTCACAAATGCAAGACATTGGATGGTCTACAAGGTTGAAGGTGACACAAACAATGCGATGAAACAAGGAAATATATGTGGTGAAGCATTGATTTATGGTGTTATATGGTGCTGTTTGTGCCTAAAAAAGCCATAAACTCTCAGTAAGCACTACTGAAAAACATTGGAGATATTTGACTTTGATCAAGCTAGACTTTCGATTGGGAGGCCTTTGTGAAGTAATTAAAATCTAATAATTTATGTTTGTTGATAGTATAAGGTTTAGCGTATATCTATTTATGAATCTAGATACCTAGACAGATAGTTTGAATAAATTGATTTAGATAGGTTGATGCACAGTTAATTATATTCATTACAAGAGTTCTAGATAGTGCAGATGAAGTGGAAAGAATGAAGAATGTGGAGAATGATGTAAACTTGATTAAAAGTCAATGTCACGATGTCACTAGCACTGAGTAGACATGCTAATTCAAGCTCATTTGAAGACTACAATATGATATGGAGGCTGATGATTCTCTAAAAGAAACATGAAAACCCAATAGTCAAGAAGTGGGATCCTTGTTTTTTTCTCACTAGATAGATCCATGGAGTTAAGTAAATGGGGATTGTTGAAATTATAATAATAGATTATGAACTTTGAATGGGAGCAAGTTGTATCGTGTATTCACTATATGAATTAACTCATGTTTGGTGCCTGAAATTATGACATAGAATTTAAGAGAATGATTGAGAGATTATTGATGTTGTTACTAGGCACATTTACTGAAACTGGAGCTCTTTATAACAAAAGGTCTGGTGTGCAAATTATTTGGCTTCTCTATCGTTGGTTTTTTAAAGTTGCAGCAGCAAAAAGATTATAAATGGTTGGAAATTCGTGTCTCATAAATTTCATTATTCATAAAGCTTTAAATAGACAAATTGAAAACAGAATATTGCAGAAAATATGCAGAATAAAATCTACAACTAACTTGAAATCAAAACAGAAAATTAAATCACCAAAATCCTAGATTTCTAATATAAAAAGATATATCTAACAGCTAGATAACTTATTAAAATTTAAAATAGACTTTTCAACAACTAAAACACGAAAAATCCTACTGCAATTTACTGCATCTCTAGGACAACAATTGATGCAACATTAAACACTCATTCTTTGCTTCAGTTGCTGTAAATTAAAACAACTCCTCCTCAGTTTCTGCCTCTGCTGTTTGTGCACTTTGTGTGGATGGATTATTTTGACTGTCTTTGAACTTGCACACTTTTGTAATATGGTCTATTTGTTTGCAATTTCCACATGATGCATTAGGTCTCCACCAACAAAATTTCTCTAGATTTGTTTTTTTTAATAGTTTTTGCAAAGAGAATAAATTACTTTTTCATTTTTGTTTTGTGCATAAAAAGCACATTCAGTAACTTATTTGTCTTGTCTAAAGGCTTTTCTTTGCTCTTGTGCTCAGCACTCATTAATTCTGCAAGAGAGATGGTGGAGAGATCTTTAAACTCTTCTAGGGAGGAGATTTTTAGAGATGACAATTGGACTTGCCTTCGAAATTTTTTGTGATGGGGATGGGGCGAGAACGGTAATACATCCCTTGCCCCGAATATTTTATATATATATATATATATATAATTATTTATATTTTTAACATAATTAATATTTTTAAAAATAATAAAATAAAAATATAACACTTATTTAAAATAAAAAATGTTTTTTATTTAAAAAATTATATAATTAATTAATTAATTAAAAAATAAAAATATTTTTAACATTAAAATAAAATAAATTTTTTTGATAAAAATCGGGGTACAGGATGGGTTTCGGGATCAGGAACTCCGCCCCGAACCCGCCTCGTTGCCATTCCTAGAGATTTTAAACTCAAATCTCTCTGAAATTGTCACAAGAACTTTTTCAACTATCTTGTTATCTTGAAAATCCTCACCAAACAACCTAATTCTGTTAAAAATTAAAGAAATTTGGTTAGAATACTTGGTGATAGTTTCATCCTTTTGTATCCTAAGATATTCAAAATCCCTTCTCAAATTTAAAATTTGCATTTGTCTGATTTGATCACTTTCTTGATACTCCAATTTGAGCTTTTTCCAAACTTTTTTTATTGTCTCTCATGTCATGATTTTGGGAAGATTGAATTTATAACAAAATTTTGAATGAAATTTTTGGCTCTGTGTCTTTTGGTTTTTTCTTCTGAATGAGCTTTAATTTGGGAAATGGTAGGATTTGCAAGGAGTGGGTGTAAGGGTATATATTCCATTGCAACTTCCCATAAATCATAGGCTTCAAGTTAAGATTTCATTTTCACTGACTAAATTTTATAGTTTTCACTAGTGAAGGTTTGTCGGTCATTCAAAGAGAGACTGTTGCATGACATGTTTAACAATAAGGTTAAAAATTGGTTATGGTTTTCAAATGGGTTATATGGTATTTTGACCAAATTCACAGGTTCTATAAGACCAATGGAGGCTCTGATACCAAATGTTGATTTTTTAAAGTTGCAAACAGCAAAAGGATTAAAAATGGTTGAAAATTTGTCTTCATAAATTTCATTATTCATAAAGCTTTAAATAGATAAATTGAAAACAGAATACTGCATAAATATATGCATAATAAAATCTGCAACTAACATGAAATCAAAACAAAAACTTAAATCAGCAAAATCCTAGATTTCTAATCTAAAAAGATTCCTCTAACAGCTAAATAACTTATTAGAATTTAAAATAGACTTATTCAACAACTAAAACACTAAAAATCCTATTGCAATTTACTGCATGTCTAGGATAGCAACTATGCAACATTCAACATGTGTGTTGGTTCCATGGAGAAGTAACAAGTAGAATGTAGTATCTCGGTTTAGTGCAAAATTAAAATATAGAGTATGGCGCAATCTATGTGTGGGGGAGTGTGGATATATCAAGTACTAAGTGAAGTTGGTCTTAAGTCATCATTGCCAACAAAGTTGTGACATGATAATCTAGTTGCTCTTTATATTGCCTCAAATCTGGTGTTTCATAAATAAAAACTATGCATATTGAGATTGATTATCATTTTGTTCATGAAAAGATTTAGCAGAAGTTCATCTATTTAGTATATGTTAAAACTGGAGATCAATTAAGAGAGATCTTAATAAGAGCCTTGAACAAAGCTCCAATTGAATATATTTACAACAAACTGGGTATGATTTACATCTATGCTTTATCTTGAGAGGGAGTGTTATAGAATAGGAAGTTAATCTATAAATATTTCTGTATTGAAATGCATAATGTAATTATAAGAATTAGCATAATTATAGTGATTTTATTCTTTTCCTTGCTGAGAGTTTTATACTAGATATGAATAAAAACATATGAATTTTTCCTTCCAAACTTAAAGATATCTTCTTAGAACTAAAATTTGAGTAGGATCATTGAAATTATTTTGGCATTATGATATGTGGACATGTTACATCTCTGTGCCTTACAGTTATAATAGCGCTAATTTGTTGATTAAACTCATGTAAATTACGGAGGCTGGGAGTTTGTCCTATCAAACCGTGGCATAACTTTGCCATTGCCGCAAAACTTATCACTGATCCTATTTTTGTAATTCTGATATGTAAATATGTGACATCTTTTTGTGCCATATAGTTAATGCATTTCTAGATTTGTTTACTAAACCTCATCTAGCTTCAAATATTTTGTTCAGTAGTCTGTCCTATCAAACAATGGTTCAGTATTGCCCATGGTTACAAAACTTATTGGTTTTCAGTACAAACACTGAACTTCAATTTGTATCAATACTTAACTTTGATTTTATTAGGATTTGGTTAATTTCAGCCGGAATTTAGCCAAGAAAAATATTTCTTAATTAGTTTGACAATTAAAAATAGATTGAAGGAGGTCCTTATGTAGTAGTTTGTACATGTGCTTGTACACAAATGTTCTCTCTTCAGATGATTGCCCTAATTTTTGCTTGTACATGTGACTCTCGTCAAATTAGTTTTACTTCATTTTTACAACTAAGGTTTTGAAGCACTTATATTTTGTGATTGAAAACATGAGGAAGAAAAATCAATTAAAATAGAAGCGCTTTGTAATATTTCTAAATATTATTATCGAAAGCCGTAGGAATATAGTACAACAATGTAGAACAATCCTATATTATTAGCATATACAGTCCAATTAATCAATTCGAACCACTGCAAACGCGGCATACCCCTTAGAACTTTACCCACGTTTAATTACAATGCTAAAAATCCTCAAGTTTGCGACCTCCATGCTTTTAGGGAAAGCCTGTTGTTCATGAAATACACTATAAATCTGTAATACATTTAGGTGCCCCAAACGATATTCTTATTGGTCTATCCAGAATTTGGGACACGAGCGGTATGAGTTACCACAATTAAAATTTAAGATTCTCATTATATTAAAGATAAACTGTTAAAGAAATAAAGCAGAATATTAAGAGAGATTTAATTCTTCCCAATATCATAAGAGTCACGATGAAATTAAATTTGCACATTATTCTTCCTGATAGGACTCCTTAGTTTTATTTTTGCACAAACCTTAAATGATGAGAAATAAAATTTAAATAAAAACAGCTTTTTAGGGAGCTGCAAAGGCAGGCCAGGATTATGCTTTTCCTGGCTGCAGAATGTCCTTCATACTATTCAAGAGTTTTTGCTCTTTGCCTATCTAAACGGGTGTTGATGACACCTGTCTTAAAATGCCACACTATCTTACTATAATTTGATTTTGGGAGTGGAGTTGTTGTCAATATGGTACTTGTAAATTGATTAAAATATTTTTGCAGATCTTTAGAAGAATAAGGCTTTAGATATTAGATTTGAGATCTATATAGCATTGAGAAGGATTCAAAGATAAATGTCTGTTAGTCCAAGTATGGAGGTCAACTTGTTTTGAAATTTGAATTAGCTGCTTATTGATACGAGTCAATTGCTCAATCTAGCTTATTAGATGCCTAAGGTGAGAATGGGGACTGCTTGGCGTAACTAATGATTTTTCGCCGCTATAACGATATAGGCTTGCATTTACATCTAGGAATGGTTACCCAGATTATATACCCATGTCATCCTTTGGTGAGAAGAAGTGAGATGATATTTCAGTGGATATTGTAGTTAACAGTACAGCCATATAAATTTTCCAGCAGTCAGAAGATTTGTCATTTAGACTAAAACCGCTATATTTTCTTTTCTTTTTTTTTTTCCTGAGAAATGGCATCAACTATGCACTAAAATTTTTACATAATATTGGTAGATCCACGATTCATGTAAATACACATTAAAGAGAATGCCGGCTTTTGTGGTGGATGTTGTACTCACATGTTGCTGAATACTTTGTGAGTATTCAATTCTAAAGTTAGATTTAGAAAGTGGAAGTTAGAATCTGGGATTCATTGTTGTATTATTACAACACAGCACTTTATAATGATATCCCAGAATTTCTCTGTAATTTGTCGTAATTTTATGTTTCATGCAACAATTATCTGAACTTGATTATAGTGCTTTTTTACTTTTAATGTATGCTATGACCTTTTTCAGTTGCAATACTATTATTCCTGTAATATGTCCTGTGGGCTTTTGAAAGTCATTAGTTGTAATGTAAGATTTGTTGCCGCTATCAAGTATGCTCATATTAGTGCCAGCTTAATCATGATTAATACTATTTTTATATTCTACAAATCAATTTTTCCTCTGAATGTTCTGGTTCTGATTATATTGATCATAATGCTTCATGGATCTAAATCAAGTAAAAGTTGGATGTTTTATGATGTTGCTGCTGTTTGAAATCTTAACCTCCAATCATGAGCATATCTCATGCCTCCACCAATTGAAAAATCTTTTAATTCTTTTACCTTTCAAAACAGGGAAGCATCTTTGAGAGTAATCACTACAATAGTAGCAGGAAAGTGAAAATTCTAGCTTATGTGGGTGCCCTGACACTTGCAAGGAGCATCTATTTCCCGTAGTAGTCTCGGTAGATAAATTTGGATTGCCCTAATAAATAGGTATAAAAACACTGTACTTTTGCATTTCATTGTTTCTCAAAACAGACAGAATCCACACTCTTTCTTAGGTAATTTGTCAGCATCTTAATTCTTTGTTAAATATTACTTGCGCTTACATGTTAACACACTTATCAGAAACAAGTGTTGAACACGTATCCTTATGACTGTCTTTCTAGAAAGGCCTGCTTAGCATGTTTGTGATTAATTTTTCGCTTCCTTGTTTGGGAATTCAGGAGCATGTCACTGTCTGGCATGGTGTGGTCTATGCTTTTGCAAGGTTTTGTTAATTGGAAGACTGCTAATTGAAGAGAAGCACTTTTGGTCTTTCATATTTTGAGCTTCGAATTGGTTGATAGCTTTTTACTTGTGTTATGTTTATGGCGATTTAAATTTTTAGGTTCCAGAATTGCATTCAATTTGAAAGTTGGACTTGACATTAAAAATATATATATATATATATATATATATATATATATATATATATATATATATATATATATATATGGATCTGAATGACGGGAATGTTGGGGTAGTCATTTTGGTTAGTTGCAGTCATTAATTGAATGATGGATCCCATTGAGATTCCTTTCTTACTACGATTTGTGACTCCACTCATAGTTGCAGGAATGTTATATTAAACACAAATCAGTTTAAGACTCTATTGGTAGCTAATACTGTTGGCTGATGGCCGATGACTGGTAGCTGGTAGTTGATTGATATTAATATTTAGTAAAACTAATTGAACTGTTATTAGAAAATAAAATTGTCAATAGGAATATAATTTATTTTATTCAAAGTATATATTTTTATAAGATGTATGAATAAATAAGGTAATTATTTGATATAATTATTTATTATAATTAAAATAATAAAATATAATCAATTATAAATAAATTTGTATATATAATTTATAAATAAATTCAATTAATTTATCATAATTTTATGCTTAATATATTAAATGATATATATAGTAATTAAAAATATAGTATATTTGTTTGTCATTAAAAAATAAACGATATTTATTATTTATAATATTTTTATATTTGTAATTATAAATAATTTATTGATTACAAAAATTAATAATTACAGAATAATTTATTGATTGAAAAATTAATTTGGAGAAAGTAAGTATTTTGTAATAAGAATAATATAATCCAAATAAAAAATAAAATAAAATAAGCTATTAGCTAATGGGAAAATCTCCAAATTGAGTTTTTAAATCAGCAGCTGATTAAGGTTAGAATCTGTCATCAATTATTGATTGAAATATTTTCCAAACACCACTTTAACAGCTGTTGGTCGTTAAACAACTTTTAATTCTAAAAAGCTGAACTAAACACTCTCTAAAAAGATAAATCATTGTTACCCAATAACTGCACCAAAACCTAGCTTCATATTGAGAATTTCAAATGGTACACGTAGGGGCGGATCTATGTGGGGTCATTTACCTCTATTGATCAATCAAAAGTTAGAAGAGACTATATATATATATATATATATATATATATATATTTATTGTCCTCATATTCAAAGTTATCTTTGCCCCAATATATTTAATATATCAAATATTTTCTTCAATTAATTAATTAATGTGTAATTAATAATTAACACAATAATTAATATAAAATATAAAATTAAGTTTATATAATTAATTATATAGTTTTTATTATGTTCCTCATATAATTGCTGACAATTATAGTTTATTTTTATATTCCTTCATATAATTGTTAACAATTGTACAATTTTTTTTATATTCTTTCGTATAATTGCTAGCAACTATTTGTCATATTTAATATATAATCATATAATTGCAATCGATTATATAGTTTTATTATATTTTTCATATAATTACTGACAGTTATATAATTTTTATTATATTACTCATATAATTGATGACAATTATATGTTATTTCCTATATATTATCATATAACTACTAACATTTTAATTTTAATAATGAATATAATATATTAAAATATTAATTAGGTCCCACAAATTGAAATTGATTTCAATTGTATAAATAAAATGTATTTGAAAAAATGTAATTAAAATATTGCTGGTCTGGCAATGGGGATCATATTTTACTCCCATTGAAATTATCTTCCGAATTCACCCATAAGTACAAAGATTTGGGGACAAACACTTAGGAGACATTTAGTTTAATTGTTGGATGCAGATTGTTGGTAGCTGGTAATTGATTGATACTAATATATAGTAAAATTAATGGAGTTGTTGTTGTTAAGATGTGAAATTACTATTAAAGGTATAATTTATTTTAAAAAAATATTTTTCTATGATTGATATAATTATATGTTTTAATGATTAAAATAATAATAACAATAAAATATAATTAATTATAAATAAAATTTTTCACAAATGTGTATCTATAATTTATAAATATAATAAATTAATATAATATATTTTATATTTAATAAAGTGATTTTGAAGATGTGTATTTTATTTTTAATAAAAAATGTTACAATATGATATATTTTATTATAAAGAGATTAATTTTGTTATTTTATTAGAAAAAACATCAGCTATTTTGTTATTATAAATAGAGTTTTTTCAATCGGTAACTATTTTATCTTTTTATCAGCTACCAGCTGAGATTATTAAATATTTATATTCAACTATTAAAAATCAAAAAATTATCAGCTGCTTCCAAGAGAACCAAATACTATCTTAAGCAGTAAAAGAGCCTACATTGAATACCTTTGGTCTTTATTATTAGTATTATTATTATTCTTCATAGGACTCCGACTGGGATTAACAAATTTTTGTCAAAGGATCTTTTGCATTGAGGCTAACCCTTTTTTATTGGTAGAAATTTTGGCTTCACTCAATGCTCTTTCTCGCACGTACATATGGATGCTCATATTTGCTGTGTGCAATTGATAAATTGTAACTTGAAATGGCCAACATGATATTAGAATTTAGAAATGTATTGTCTTTGTTCAAGTAGTTAGAAAGAAAGTCATGTAGAAGCTAGATGCTTTTCATGGCTTTGTCTTCATGCATTGAATTACCAGGTGACCTGTTGAGCCCTGAATCCCTCCAAAAGTATTACATTATTGGACACTTGAAATGGAAAAAGAAGACAAATGCTCAAGCACTGGCGATACCTTCGCTTTCCTTTTCGTATTAGAAAATAGAGGCCCTTAACATAGACATCTCAAAATTGCTGGCAGTCACATACGTCATTTTCGAGCATCCGCTAGGCAGCAACAAATATGAAAGTGCATAATGTGACATTTCAACATTAGTATTATTGCATCCTTCAATTTGTACTTATCTTCACTAGATCCTTTGTCTGATCTTGAGATGTGACAGTGATTTTACTTGCGATTTTTTGAGATAATCTCTTGATTGAGAAGTTGAATTCTGATTTAGGTAGAAAAAAATACAAAAGGGCAAGGATAAGCATAATCTGAACTTTACTTGAAAAAAAAAATTTCGGTGATTAGACCGTCTCTTCTTGTTTGGTCCATTTTTTTTTGTCTCGTGTACTTGTTACTATTAGGGAGATCATAGCTGTGAGATGCTTTCTGCACAATAAGAGCATAAGAACAAAATTAGGGATATCTAACTCAATTAACCAAATCTTTAATACCAAATTAGCTGGGTTGACTGTGGTGACTGTAAAATTTTCTGTTTCCTGGTTCGACTTAGATAAAGGCTTCATTTGTGCACTAAAATCTGGACAAGTATAGCTAATTCCTCACTGAATTTTGGAATATAGTTGTGGGGGTGACACTCAGCTCTGTCACTCATTAACTCAGGATGGAGGTAGCAATGAATGCAATTGATCTTCATGATTGTGCCCTATGTTGCCACATCTTCTTTTGGTACTGAATGATTCTTGTTTTTGCACACAATTTTATTGGCTTCAAATTCTTCATCAAACTATGGGTCGTGTTCCTCTCCAAGAACTCCACGCTTTTCTGCTAGCAACCACCCCATTTTTCAGTGAGTAACAAAATTTCCATTCTAGTGAAGAGAATTGAATGATCCTAATAGGTTGATGCTGAAATTTAGGCTGAATCGAACACGTTTTCAATTTCCATTGATTCTTCCAGCTGGGAAATGGTCCTTGCCTATGTTATATTATCATTTAGTATAAGTGTATATGGATTGGCAATTCGTCAGATAAACAAATGTAGGGTTCTTAGGGCTGAAAGGGGGAGGCTACCTAATGAGGACTTAACTGGGACGCCGTTGAATTTTAATTTTTATGGAAAACAGATTGACATTTACTTGAGAAACAGACTCCACCTGCTATAATTTATTACTCTTTTCAAACAGGAGAATAAGGCTGTGCAGTATTGGTGCTGGCTTCGCCATTTTTGTGTAACTTAAGCTGACATTAATTGGAGATCTGAAAATGAGTCGGTGTATTAAAATCACACTGCTTTTAAGCTATCAGATTATTGGAGAAATAGTTGAGCACTGTTCACTTTAATAAACCCTAAGGATCCATGCCCAGAAGAATAAATCGGTTTTATTTGTCCATTAAAATTATATCTTCACAAAAATGATATAATGGATTTCAATTATTTTTTCGTGCAGTAAATGGGGGTATGCTTTCAAATATAGACTATAATATATTAAAATAAATAAATCAGCTTATGTATAAGTTAGTGGAGCTTTGAGTTGATTGCATGTGCTCCAATAATGGCAACCACCAACCGAAGGGAAAATCTCATCTTATAGAATTATTAGGGAAGTGCAGTTATTTATTTGTGAAACATATTACTCTGCTTATCCATATGTGTTTACCTAATTTTTATGATAGGTTGGTGGAATCTCCATAGGACTAATTGCTAAATTGGGAATTAAAGAAATAATATACCTCAACTTGTCTGCGAAGGTTAGTAGCTATTGTTGTGTCAGTTACGGATTGCTTTCCGTTTGAACATGTGAGGCTGAGCCAAGCAATTGGGTCAGCACTATGATTAGTTTCTGTCGTTTTGGTAAAGATTCATAGTCTCAGCTCTCAATATACTCTTTTGCTTAGGCTTGCATTTTTTATTTTTTTTTTGGGTCTCTTTGGAATGTTTTATTCTAACCCAAAAAAGCTAAAAAGGCAAACCTTTTGTCACTCACACCCTCTTCAATAAATTAAAAAAAAGATTAAATTTCCTAAATTTCTGTCTAAAGTCAATGAAGAGTTAGCCTACTGTTGTGGTTCTCTTGCAGTAAGGGTCCAACACTCAATTCTTCTTTCTACTCCCAATTCTGAAGTCTCATGCTCATCTCATCCATATACATGGTTGAACTTTTAGAGGGAAAGCTTTTGTGCAAGAGATTCTATGAATGTGTATTTCTCTTCTCTCTCTTGACATGGGAAAGAAGTTGATTGACCTCTAAGAAGATAATTCCAAGGATTTTTACAGTGGTAATTAAGTGCCCAAGCCACTCCAAGGCAATTCATGGGTGATTAAAAAAAAATCATTTAGATCTAAGCAAGGACTGATATAAGGCTATAGAATTTTGGTAAAATTAGTTTGGGGCTTCGAAAATCAATTAATAACATCTTTGTGGATCTAGCATATTGTGTGTGTCCCAATGTGATGTGCAAAGCGATTTTCTTTTGATGATTTTTTTCTTATACTATTTTAAAAGCTGGAATTTATTTATTATTGCCGTTCATTTTAATAGGTGAAGTATACATTCCTTTGAAAAGACAACTGATATCGCCTTAAAGCCATTGTTTCCACTTTCCAAAAGGGAACGAAGGGCGATTTTGTCTTTCGCCCATCATACATAAGATTGCTTGATAATTGTCCAAAATTGTATGCCCATATGATCACAGTCTACATAAGGGGGTAGGGATTAAAATAAAGCTTTTAGGCTATAGTTATTGCTTAGTCCCCTCTCATTAATAAATAAATAAATGTGACCGTTTTAAAGCCAAAATTGAAGGAGGATGGAAGTTGGGTCTTGATAGTCCTAGAAAATATGTACATACATATATTTTAATTTTTCAACATGTTGAGTATAGTCAAAGATTGGATCATGTGGATAATTATTAATACACATACGTGAAATATATACATACATATATGCAGTTAAAGTGGAATTTATTTTAAGAGGCTTTCTTTTGAAAAAAGAAAAAAAAATCTCCTAGGAAATGAATTTCATAGATATAAAACCTTTAATTTAGGGGTATAATTGATGAGTGTTGATGAAAATGGAGAATAGCTTTACCCCAATCTTAGTTGGTGGTCAAATTAATAGATGGGGTCTCTAACGTTTTAGTATATACACTTCTCCTGGATAGATCGTGTTTGCCATATTCCATTGTGATATTCTTTAGAGAGAGAGAGGAGAAAAAAAAAAAAAAAAAAACTTTCATCATTATCGTTGTTTTAGGAGGATCAATTGAAAACTTATTTTTCTTGTCTGTATTTTCTGAAAATACAGCACGGCATTTCTTAATTATCACTTAGTCATTATTACAAACAAAATGCCCCAAAATTAATTAATATTGTGACTCCTGATTTTGGAAGCAAAATATTAGCTGTGTTTTTATGTCGTTAAATGTTAAAGCTTAAGAGGTTTTATTAGCAAACAAATAAAACTATTGGTATCCAAAAGATAATAATGTTTGAGAAGAAGAGAAGGGATAAACAGAGTCAAGCGTGAGAAGAAAATTGCAGAAACAGCAGTAAATATGATTTTGTAATTTGCATTGTACCCAATTCACGTGGTTTAACCCTTTTTATTAATTGGGTTGGGACCCTTTTCTTTTTTTTCTTTTCTTTTCTTTCTGTTTTTTTTAACTGTTTTTTACTGTGGACGTTTTCCATTT
This sequence comes from Triadica sebifera, assembly GCA_023653625.1. Taxonomy (NCBI): domain Eukaryota; kingdom Viridiplantae; phylum Streptophyta; class Magnoliopsida; order Malpighiales; family Euphorbiaceae; genus Triadica; species Triadica sebifera. The sequence continues at coordinate 6,784,418 of JALBGG010000023.1, read as the reverse complement.
AACATTTATTAATTTTTTTTTACTAATTATAATGAAAATGAGCCAGTGAGGGTTGACCAACGCCGTCCACCTATAATTCGAATCTCAAGACGGCTTATCTAACGGCGTTAAGAGGGGGGGCACGTGATTGGGGTAATGTTTTTTACAGTATGAGAAAAAAAGTGTCAAAAAATTTGTCAACTCAAAGCGTCTTGTTGATGCTTTTTGAGAGGTTGGGTGTGTTTTAGTTGAGAAAAATAACATCAATTTTTTAGGAAATTATTTTAAAAAATAGATTTTATTTTTAATTGTATTATTTTTTAATTTGAAAAATTATAATTATAGTCACTCCTTCTGTTTTATATGTAGGGTTTACTGGTCTAACAGCACTCTCAGCTCTAATTCCGATACTTGCACGAGAGGAAAATAAACTTACACGTTGAATCTTAGCTCAGTAGTCCAAGATAATCACAGGATCAAAATCAAGTAATAATTTCAAATCTGATCCAAGATAATTACAGAATCAATACTGATTGAAGATAACCACGTGATTGATAAGTAAATAATATATATAGCTTAAGATAACCACATGACCAACGTCAAGTCATAACTCAAATCCGATCTAAAATAATTACAGAATCAGTCAATACCTCTCATGACCAAAATAACTACATGCCAAGAAGTTACTATTCTATTGTCATGTCAATAAATCTCTGAGTCAAATCTAGGCTAATACATAAGCAATAATATATCATTTTTTCATAAAATAAATATTAATTTACATAGATATTGCACAAAACCACCTTCATCCTCAGTTATTCTTCATTCCAAGTATCCTATAAAACATATCAAATTCATTTATTAATAGTCAATACTATAAATAATTGCACAAATTTGTTCTAGACTTTTCTTGCATCTGTCGGTTCTTTTCTTTTATTCGGTTTAGGCATTTTGTATCGATAGTGCGTCAGATAGAATATACATAATTAAATATAAGGTATCCGAGAATAATAATAATAATAATAATAATAATCACTTCAATAACTAAAAACTATCCTATTTTTAAATAAAATTCAGTATATCTCATGTTGATTCGTGATCTTAAGATTTATATCAATTTAATGGTTTAAATACCTATGTCTAATATTCGCACGTTATATTTTATGTGTGTCAAGATATATCCAGCCTTCAAAATAATTTTATAAAATTAATTATTCTCTATATAAATTATTTTCAAGCTCAAGCCCTTTTTAGTCAGGTTAATATATTAAAATTGTATGATTGATTTTGTTTTTTAAGTATGGATCCCACACTTTATATTTTAATTGTGTAAACTAAGTTTCTCTCAAACTTGCTTATCCCTTTGGTGGGTTTAACCACCTACTCTTTCAACTCTTATCACATAAATATATCTATATCAAAATCTATAACCTTCAAATTTAGCTTTTAAAGCCATAAAAATGAAAACCCTAACTTCTTACTAATACTTGCTATAATCTTTAAAACACTTAAAAGAGGACAAGATCAAGCTATAATATAACCTATTTGGAAATAAATCTCTACCATAAAGGAATTAAATATAATTAAAGCTATAAAATCTTGTAAAAACGAAAGAAAAACGTGATTCATTATCTCAATAGAAAGAAACACGATCAAGATTGAAGATTTTTCTTCTATCTTCCTCCTATGGCCCAACCTCCTCAAGAGTACCTCTTTTCTATATTCCTTAAGAACTTACTTAAACTTTGATCTTTTGCTTTAAATTAGGTGTTTAGAGCTGAAAATTAAAGAAAAATATAAGGCATTAGTCATTGGTGTGAGAAAACTTTGAATTATAGGGTTCATTTTGATTTTTAGGTTGTGAGAAAAAAAAAGAACAACTAATGACATTTATATCTAACGATTTTCATAAACGTAATAACTATTGTCATAGTCGTAAAATCTGCTTAAACCCAAAATTTGTTATTGCAATGGTTACGGTCGTGAAAGTATTGTCACCGTCGTAAACCTGCGACATCTCTCTTTTTTGTCACTTCTCAATTATTTTTTTATAACTCTTATATCTCTTCATCCATATTAATTATTAAGTTTTAATTACATGCGTTACAATTAGACTCTTGCAGATGGTCCTGCCAAAAGATCCTTTTAAGGATCGCCACACCAAGGTGGAAGGCCACGGTCGTAGGATCCGTATGTTAGTAGTGTGTGTAGCTAGGATTATCCAACTCGCTCGAGAGTTGGCCCACAAATTCATCGGTGAAACTATTTGGTAGCTACTAGAGCACGCAGAGCCAACCATTATTGAAGCTATTGGAACTAGCACCGTTCTTGTGATTGTTGTCTCTAATGTCATAGAATAATAATAATAATAATAAATTTTATGAAAAAATAGAAAATAAAAGCATGTAAAACATACATAAACAAATAAAATTTTCAGTCCTCAATTTTCTACTTGAAAAAATAGAAAATAAGAAATTAATAAAAAAACCGAAAACATTTAATCAAATTAAACAGCCCACAAATTTTCCACTTTTTGTTCTGACTTCCCTTCTCCCTTTGCACTATTCCACATTTTCTATCTTCATTTTCTACTTTTTTTTTTAAGAATAATTCATTATATATGGTGTGCAGTGCAGGAATAGTCCTAAAGGAAAAAAAAGCACAAAATCAATCTATATATGATTTCATTGATATTTAGAAATTTTGACAGACGTGCTTATTTTTTTTAATTTTCATTTTGTAGAAATAATATCTTCTATTTATAAAAAAACTATAAAATGACGTGATAATAGATTAGTTAAAGCAGAGAAAATGTTGAGAGTGAATCACCGTCCAATTCATTATTTCATGATCATAATTCATAAATAATTTATAATCAATTAACTAAAGCTATTGTCTCAATCCATCGTTAACAGTGAGATTATTACAAAATCAAACATTACGATTGGAATTAAAAAGAAATAAAAAAGCCAAATTATAATTCCGAGGCAGAACCCTGAAATCCAACTGAACCAAAACACAATTGAATTCTAGTTTCGAAGGTCTAGTTGGAATTGGTTGAGTTGGTCAATGGTAATTAAATCCCGCTTCTATCTTTTCTCTGCCTGCACCTGACACTGTATTACACCATTTTCTCATTCCCTAGGGATTGCTGTGCCCAAAATTAACTGTTGCTATTCTGCAAGCTTTTGTTTTTTCTTTGTATTTTTACAAAAATGAAATTATTTTCAAACTGTACTTACAACTGCCAAGACAAAATTCTATTTATAATGTTTTTATAAATTTTCCCAGAGACCAGTTAGTTTAACCTCCCATAAGCATGTGAAAGCCGAATCCTGAAGATATTTCTTATAAGTGAAATAAAATGCCTACAGAATTGAAACTAACTCCATTAACTGTGTAAGTAAGCGGATTAATAATTTTAATTCGAAGTAGTATAGTATTAAATTAATTTTTGGTAATTTTAAACTCATATTTGTATTTAAAATTTTAAAACAAAGGTACCCTTAATAAACCCATTAACATAGTTACAACTTATTTTCAAAAAGAGAAAAACACAGTCACAACTTACAAAACATGAGGTGAGAATAAGAGAATGCCACCGTTAGAAATAAAGAAAAAGCATCTCGTTGACTTGTTACTGTAGCTAATAACTTACAGTTGCCGGTACCATCCAAATCCCAACACTCAACTTTTGCTTTTAAATTAATTAATTATACAAAAATGTCCATTTTCCTCTATTTAACAGTATTTGGATTTGGATATAACATGTCCCATTCCTCCAAGGGTAGAGAAAAGAGAGGGGAGGCATTTTAAAATTTTGGCACCTACAGCCTACAGTGAGAGAAGAAGAGCCTAATTTTCAATTCTATGTGATCTTTTCTTTTGGGTGCCATTGAATGAGAAAGAAATAGGAGGAATAAATTAAGTAAGAATATAGAATTAAGCAGAAGGAGAAAACAAAAGAACCCTCTTCTCTCTCCAATCCATTCCTTTAATTTGTCTTTCTTCCTTAATTATTAATTACCAACTCACTCTATCGCTAATCGCTACATCAATCAATCCCATGCCCATTCCATTACCATTACCTCCTCATCAGTTCCTTCTACAAACAATCCTTTAACCAAAACCCACGTATACAAACAGTACTGTGCCTCTCAAGATCCCTTTTTTTTTTTCTTTTTTTTTTTTAGCAATGGTGACTGGCTGGAGAAGAGCCTTTTGCACTTCAATTCCTAAAGAGAGAGAAACCCCTGTTTTCACTGAGAAATACCACCACCATCATTGCACTCACAATACTTCCACCAGCAGCAACCATAGCCCAAGAATAAGCTCCAAGTTTGGATTTTTCTCCAATCCATCAACACCCCGTTTACAATCTCAACCTGTATCCGTTAGCCCAAGGCTCCGCTGCCGAACCACCACCACCACCACAGCTACCGCTCCAACAACATCATCAGTACCCAATAGCCCAAAACTCCAATCCAAAAAATCACTCAGTCCCAGATTGTTCTACTTCTCCAACCCTTCCTCACCTAAATCCCCTTCTAGCTTCTCCATTCTAAAAGCCACTCTCCGTCTCTCTAAAGTAAGTAATCTCTATCTCAATAACATATGTAAGTTTTTTTTTTTGGATTACCATGCCAATGGCCAATCACTCACTCACTCAATTTTTCCTTTATTGTTTTGTTGTTCTGATTTTGCAGAGTAGATGCGGGGTGTGCTCGCAAAGCGCGAAAAGTGGGCAAGGAACAGCCATTTTCACCGCGGAATGCGGCCATGTGTTTCATTTCTCATGTGTTGCTGCTCACGTGAACAAGAATCAGCATCAGCCGCAGCTCCTTACGTGCCCTCTCTGCACCGTCACCTGGAAACAACTCCCTTTGCTCTCTATCCCCCACACTAATCCACACCAAGAAAAGCTTCAAGATGTTTCTAAATCCAAGAACTTAAGAGTCTACAACGACGATGAACCTCTTCGGTCCCCTTCTGCTTCTCTCTTCAATCCGATACCCGAATTGGAAGAAAACGACGTCGAGTATGAAGACCTTCCCTCTGCCCATGACTCTCAAGGTTTCTTTGTCAATCCTCTTCCCAATATTCATAATCATGCTAAATGTGTGGAGCTCAGCTTGTTGCCTGAATCTGCCGTTGTCACCGTTGGGAGGAGTCGGCAGACGCATGTGGTGGTGCTTAAAGTGAGAGCGCCGCCGTCTCTGGTGGCGCGTCGCTTGCCTATTGATCTAGTCACTGTGGTGGACGTGAGTGACAGGTTGTGCAGGGTGAAGTTGCAAATGATGAAAAGCTTGATGCGACTGTTGATATCCTCTCTGAATTCCACGGATCGATTGTCGATTGTGGCCTTCTCTTCCGCGTCTAAGCGTTTGTTGCCGTTACGGAGGATGACGGCTGAAAGACGGAGATCGGCGCGTCGGATTGTGGATGCTCTTGGGAGTACTGGTCAAGGAATGAGTGCAAACGACGCGCTGAAAAAGGCCGCGAAAGTGATTGAAGATCGACGAATGAAGAATCCCGTCGCTAGCATCATCATTTTATCCAACGGTCAGGAAGACAGGTCCCACACGAGCTCCTTCACTGAAAAGCGCTCATCACAAATGGTATCATCCACGCGCTTTTCTCACTTGGAAATCCCTGTACACTCCATTAGCTTAAGCCAAATTAGTGCGTCGAACTACGCGCAGCCTGAGGATGCCGTGGCGAGTCGCCTGGAAGGATTATTAAGCGTTGTGGTTCAAGATCTTAAACTTCAACTCGGGTTTGTTTCCGGTTCATCTCCAGCGGAAATAGCAGCGGTTTACTCGCTGGCCGGTCGGTCCACTGTTTTTGGACCCGATTCCGTCCGGCTTGGGGATCTCCACGGCGAGGAAGAGAAGGAATTACTCGTGGAACTGAAAGTACCGTCTTCTTCCATTGGGTCCCACCATGTGTTGTCCGTGCGGTCATCATTTAAAGAACCGTCAACACAGGAGTCAATACTATCCAAAGAACAGGCTTTGGTGACACCTCGCCCTCAAGCCGTTCGATCATCAGTTCCGAATATCCAACGTCTAAGGGACCTCCACATCACCACAAGAGCAATAGCGAAATCTCGGCAATTAGTGGAGCATAACGATTTATGGGGAGGTTATCATTTGTTATCATCGGCTCGAGCCTTATTGCTGCAGTGGAGTGATGGGTGTGGAAGCGAGCATGTCCGCAACTTGGAGGCGGAGATAGGTGAGCTACATAGCCATAGGCAGCAGATGGTGCAGAGGCAGAGGCAGAGGAGTAGTCAGCAAGTGGAGGAGAAGCCAGAGCCGGTTACGCCGACATCGGCTTGGCGAGCTGCAGAGAGATTGGCTAAAGTAGCGATTATGAGGAAGCATATGAACAGGGTCAGCGATTTGCACGGCTTTGAAAATGCCAGATTTTGATTTTGTATTTTGTACAAAAGGATTATAAAAATAAAATTTTAGGGAAAAATGATTTGAGTGGAGCCGGAGTGATAAATAGTGACAAGCAGTAACGGACGGCTTGGCCCTTTCTGCAGATAAAAAGAACGGGGAGGGAGCCCCACACGATCCTTGATTAAGGCAGCAGATGCACATCCTGCTTTTTGTCTATTACGCCTTTTTTTTTTCCATTAAAAAAAAACTAATAATTACTTAATATGGTTGGTGACGAGCATAGTTTAGTTTGGACATGAGAAGAAGGTAGAGAGGAATGGGAAGGTGGTGTTTTATTTAGTGTGATTGTTTGGTACCAATTTGTTGGATTTGTAAATGGGAAGTACATAAGAAAGAGTATGAATATGAAAAAGGGTATTGTATGGATGAATTTTGTGGTTAAATTGGGTGGGGGTGTGTGAAAATAATGCCAAATTCAGCTAAAAGATTGTATTTGTATGCCAACAGTTTTCTTTCTAATCAATGGTTATGCAGCCTAAAAATAACAATGATAATGGGAATGTAACTTTGTTCTATATCATTTTATTAGTTATTAAAATATAAGAGACGGAAAGATAGTTAATTTATTTTGAGATAATAATAATAATAATAAAGAAATACCCAACCACTAATTGAGAAATAGTTGGAACATATAATTAGAGGACTTTGCCAAGAGTGCATTTTTGTATAAAAGCCAAGAAGGATTTGATTAAGGGATTAGGTGTGTGTTGACAATATGATATGTGCACCTGAAAATGATTGATTTGCATCTTTTTTCCTGCGCTTCTCATGTGTAAAGCACTTCCAAAGATTTGTCCTATTGCAAAATCAATTGGTCAATATATTCAATTAATGTAAACTCAAATTATATAAATATCTGAGAGAAGGGAATGCAACCCACTCACCCACATTTTGGATAAAGATTTACCCACTATCCCAAAAACAAATTTATTTATTTATATATATGGAGAAGATTCATTGTATATTCATTCAGTACAAAATCTCATTTGCTTATTACGACCTTTGGTTCCCATAGTGCGTGGACATAATCATATCAATCCTAAATTCTTATATATTTGAGGAAAAAAAAAACAAAAAGCGCCAATAAGAAACATTTTGTTTAAATTTATTAAACATCAAATTTAATAAATCTAACTTCTTACAATTTCAAATATGTATTGTTTCACTTAGAGAGTTTTTTTTTATTTGCTCTTTTGATCAAACTCCTATAAAACTTTTTTTTTTCTGTCTTCATTCAGCTCTACTCTTAGGTTTGGACTCGAAATTCCTTTAAATTTTAGCCAGTGCTAATTACCTTCTCTTTTATATACATCTTTTATCTTTTAAATGATTTATATTCCTTTTTTTTTCTTTTTCTCAAATGTGCCATCACATTGAAAAACAAGTATATACTATGTATCATTTATGGGATACATCCACAAACACTTTTAGTTGGTAATAATTAAAATTCATTTTGACATCCCAATTCAATCTATCACAATTTTTGTTATTTATAAACCCTTTTTCAACTAATTAGAAACATTGATCAATACGTGCATTAAAACGAGCTGACTTAAAAAATTTCACCAATAAAACATTTGACATATGGCTTTTTTTTTTCTTTCTTTTTTGTCTTCCTGATCAAATGTGCCGCATCACTTTGTTCTCCAATTATCCATTGCCCCAATTAATACCATTGATCTCATTCCTCTCTCCCATAGCAAATTCCATGAATATGACATCTATCTAGCGTGATCTATGGAATATATAACAAAGGTAGAGTGTTGGACCTTTTATGAATCTCAACTAAGTATCGTAAATAAATTGCTACTAATTCTTCAATCATTTGATAACCAGAGTTATTATTTGATAAATGACCAAATCCGCATTATTAATGGAATTTAAATGATCTCTCGATTCATAAAAAATCCGCCAGAATTCTTTTAAAATCTGGGATATATAAAATAAAAAATAAAATCCACATATATGACATTCCATGACATGTATAATAAATAGTGAGGAATTATGGAACAAAAATCTACAAAACCACGGCCTTGCAATTTGCAAAGCCTTCATTGTCAAGGTCCACAGCTTTTGAAAAAATTATAATGATAATAAAAAGAGTAAAACGGGATCCAATGAAGCAACTTAAACAAATAATGAGTAGCTAAACATCCCTAATCCCTACACACGGTTAACATGACGGACCACTTTAATTATGAAAACAAACCCTAAATAATTGCTCATTATCTCCACCTAAATTAAATCACTAATCAAATGGGAAGAAGCATGGCAATCTTATTATAAAAATGAATATTCAACCTATTTCCAATACTATTGGGCACTTATTGGTGAGGAATTCATGTAATTCTTTTTTACAGAAGTGAGATGAAAAGGAAAACAAACAAGTAATAGAGTAGAAGCCTTTTCAAGAAGCCTGAAACTGCGTGCAGCAGAAGATGAAAAAAGGGGTGGCAATAACTTCAACCCTTAAAAGGGATCTTTGATGAGTTCTTTTACTTGCACTTTTGGGGGAATTGATGATTACCTTAAAATGCGCACACTTTCTAAACTTTTTAGTGGCATTGATGAGTTAGCAACATAGCCCTTTAGCTTTATTGTGATGCTCTTTTTTTTGAAAAAAAAAACAATAATTGGTGAAAATAGAATAACCACACCATTGCAAATATTTATAGACCAAATAATCCAAATCCCAATAAAGTTGTTTTTTTTTCACCTTCCATCTTATGCATGTTTCACCATCATGCATAATTGCATAAGTATATACATACGCCATAAGCCTTCAGCCAAATTCAGATTCATAAATTTCTGAGCAAATGAAATTTATGCTTTTGAGAGCATCACTGTATGCTTTTTGCTGGCTCCACAAAAGCTGATATGGATAATTAAATGTCTATCTTCTTTCACTGTAAATGCAATTAATCTCTGGATCTTATTTTTCTCTCTTAAAATATTTGGAAATATTCGAATAAATTCATTGAAGGACTAATTAATTCAGGACATACAAAAACCCCAGAAAGTCGTCTCAACAATGCATCACCTTTTAGGTTGGCTGCAGCAATCTTGATGCTTGGAGGCAATAAAATCATGATTTTCTTTGTTGATATGGGCCTGCAAATTTGCCCAAAAAACTGGAAAAAAATGTGGACCTGCAAAGTGTAAAGAGTCCTCTGATGACAAGACAAAAAGTTCTAGAGCCGATAACGACTTATTAGAATTGGGCTCCTAGCTTGCCCAAGTTTGCTAGCGGCAGGGATTCAATTCACATACTGAATATTACATCCTCATTCCCTACCATCATACACGCCCAAAAACTATATTCTAAGGCATATCCTGAAATTAGATTTTCCATTCCCAACATAAATGTGGAAAAAGAATGTCTATTTACAACAAATGCATAAAAAGAGTACACAAAATACCAGCTTTGCCACTATCACCATACCCTTGGCTTCACAACACACCACCAACAGTTTCTACACAATTTCATACATTTAAAGAGACAGACCCAGTAGACAGAAAGTTTGACACAACCCAATGTACATGTGAAAGTACATCTCAGAAATATAGCTGCCTACACTGTGTTGCATCAATATCAGATGGGCAGTAGGGGCACTTAAAAGTTTTTGAGCTGTTCTTTGACATCTTATTGATAGATTGCTTGCACAGCACATGACCGCAGGACATCAACATTGGTGGGTTTTCATCCGTCGATTGCTCCTTTGACACTGGACATACAAAGATGGAATGGAACTGAAAGTCTTTATCCAGCTCCACTGGCACTGGCAACTGCTTCATTGTCTGCCACTCTTGTTTCTTCCCGGACATCACAGTCATAAACTTCAAAAGAGGAGGTAAACCTTGAAAACCTGCAGCTATTGTCACGTTCAATGGGCTCTCAAAAGATTGCCCCAGAAGATTACAGAATTGCCTGACAAGCTCCTCAGCCACTATGTTCCAATTAGTGGGCGACAGCAAATCAGAATATGGGGACTGATCAAGCTTTCCAGCCCATAGAAGACAACCTGTGAGCTTCTGGATTTTGCAAAAATTATTGGAAGCAAAAGGAGCAATATGAGTTCTAATATATGAGAGAGCTTCACTTCTGATTCCGGTTTGCAATATTTCCACAAATTGTAAGTGATGAAGTTTCAGCTGCAGGTCTGAACCATGTTCTCTAAGCTTATCAGAGTTGGCGGCTGCCCAGTTCAATGCAGGCTCTAAGTTTCGATCCTTCATTGCTTCCAGTATAAGGTACATTTCAGAGAAAAGAGACCTCACATCACCAGTAGATTCTGTTTCCTTGGCTTCATTTATGAAGCAGTCACCTATGCTAAACAGGCCCTGCCGGTAGAAATGGCTTGCAATTATCTGATTGACTGTGTGTATATCAAATTCAATATTTCTGTAAGCTTTAGATATGTCTGGGTTGAAGGATTTCTCAAGCTGCTTTGGGTATTTGCTCAGAGCTATATTCAGTTCCTTCTGTGAGCCTTCCAATTGAGTGAGAGGAGAAATTTCTTGCAGCCTTTTGTTGAGTTCACTGAGAACTGATCTATGGTTAATTTCAGAGCCAGAATGTTCAGACAGTATCGTTTCCAATGCCTTTTCAATTTCTTGCATGATTTCGTCAATTGCTTCTTGAGCTTCAGAACTAGACAGCTTTTGCTTTTTTGCAACACGATCAAATGCATCCTTAATGGGATTCAGATCCATTTTGACTTCACTATTAACTGTAAATCAATATGCAAACCACCTGCATAAAACAAACAAGAGAACAACTTCCATCAATTGAGTCCACAACCATGGCAAAGTTCAAAGACATAAGATTGAACTCTCTAACTTGAAATCTCTGAAAACTTAACTCATAAATGAAGAAAAATTTGCGGGGACGAGATTGGCAAAACAAGAGCATGTATTTCAGACAAAGGAAGGAGGAAAAAACTGTCAATCTGTTGCAACAGACAATGTATTTAAGGCTACCACTCCCACCCCTCTTACTAATGCATTTCGTGGAAACAAATGTGGGAAATTTTCCCAAAAGACTGAAGAAAATGTTAAGGCTGCCCATAACAAAGCCTTAAGCTGAGCATGTACCTAACCTCTGAAATTTATTAAACATAGAAAGCAACTAAATAGTCGATTCTTATTGAGAAAGTAGAGATATTGATATGAAGAAAAAATAGAGCCCCTTTTAGATAAAGTACCTGCCACACAACTAATGAGTCACTGTAAGACAAATAAATTACGAAGATCAAATGGTATAATTCAGCATAGAAAATCATCAATGTGAGCAACAAATGCCAAGATAGTTCAGCATCAGAAGCCAGCTATTCTGGCCAATTTCCCCCACATTATTAAATTAAGAAAATAAAAAGGAGGAGGAGGAGAAGAAGTGAAAGTTTAGCTACCACAGTTGACCCATAGCAAGTGGATAAAAAAGCAAAGTGACAACAAAAGCAAGGGTAGAAGCCACAAGCACAATCTGCTTAAAAGTATCCCAAGCGAAAAAGCCTGTAATATATTTACTGAAAATTTAAACAAAAATCTTCAAATTAGTTTTGAAATATTTAATGCTATCCATTGGATAATAAAAATCCAAAGCATTTGATTATATCATATCCAACTGATGTAAAATTGCTCCTAGAGGGAGAAGAAACTCTCAAACAGCCAGAAAAGTTCAAACATGTAATTTAAAGGAAATAAATTAATGAAACAACGTTTTATATACCATACCCTAGTCCAGCATATCCAGAACGAAGGGGCTAAAATGTATTGTTTTAAAACTATGATTCAGGTAGAAAGAATTTAAGTTCAACACAATCTAATCCACATTGATAAAGCATGAATCCAAGTGTATGTTTTGCCAAAGGGCTTCTGTAATTTACCATTTAAGGAATGTTAATAATGTCAAAAACTACCAGGGATGGCCATTACATATTCAAGCATTAGATTTCACTGCAACTATGGCACAACAAGCAACAGAAGCACTCCCCAACAGAACAACATTCAAAGAATATAAACAGTTCCGCAATCTTAACTGTAACAATTCAGCTATAAGCTACACTTAGAACCCAAATGTGCTTCAATCAAAGTTCCAGTTCCAATCATACTACTTAACCTTCAAACAATAGAGCCAGGTTCTGTAGGACTTTAATTTTGCTACCATTTGACATCCTATTCAAAGACATAGGTTATATAGCTAAAATTGAGTAACTTATAATGTCAAAAAGAACAAATAACTGCTTCACCTGTGAATAGATGGTGAGACTACAAACATAGCAACAGTCCTTGTCAAATAAGTTACCTTTTCCCTCAAAACATGTAAAATTCCAATAAAAATGGAAAGTTAGAGCATTGATTTCTCATCATGAAACTTTAACTTCAATTAAAAATTTCACCTGTGCCTAGTTCAAAATATCTCTGGCAGCCTAGTTTCAAGCATGAATAAAGAAGAAAAGACAGCAAAGTAATTTGCTCTTAAGTGATATTACATCAGGAGAGAAAAAATCACCCAAAAGACAAACAATAAAATCGATGTGTGGAATAGCGAATGATTAAGACCCTCCACAGGCCAAGGGTCGGTAATCTGAGCAATTGAACATCACACTGAGCTACAATTCTGGCCTAGAGTTGTCTGCAGTTCAATTTTGAACATGGAAAAAGTGACTTCATCAATCTAAACTGCCACCCTCATGCACACGCCTAGTTTATCTACCCACTCCTAAAGACATGCACCCACTAGCCCTGCATTAGGTAACTTCCATCACTAACATAGACGCTGGATATCAAGGTAAGTTTATTTCTTACATTCTCATTAAACTCACTTTACCTTTATCCTTGAACCTTTGAACCAGTAACTGACTTAATTACTGGAGTAAGTATGATGATGTCTGCCACCAGCCCTATTCTAAACTTCTCTATATACCAAAAATCACTCGAGTATACAGCACAAACATCAATATGCATGACCCAAAAAAACACAAAAATGAATTAGTTGAATTACTTTCAGTGCCATTGGATATTTCCATAATAATACTCATCATGCAAACCAAACTAAGTACATGACAACAAAAATTCAATTAAATGAAGCCACCATAGGAAGCACACAACTATTATTTCATATATAATTTAGCTGGGCTACTATATAGTTTCAGTGCATATTGCATAGTGAAACTTCAAATTCACCTTACTCCAGATAGCATAATTATTCTATTAAGCTCCTTCACTAACACACCATGGAATTATATAACACTAACTTCTCACCCAAATTCAACCAAAATAATTTTACGCATACCATCTTTCCAAGGCACTAAATAAATGCACATCCTACTCCACTATAAATATGTTTTATGTAAATTCTATTGTAAGTGAAGTGTAGATATATTAAAATTCTGAAGTTTTTTCATCAACCTTAATCCTTTGTTTAATAGTATCTCAGACGCTCACAGATCAAAACTTCTCAAAATTATCAAGTAGTGACTAATATTTTAGAAAGCCCGAGTGCCCAAGTTGATGTGGTGCACAAATCCCAGGTTAGAGAAATTTGAAAAAATTACATCATATTAATTATTTTCTCATTAACCTTAATTTACTATTCAATAAGGTAGGTAGTGTCTCATTTGGTAACTGACTCTCCATGAAAAACTCATGTCCAAAAAACTTCAGAAAGTGGCCAACTCCTTAGAAAGCCAAATGCATTCATTTGAAAGTGCAAATATCTAGGAAAAGCATGTCAATAAAAGTCAGTTGTAAAAGACTCCTAAATTTGTCACACCTCATAAAAATAGAAACAGAAGATCCAATGCATATATCTGAAGCAAACATAGAATTACAAAAAGCATTATTTACATAATTGTCTACCAAGTTGATTCTCAGCAATGAAGTTCTGCTTCATATCTTTTAAGGCTTGTCAACTCACATAGCAAAAGGAACTGAAGAGGCTTACAAAATAAAATCCCATTGTTCTAAGAAATTCCAAGAAACAAGTCTCTAGATTGAGCTAGTGAATTTAATCCATCACCAAATATTTGTCTAAATGGAAGCTTAGCATTCACAAAGTATCAAGATTATAAGAATAGTATCACTAACTAGTTTAATTTAACTACATAAAGAGATAGCATATGCATTTAATTATTAAAATGCAATAAGAATGGCAATGTATTACAGTAATATTAGAATTTTTTTAACCAATTATTGATAACAAAAATCAGATTCATCCAACAAGATGCTTTTTTTTCCTAAAATAAAATACCAAAGCTCCGTTACGAAGAAAGGAAAATCATACAGTTCATCAGGTTCACAGAACATTCCACGCCAATCAAAGAACAAATTTATCAACGAGGCTAATATTAAACGGGGAAAAAGTATGCCATAAACAAGCGGAAAATCAAATACTGTTTTACAAATATAAAAACTATAGAGACGGAGAAGCCATCCAAAAATAAAACGAAGAAACAAATTTAACAAAAAAAGAAATGCTTGATAAGAAACACGGATGAAATTGACGCAAGATTTACAGATTATACACCAAAAAAAAATAAGTGCAAGTAACGCATATAGAGAAATGGAGAGGAGGGAGAGGGGGACAAGGTTACCTGAGAGAAGAAATTTGAGAGAAACCTCAGTGGAAAGCAAACGCCGACCGCCGGAGGAGTGGAGAAGATTTGGATAAATAATTGCTAAAATAACCTTGCAAATTTTTTTTTTAATTTCCGGAGGGCGGCGGGCACGGATATTCTTATGACAGTTTGATCCTGACCGTCGGCTTCTGAATCTCTGATCAGGCAACGCATGCGTAGAAGTTAGAGACACTTCTTTTATTTTTTATTGTTATTTATTTAATCTTTTACGCCCAAAATTTGTAAAAAAAAAAAAATCTCATCTCGCACTAATCCCACATGACATGAACAAATAACAAATATCATTTACATATATTATCTTTTTTTTTTTCCTTTCTTGATGGATATAATACAATTTTTAAGGTTTGGATTTTTTTTATTTAAATAATTAAAACTCTTTTAGATTATATTTTAACTTCTTTTTTTTTTTAAATTTCTATCAACTTAAAAAGTTTTTTATAATAAATAGTACATAATAATCCATATAATAACATTAGTTTATCTTTTTAATTTTTCCCCCTTCGATAGAAGCTGTGGTAATATTTTAGAAGCATTTTATTGTCGAAAGAGAACCTCAGCATGCGGTTTTTATTGTTACTGTCTATTGTTACCTACTTTTTAGCTGTAAAGAATTAAGAGCAACAATAAGTCGCATCAGCGAGAAATGTTTGGTAAATGTTCCTATTGGTCTGATGACATTTACAAGTCTCCACATTTTTCATGATCATAATATTGACAGTAAGCTGCTACAAGCGTAAATTCAGTTTTACATACCAAATACTGTCAAAATTGGATAAAAAAAGCAAAATGCCAAGAGCGTTCTAATGTAGGTAATAACTAACCTTCCTCTCTAAATCCAGAACATGCATTTTACAGTTTATAAATGTTGAATGGGTGCTTAATTAATCTCTTCGGTGTAAAGGAATGCATTCTTTCACATACTTAATGATATTAATCGATTGACATGGATTTCAATGTTGCACATTCCTGATGAATTGAACTGGCAAACACCTCCAAAATTTCAGTGGCTACAATAGTTGTACAAGTATAAATTATAGTAAGCAGTCTTCCTGCAAAAATTATTGGGACCATTGAAATTCTTCTGTGCTTCCATTGAGGGAGAACCGATTTTCATTCACAAACTGATAGTACCTTTCCTCTCCATAAAGATTCCTGGAAGTTCCAAGCAGATAACATAAGCTTAAGATAAGCAAAATGTAATGAAGACATACTCATATGAGATATGAATGATTAGCTAAAAACAAGCAGCAAAATCAAGCACTTGACAATCAAACAAAGCATGAGGAAGCACAAATCAATTTGTCCCACGACAGAAAGAACTGGAACACAAGAACATATCCAGCAATAACATGCATCTAATCCAAATCATTAGTTGAGCAGAAACGAAGGCTATTCTCAGGATGCAACTCATTATGTATAAAGAGAGTTGGTAGAGTTGTGAAGCCTCTTCCATTAGTGATAAAGGAATATACCACCAGTGGTTTACTGGTCCGTGTATAAGGGGAAAGATTAAACCAACTGTAGAAGGCAAGACAACAATGCACAGTATGAGATCTGAGAAAGACATGAACTATATCCCAGTACAGTGTTTACAAGGTAAGAATAGGCACTAGTAATGGGCAAAAAATTCATCACTTAAATCCAAGCAGAACCCAGTATATGGTTCTTTGAAGTGCAGAAAATTAGTTTATAATAGTCATCAAGTAGATATGTTTCATTCGCCTGCACAATCCCAGCATAGCTTCCTGAAAATAAATGATTTGTAATACAACCCTACTTAAATGAAATGTCATCTTCAAACACCAAATAGCTAACTATAAGGAAATCATTGAACTTGTCAAATCATATGAACTGGAAAAAGAGACAAAATCCAATGAAACTTACGCTATATCTGCCAAAGTATCCGACTTAATCACACTTTTTCCCTCTGGGAGTTCAAGGCAAGAATAATGCATAATCATTTCCTTCAATGTCTGCTTTGTGCTTTTAACATCATTATCCCATAAAATGCTCTGAAATGAAAGGTACAGAGTTCGTAAGCTAGCCAGAAGTTTCCAATGTTTATCAAAATGTAAAGAATGTCCTGTAAGGAATTTCAGCTTGTTCCAGATGGGAGAGTTAAGTAGGATTTTTTTTTTTACAAGAGTCACCAGTACTGCCCAACCTTTCTAACATAATCTCTTTTGACATCTCCCCAATGCACTTCGCCTTCAGGCGAGAAAATTGAAGCATTCCAAAGAGCTCCTCTTGCAACCATCACAGATGAAGCACCTGAAAAAAAACCAGTGCATATACCAGATCAACTGCATGAAATCTAAGCTGTATAGAACAGGAGAAGTGCAACAAAAACTGGAGAACTCATGATGGATGGCCAGAAGAAACAAAAGCAACTTACATGCAAAATTAGCGAGAAAAAGAGTGACTCCTAAGATGTAGCTTCAGTGGCAAAAGCATTAGAAGTTGGCTCAGTATTTTTTGTTTAATTACTTCATTTATATCTAAAAGTTGTTGGCTTAGTTATTACCATCAATTCTTACCAACGGGAGAACAGGAGTTCAAGAAAATTTCAAATCCTTTCTTTGTATACAATTGGTAAAACACATCATTGAGCCCCAGAATTTTTCAATTTGTGGCTATTCAGTTCTTCAATTTTTATCTGATTTAATTGAGCCCTTCATCTTTTATTTTTATGCACATTGAGCCCTTCGGTGTCACTAGCTTCTTTAGAAATCAGATCTCTCATCCAAAACTTTAAATTATTTTCAATATTTTTTTTTCTCCTGCCAATTCCCAAAGTTTTGATACCAATCTAGTCAGGCTCCACTAAAATCTGCTATGCATTCATTAGAGTAACAGCTATACTGGTTGATTTTGTTAGAGGAAATTTAAAGAAAAAATGTTTAAACTTTATATCTGACCTTTTTCTTCATATCTTGAGTCCAGGAAATTGAGTTTAAACTTTAATCAATCTTATAAATAACAAAATTCTCTTTCTATAGCTCAATGCTCATCAATTATCCTAATTAATTTTCCATATTTAGAAAAGTACAAATATTATCCTTAAAAATGAAATCTCTGATTATTCTTACATCCATTTTATTGTAAAAGTTTGACTTAATTTTTGAAACTTTACGTTCTAATTAAAACAAAAAAAACTATGTTTTTCTTTATAAAAAAAATTATGCTTCTATAATCATGGTTTGGTTTGGTTCTACACTGATGATTGCTTAGAGAACAATTATAAAATTTGATTGGCATTATATCTATATTGTTATAGCTATAAATTTTTATGTTCAGTTATAGGTATGACGTGTAACTAAAAGTAACAAAAATCACTAAGTTAATATAATTGTTGGATTTGTACTTAGAAATCTACATAAGAATTTTTGAATATGTTATCTAATTTATCTATCTCATAAATATATTTCAATTAATATATTGTATCAACATAGTCAACTAAAACCAAGGTAGTCAAAAGCGATAAGTGCACTCAAGGCGATATAGACTTTTACCGCCTCAGGTGCAAGACTCAAAAAAAGTGCTTGCCTGATTGAAATATGGTGCAAATCTCTATAAAAAATATTATATATATCTTTAGATGAGAAAATATCAGCACACAAGGAAGATAAAAAACATTACACATAAAAATACAACTAAAAACAGAAAATAACTAAATTAGAAAGAAGATTAAGAACATTTAACACATAAAAAACAACAAAAAAACTGAAGATAGCTAAATTAGAAAGCTGAATCCTTCATAAAGTTGTTAGATTCATGTTTTCTAACATCTAAGTTCAAAACCATAAACATAAAGTCAATAGTTGTATGATAAAATCCTAAAACTTACGGTAGTAAAACCATAAACATAACAAGTTTCAACAAAAAACTGTCTTAAAACTTATCATAATAAGACTCTAAAACCCATCACTAGAATCTCCATTCAAATCTTCATCACTTTTAGCCGCACCACCATTTTCATATCCTTCAATTTCATCCACATCTGAGTCACCTTCCATATCATTGGCAGCTTTACTTTCTTTTAGAATAAAAAAAGGAAAATTGTTGTATATGTCACTGCTGGAAGAAGGAGAGGCTAGCAGCTGTTTGTTTCATTTGTTTCAAATATAAAAAACTAAAAAAGAAGTCCCAATAAAACTTAAAACATAACCCTAGAAAGCCTAAAGTCTTGCTTTGACTATCATACCCTTAAAATTAAAAAAGAAAAAGGCTGGTGCATAAGGCGTGAAACATAATTCTTTTAGGGTTAAAAGACGGGTTCATAAGGCACACCAGGCACTAGCCTAGGCGCACAAGGCTTGCGTCTGAGTAAAAACACCTCGCCTGGCATGTTAAAAGGCGATGAGAACTGTCATAGCCTCACCTGTGCAATTGGTGTGCCTTTGACTACACTGACTAAAACTTCATTTTTTTTCCTTTTTTTTTGAAGGAAAAATGAGAGGGTGAAATCATTTTCTTGATTTTGAATTTGATTGCTTGAACCATAATCTTCACATAATGGTTCTTGAATTTATTGGTCAACTTTCTAAGCACAAAAGTATAAACTAAACAAAGTTTAGCTGCAACACATCAAATCTATCTTACTTCCACTAGAAACCAACCAAATAGGGATGACAATTTTTCTCCGCCCTGTCCCCGCTCCGAAAGGGGCGGTTTTTTCAAATAAATTTTTTTCCCGCCCCGACCCCAAATTTTTTGTGTCAGGGACGAGGCAAGGATGGTATATATATCCCCTGCCCCGAAAATATATTTATATTTTTATTATTTATATATATAATAATTATTTATATTTTAATATAATTAATATTTTAAAAATAATAATAAAATAAAAATATAACACTTATTTTAAGTAAAAAATATTTTTTTTATTTAAAAAATTATACAATTAATTAATTAATTTAAATTAAAAAATAATTTTAATATTAAAATAAAATAAAAAATTTTAATAGAATTCGGGGATCGGGGCGAGGTCGGGGATCCCTGTCCCCGTGTAGTGCGGGGACGGTGAACCAAAAATTTTCTCCATCGGGATTCGGGGCAGGGGTCGGGGAACTCCGCCCCATTGCCATCCCTACAACCACATCTAAATTAGTAAATTCACCAACAAAGTTCCATTAAAAAAAAACGAACAAAGTATTAACAAAACCAATTCACAAGCCAGTAAAATATCATACCAAGCACTAAATTCGCATGCCAAGTTATGAAGGAACAAGTTAACTCTAGAACCCACCAAACATGAATCTCAAGTACACTCACTTGACTGGTATCAAAGCCCTAAGAAGATTGGTGAGGAAAAGACCTTTTTGAAGAGAAATTAAAAGTTTTGGGAGGAAATCTGATTTCTTAAGAAGTTAGGTGCATCAAAGGGTTCAATGGGCATAAAAATAAAAGATTGAGGACTCATTGTATGAAATAAATGATCACAGACTTAACAGCCAAAAATCGACGAATTTAGGGGCATCATAATGTATCTTACCCATAGAATTTAACAAGGTTATTTTCTAATTTTCCTCTCACGTCATATCTTAGCAGAACAAATTGGAGGGAGTTACTTAGCTACCTGTTGCAACTTTAATTCGTTCAAAATCACAATAATCAAAGACATCTCCATTCGCAATAACTGGAATAGATAATGCTGATACAATGTCAGCAATCTCACTCCACTTAGCCGGATCCCTTGGCCTATCTGCAACTGTTCTGCAAATTAGGCAACAGGATTAACTATTTCACAGATAAATTGGTTTATCAAAATGTAAATTAGTCAGTCTCAGCTCTTACAAGTTACAACAGCATCAATTAATCACCCACATTGAGTACTTCTCAATAATCACATTTATAGAACTCCAGTACACTAGAAGTATTTGTTACGTGTTCAGATATGCAATGTTGATATCCATGTCATACAACAGCATTTGAGTTGCTGAAGTTATGTTTCCAATTATTCCTTAACATCATCAAAGAAGACATCAAAATCTTTACCTGCTCCATAAAGTTCTCGAAAGAAACAGTGCTTTTTATAATAGAACTTTAATTCTTCCATGTTGCAGCATATCCTACACTGACTCTTCTTCTTCAGCCATCCACAGTGCCAACCAATACTATGGCTGAAAGTTTTAATTCCTAACCCTCATCCACCATTAAAAAACATTTTAGGTACTACAAATTCCAAATTTCCCAATGTATCAACCTCTCCTAGCAAGTCTATTTCAGTCCTAGATAATTACCGTTGTAAACAAGACTGTGTAAAGGCATTTAGAGGGTCACAGTCATGGGTTATTACATTTAATGCCTTCATTAAACAGGAGTAAAGAATAAATATTGCTAACAGCCAGTATGGCTGTTACCAAGCAGTTGGCCTCCTATGTCAAACTTTTTTTTCTCAAGACTTGTTTAACTAAATATGCCTTCTTTTTTTTTTTCTCAAGTCTTGTTTTACTGAATATGCCTTTTCCAGCCTTTCACAAACCAGAGTCTCAGAAAAGCCTTTTGACTAAAAGAAAGTGAAGCAGGTTTGGCACCATGGCTTTAAACTGGCCTTAATTTCCTGAATGAAAAGACCAACAGAGGCTATTATTATGGCTGTTATGTAAAGGCCATTAAGTGTTTAAGCCTTAAACCCCCTAAATATTCAGCAATTATTTGTGCATTTTTGTGTTTTATGTTAAAAGCATTCAAATGTCTTGTGAATCTCCTATAACTTCAATGACACGACCTGATAGAACTAGGCAACTCAGAATACCACAGTAAAAATTTTATCAGTTCTATTTCCCATAAATATAAGCAAACAATATTGTGCTTTGTTTGTTTATTTATTTTTCTGTCATCCTAGTTGTAAATAATCACAATGCAACTCCTATACGTGGGCTTGGGACCAGCTATATATGATCTAGCTGACCAGATTATTGCTTGATTGAAGTGAGTTTGCTTTTGACTTGATTGATTAGCGATGCATGTTATGAATTTATGATTAGTAATTCTATTTTGCACATTTTATGTTCCAATATTAGTTGAACCTCACCTTCCATGAACAGCAAGAGCAGAAACACCCATTTTTTCAATACGTCTAGCAAGTTCCACTGTGTCTTGCAGACATCTCAGTAATCGAATCTTACATGTCACTGGACAATCCAAGTTCCTCCTTAGTGTTGTCAAAATCTGGGCCATAAAGATTTTAAGGTAAAAAACCATGAATAAACTGATGACATTCAGTACGAAACAGCAACTTTCCAAATATATGTTTTGCGTACATCATGAATGAGCTCTGGCTTAGTCAAAAGCGCAGCACCCATGCCCCCACTTATAGAAAATGACTTAGGGCAACCCATATTGACATCTATTGCAGCAACATCTTTACACCTAAAAAGAAGGAAAAACTTTCAAATAATACTTACTAACCATACTAAGTGATTGCTCTTGTGGAATTGAAAAAATGATGAAAAAGAAATAAATGGCCATAAAATGGTGCAACATATTCAGAAAATTTTAGCAATCACCAGATCTAGCAATACTAATTCTTGTTTAAATTTCCTATCATAGTAAAATTGAAAATGAAGACTATGATACTCACACTATTTGAGCAGCAGTTAAAGCCCTCACAGCATCAGAAGTTCCAATTTGGAATACAACCCGATTTCTTTCTTGATAGCAGGTTCTGAAGACAACATTTTCTGTTCCTTTCTCTACAAAGTCAGTGCACCCAATGTATTCTGCACAAAAAATAAACATGAGTTTCCCCAAACAACATGTAGAGATGCAATGGGGCAATAAGGAAATACCTCAAATGTAGTAAGACAATTGTTGGTTTCAATACTCCAACATAAAAAGGAAAGACAAAAAAAGGCACTTTATTCAGTTTTTTTTTTTTAATGCGGATGACAAGATAAGTGAAACAAAGAGTAATTCTAATTTTTTTTTTATTAGAAAGATCCAACTTGGAGACCCAGAGTTAAAATCTAGTTTTATTTATTAGTCCAATGAGGAATAATATACTGGGAAATTACTGCTATCTTGAAATCAATTTTTATATCCACTAGGTCTATGTTGAATTTTTCAAAGTTTATGGACCTTTACTTTATGGTCTTTTGCTTGGAAGTGGTAGTCCTAATTAGTTCACTTCTAAGCAGTAATCTCAACCACAGAGGAGAAAGGAGAAATTCAGAGTATATAAAAATGAATGCACTCTTCTGTCTTCACAAGTTATTGGCGGTTGATATTATGATAATTTGAGTTTAGTTACCCCCAAGAGTATTGTTTGTATGAGTGAGTATTAATCGTTTTCATTTTCTTTTCTTTCTTCTTTCTACCAAAAGTGTGCAGTAGGGAGAGCTGCTTTCCAGGGTAAACAATTAATCCCAGGAACCCCATTTTTCCAGTGTTAATTTAGTTACAAATCAAACATCTTGAGTACGCTCCAGTATACCCCCAACATTCTATTGTTAGTAGCCTTTTATTTTCAAATGAATCAACTAAACATAATTTTAGACCTTAATTTGCAAGATCACTTCCAGCCAACAGAAACAGCACCTTGTTTTCCGTGATCCTCAACATACACTCTTATCATTCAATTCATATACTGTAAGCCCTAGCCTTTTAGATATTCATCATAATTCCTGAACCCTATTGCACACCGAAATATATGCATGTAGCCAAATCTTCTGTGTCCTAATTCCTCAGAATTCTTCAATGTTTAATCTCATGCACCTTCACTGAAACATTCTGATGAGCACAACACTTCTGATGAGCACATTCTAATGAGCTAGCATAATCCAAGTTTTCAACATCCAGCTCACATAATATCCCAGTGAGCTCTCATTACCTTTGTAATCCGTCTCCAGAGAAAACAAATTAATCTCCAAATATAACAATTCAGCTTTCACCTTTAAAATATTGTTCATACATCTAACCATGTCAAAATTGGCAAGAGAGCCTCTTAGATAGTTATAACAAGCATTAATTATGCACATCACTCAAATGGCTATCCATATGGCTAACTAAATGGATTAGGCAAGCACAAAATCAAATAAAAAAAATAATTCTGCAAAGAGTCATATCTACTGTGAAGTTTCAAATGCCACCAGACCAAAAGGTCAACCAAATTTCCTGGCTTGGTAGTCAAGCACTTCAGAGAGCAACAAAAATCTATAACTTCATATAAGTTTAAAGACCACAAAAAATGTTTTCTTCAGCTGACCCAGATAAATATTTACTAAATGTCAGAATCACTAAGCATAAGGCAATTGTTAGTAATGATCTCAAGCATGAAATAGAAATTACCATTTAACCAGTGCTTGCATTCAACATTTCAAGATCAAGATCCCATCCTCGAATGTAATATTTGCACCATATGAAGCTTGTAACCTAAATATCGATGTCCTTGACAAAATAATACAACTAAATTCAATCAATATGGAAGAGCCTCTATGAAATCACCGTAAAGTGATATTTTCACAACAATTTACAAACAAAGAGCCCCTTGATCATAAATTATTTGCTTACAAGTTCATTGGGCACCTTTAAAAAAAATAAGACCAAAGAATCATGTTAAACAGCTTGTTAGATGAATAATCCCAAGCCCCGCTGCCACAAAAGAGATGGACAAAATTAAACTAGAAAAACAAAAAAACTAAAGTTATTATTTTGTACTCATTCTACCTTTCAATAATTTCTTTGTATTGGATTGAGTTTTTATCATCAATTATAAAGTCGACAAAGGAACAAATTTACTGTTATTTTGTGAAGCATTCTGCTTAAAGATTTAGGCTCATATTGACTGACAAGCATGACTGACAGGGTCTTGGTTAACTGATACCGCCTCCCTACAGCTCTATCAAAATTTTGTCCATTGCAAAGCATAATGCATCCAGAATATATAATCAGAAGACAATAATATGAATAAATGTAAATAGTTCTGTATAATGTCAAATTCATGCAACTGAAAGGGTGCCAAGGAATGAGAAAAAAATGTACATGGACAACAAAATACCAGGTAAGATTCACCTCTCATGGCAATGCTCATGTAGTAATACCAGAAGGTCTATGCTATCACTAAATGCTTATGAATGCTACATTGAATTTTGATCATTTTATATGCAATAAACAGCTAATATCCCCAATTTCTTCCCCTCCCTTGAGGTGATTGCCAAAAAAATAAATATAATAGCTATTAGTCTGTGCAGTGCGACCTCCCTCACCAGATTTTTGCCTTAGACGATGAGTGCCATAGAAAGGAAGCACTGCAGAGTTTCATAAAATAAAGCCTCATGTTTCAAGTGTATTTTTGTGGGCTGAAGTATGCCATCAATGATTGCTATTATATGAATAGCATTATAAAATTATTCTTCTTTCCTTCTATCAAATATAAAAAGTTGGCCTTGAAAGACTCAGGCCCCCGATGACTAGGGGTATTTACATCTGATTCATCTTAAACACATTCCACAGAATTCTTTCCAAAAAGCAAGCAAGTTGTCCGAGGTTGGGTTTAAAACTATTTGCAACTTGAGTTACTTGACATTCAAATGCAAAAAATAAATAAATCAATCAATAACAACTAAGAAACTGAAATGAGTCAGTTTTAGTCTATTCGGGATTCAGAGTTATTTCTTAGGTGCCAAATCCTACTTTGGCTTATCAAGAAGACAGATTTAACCAGTAGGTTAACTTGTAAAAACCAAGCACTTCACAAATTGCAAAACAATTATTCGGTGCCAAAAGCAGTCATAGTGATGGTACTAGTTGTTGCTAAATTAAAGGTTATTCTTAGAGTAATCTATGTGTGCCGAACTAATCCATTTTCTGATACTGCCTACTCCAAAGCCTAGCCAACTCAAATTACCAAATGAAACAGTCCACGTTTTTGGTTCAATAAGTAGCTACATGGGAGGTTAAACTAAAATGTACTTATATATTGCAGTAGAATTCCCTAGAAACCTCTGACATGACACTGCAGACATGAAATTAAGTAAGGAAAGCCTTTGTCTGCATCTGGACAGGCATGCAACCAGGAATGGGACCCAATCAATTCCCATTCCGGACATCCTTCGCAGACAAAACCCAACATGACACAGATTGCAGATACTAGCAAGCAATCTTCCAACTATACAACTGCTTTTTTTAAAAAAAAAAAAAGACCTTCATAGGACAAATTTTTGATCTCTGCCTTCAAATAGAGCTCAAATTTTTTTTATTTTTAATTCATAAAATTAACAAACAACGGAATCCAACTACAAATCATGCTTCGCATATATCCTACGATATAAAATGAACAACAACTGGCCTTAACTGTTAAGATATTTAATAAAAACCAAATAAAAGCTTCCATTAAGTCGAGTAGCTAATGAATTTCAATGAAAAAAAACTCCAGCAGCTCTCACAATTGAACAATGAAATTGTGGTCACTCTAAAAATTGAAGGTAAACGAGAGTACCGTTCACTTTGCGTTCGCATTTGACAAACTTATGATCAATAATCTCCTCTCCATATGTAATATCCGCACCATATTCAGCAGCTAGTAACCTAAACGGCAACGTCCCCTGCGGAAAACAGCCCCCGAAAACTTCAATTTTAGCCGCTACAGAAAAATATATTAGAAAGCGTAGACATTGTAAGAATTTTGTTGTTCTTTTTTCACTCACAACTCGAACCATGGGAGCGAGGACCAGCTTGTTCCTGTACTCCATTATCTTCTGCGGAGGTCAGCTAAGAACCTAAGATAAGGGGCACAACACAACAGATGCGTTTTCTAGTCAGGTTGAGTTTGGAGGAAGAGAGAAGCAGGGTCAAAATTTATGGGCTATATCTCAATTGGACCAAGGTCCATATGGGCAACTAGTAATTGGGCTCAATAAAATCAAACCATTTTGTATCTTTTCCCAGCCTTTTTAAAAAACAAAAAAATTTGAATATCTTTAGAAAAGAAGCTTTGGAATAGTTGATGAGTAAGATGCACATTGACGCTGCATCATGCGGTGTAGTAAATTGTAATCGTAATGTCGTAGTGGGGTCAAATAAATAATAAATAAAATTAGAGATGAGAATGAGACCATCGGCAGGCATAACGGTGACCTATTTCCTCTTACTTTGGAGCTCTGTGTTTTGTGTTTAATTTCCCAAGAAAAAGAAAAAAACAAAACACCGAAATGGTGCTCAGTAATCACCTTCCCCCGAACCAGACAAATTCTAGCCATACCTTTTGTCCACCTACCAACATCATCTATCATCATGCTCATGTATTCCCTAAATTGACCCATCTTTGCCACATTGAAATTAGTAAAGCATTGCAAGGAAATTGAATGACCTAGACCCACATATTTGCTTCACTGGTTACCACCTCCACTGTTAATAAAAGTCACAACTCACAAGTGAAGTCATTAACCCCACCCACTTTAATTAATTGCCTTTAATTTTACTAATTAGTAGTTAAAAAAAATTGAACTCTTTGTTAATTAGATCAAATTCGATGGACGGAACATGCCATGTGTAACATTTAAGTTTTTAGCTTTGAAATATTGGATCGCCAGTTGTTAGATTTCCTTGTCATTTTGACATTAGCTAGTTAGATATAGAGTATAGAGATTCTAACCTGGCTCATTTTCATAAAAGGCTCCCAATCATATCACAATTTTGCTTGGTATCTCTTTTCAATATATATATATATATATATAAGTTGTGAATTGTGATGTGGATTTTTTAAAACCTAATTAGCATAATTGATTTTTCATATGAATTTGGCTTAATAATATTTATAAATCTAAAATATAATAAAAAAGGAAAAAAATACATCATTTAATTAATCATGTAGATTTGTTGAAATTAGCACTTAAATGACTGTGGTCCAATCCATCGCCAACTTTTAACAAAGGATGAAAATGGTGAAATAGGTGGAAATGTTTCCAACAAAATAGAGAGAAAGAATCGGTCTAAAATTTTCACCTCTAAGCAAAAATCATATGCATATCTCTTTGAAACATTTGCCACCAAAATGTAGTGAGTTTGAGTCAATAGGAAGATAAAGATAGTTTCTAACTTTTCAGGTAATATACATTAATTAAAGATAGAAAATTATGTTTAATTTGTTTCCGTTAATTCTCACTATTCCTAATTAGTTGTTCAAGTATTGAAAATCTAGAATATTGAAATAGTCCAATCAAATACATTCATAGGAAAAGGAAAATCAAAGAATTATTTATCCACTACAAAATAATTTTTTATTTTTTAACGAAAATGCAGGTGTGTTCAGTTTATATATTAATGGACAAAAATTAATTATGCTCATATCGGATAAAATTTTAAAAAATAACGAAAAAAATATTTTAAGAATTTTAAAGTAGTTGATTATCCAGAATTTAAACTCAAAATATCTAATTAATTGAAAAAAATAATTTTTCTTTTCATCACACTATAATTCCACTCTTTGATAAAAGCCACAAACAATGTCATCTAACTGTCCCCCCCTTGATGCTTGATAAAAGTGCTTGTGCTTCGCTTTAGCGGCACAGTCATACGCGTCGGTTAGGAATTTATCAAATATAACTTAGTATTATATTTACTAACAAATTAGAATTAAAAAAAAAAAAGAATGAACCGCCCAAAATGCGTTTGGAAAAGAAAATTTATTAACTATGACGACAGAAATAAAATTTTAGTTTTAGTGTTTGACTTTTATTCAACCCGCTGTATTTTGGAAAAATTCCTCTCCCAACTCGGTAAAACGGGTGGCGGTATTTCCGCGGTTTTACCTTGAGTGGGAATCAACTGTTCATAAAGGGTAGCATCGTCAAGAACAAAAAAAAAAGAAACTTAAACCTCGTATGGTTTCATGATGACGTGGAATTATATGTGGCGGCCAGAATAGAATTGATGGACGAATGATAAGCGGGTGATGGGGACGTGATGATATGAAATTTTATTTTATTTTATTTCAGAAGGAAAAAGCAAAAAAAAAAAAGAGAGAACTCTGTATACTGTAGCGATTCGAGTTCTGGTATTGCCTATTTTAACATAATTGAGTTAGAATCGTATACCCACAAGAAGTAAGTTATCCTTTAGCATCTGATTCTGTTTGATTGCGTTTTTACTTTGACATTATCTTCCAACAATATAATTTTATTACTTTAAAAAAAAAAATTATCCCATGAATTTAATGCTTGATTATGGCGGTGATATTAATATATAAAATAATGTTCAGATGCATGGCTAAGTACCATAATATAAAATTTATCACTGAATCTAGAAACTCTGTGTTTCCAGACTAAATAGTTAACGTGTCACTTATATTTTCTTAACTCAGTATTCAGATTAATTTGAATTCGTACATCAAACCCAAAATGTGTTCTATACATATAATTATTAATATATATTTCTAGTTGGGGGTTAATTTTATAATAATTTAACCATTTTCTAACAAAGACAACTTCTTCGATTCATTCATTTATTAGAAACTAGATGAAATTAGTCTTAAATTCCAAATAATGACTTGATATGAAATTTCAACAAAATTGAATATTATAACAAATGAATTTGGTGAACCCTCGGAATTGTAACATTGGATTCAGAATAGAGGGAAAGACTGCATCAGCATTTCAGACTAGTTCTCAATCTTTGGTCAAGCGTGTGGGGGCTACATTATGTTGCGTGATCGTGGAAGTACTGTTTCTAGGGCATGCTTGATTGAATAACTAATATGCGTAGCGGTTAATTATTTATATATTCTTTAACTTGATTGACAATTTAATTATTAAAAATTAATTACAATTTTCATATATGAAATGCCTATTGTTTAATATATTTATAATTAAACTTGAATTACTGGAGTAACAAAAACCTTTTATTTAAGGGGTACAAAAATGAAAAACTTAATTATAAATCAATCATAGAACAATGTCGGAATTGTCAAGTTACATGATACGCAATTTAAGACTTGCCAACACAGACCAACTAGCTACAATGGGGTGGGGAACACCAGATTTCGTTCTATGGTTTCTCTGTTTTAAAGTTTTAACTGTAAGTTTTGTTTTGATTTTTTCAGAGCTTAACCCCATGCAATGGATAAATTGTAACCATGGTTACCATGATTTCCGGTTTAAAACTGGTTACCCTACCCCTTTTTGAACCCTTTATAAGCCCCCTCTTGGTCTTCTCCATTTTCGCATCGTTTCTCTTTACCTTACTCTTTCTTCCCCTAAACTCTAAACAAACCCTTCCCTTTCATATTTCATGATCCAATTCCATTCCTCCACTTCATTTCTCCTTTTCCTGTAGCTTCAAGTTTCCTTTTCTTCCTAGCTACCTTTCACTCTGCTGGTTTGTTCTCTTTTCTCTTGACTCATTAATTGTCATTGTCCATTAATTTTCGTAAATGAAGTTGTTGTTATTAGATGCATGCTTTTTGGCTTTTTGTCTGATTTCGATATTTAATGTATATATGTAAATGTTGTGTTAGGAGAGAGAATACAGAGATGTCGGCCAACGGGAATGGTGAGGTGGCTACGATGAACGGAGGCGGAGGGAGGAGTAGTACTCCCAAGGCTGCGGGGCGACTGCCGAAGATCACAACCAGTGATAAACATGAAGGGATGTGCCATGATATGGCAGCGCCCACCGTGAAGGCTCAGACCATTGACGAGCTTCACTCTCTTCAGAAGAAGAAATCTGCACCTTCCACCCCTATAAATGGTTTTCAAGGGACGTTTTCTCCCATCACCGAAGAAGAGCGCCAAAAACAGCAGCTCCAGTCCATCAGGTACACTCTATTGCCGCGACACATATTATAATATCCAATAACATAACTTAACTACTACTACTCGTGGAAGGAGATTTTATGAAACTGAAAAAAAAAAAAAAAAAACACGGGAAACGCGTTACAAAGTGGGGCCACTTGAAGATGGACCGTGTGACGTGTCGTGATATATATATATTTAGAGGGTGTTTTGGGATTGGTACACTGTAGTATCTGGAAAAATTAATTTAATTAATTAATTTTTTTAATTTTAAAAATATATATTTTAAAAATAATTTTTTATAACTAAAAAAATGAAAATATAAAATTAATTTTTTTTTCAGAAAAGCTCCCTTAGCAGCGGTGATCATCATCTGATGGTAAAAAATATTTGCCGATTGTATTTTTTCCTACTTTTTCTAAATAATTAATCAAGAGAAATATTTTGCTTTTTAAACTAAAAAATCATTTTTTTTCTCACTGAATATTTAGTTCCAATTGGTATCACTCCGTTGGTTCGAGTCAAATAAAATATAATTAGATCCCATGTTCTGTTGAGTTAGAAAGACAGGATTAGGAGGCTTTGTCCCTCTCTCCTTCCCTTTCCCCAAGGTCGAAGGTCTCCGTTCCGAGAGCTCCTAAAGAAAAAAAAAAAAGGTGATACAACACAAATTTTATAAGAACTTGCCTACTTAATCACCTTATTTGTAAATTGTAATAGTTTAGTTTATCAACATATTCTTTTTTCGCAATATGTTTTAAAATATCGTACTGATGGGGAAAGTCCGGAAGTAAAATTAAAAATAATTAATTATTCAATGTGCAAGCCGGGAAAATCTTGAAAATTTTGACTATGATAACAGATAAGATAGTCTATCTGATTTTAAGATTTTAAGACAAATTACTATTTCCTCACGAAGTTGTCCTTGTATAAAGTTCATAAAACAAAGTTGTCCCAATTTAATATAATAACATTTTTTTTGAACAGTGCATCTTTGGCATCGCTGACAAGAGAAACTGGACCCAAGGTGGTGAGAGGTGATCCGGCGGACAAAACCATCGCTGCCCAAAAAGCTCACCATATCACTGCCCCCACTATCAGTGTCAGCGACAGCGCCTTAAAGTTCACCCATGTTCTCTACAACCTTTCTCCGGCAGGTAGGTATAAATTTTTGCATATAAAACATTAATTTTATTTTCATATTATAGGTTATATTAATTTTATGATATAAACATTAATTTTATTTTCATATTATAGATTTTATTTTGATTTGATGACTAATATATATTGTGAATAGTTAATTTAGTTCATTTTTCTAATTTACGTATGAGATTGAATCCAGTCAAATTGGGCTCCTAGATTGTCAGAAAAATCAGCATGATTTTTTTTTTTTTTTTTTATAAATTTCCGCTGCCAAATCATAGTTCCTGGAAAGGAATGAAACAGCATGTGTAAAAACTAATAATAACATGACGCTGCAAGAAGCTGAATATCATTAACTAAACATTTAATATCCAAAGGAGTCTATTTGAAATATTTTGCATTAAATTTTGTTGCAAATTTATTTGTTTAATTATTCTCAATATTCCAGTTTCATTGTCTTATAAATGAGGCTAAATTGACCTTAAAATTAAAGTAAAATTTGTCTTAAATTAGACTTAATTTGCTCAAAAAGCTCATAACACAAAATCAATATTTAATCCAAAATAGTATTAGAATGGCAAACTTTATCCAAATTATCAGCAAAAAAACAAGGAAGCAATATAAAAACTAGTTTAGGTCACTTCATAAAGTTTTTAAAAGAAAGCAAAGTGTCTTTATATAACAATATTTAATTTCACTCTACATGGCTAATTCAGAAATAATTTATGGGAATATTTTTAATTAGACCTAGTTTAGTAAACCAGTGTCCAGATCAATAAGTGAGCCTATATTATTGGGCTGAGGGTTTTGTTTTTTAGTAGTTAATAAAATAACAAACAAAAATTAAGAATTTATATCAATGCCAGAGTTATGAATATAATGAAACATTTAAGATTAATTTGTATATGTAAGGACAAAAATTAGCCATCAAATTTGTCAATTGTGGATTGTGATTGAATAAACCGAGCTATTTTGACAAAGATGCAGGTGTTCTCCCTCCATGTTTTCTGAATTTGACTATAACTTAAACAATACGATTAGGCCTTCATGACTTTTGCTATGTTAATATAAACTAAATGAAAAAGGTCGTCATGGATGATTACGCGTATGCAGAGCTTTATGAGCAGGCTATAAAGTACGAGAGAGGGTCCTTTATCACTTCCACTGGTGCACTGGCCACCCTTTCTGGTGCTAAAACTGGCCGGGCTCCACGGGATAAGCGGGTCGTTAAGGATGATGTTACCAGCGAGGAGCTTTGGTGGGGAAAGTGAGTCTTCCCTTTAACTCTGTCTCCTGTGATTAATTACGGTTTTATTATGTCCCATTCTTCTAATAATTTCCTTTTTAATTACAGAGGTTCGCCTAACATTGAAATGGACGAGCACACTTTCATGGTTAACAGGGAAAGAGCCGTTGATTACTTGAATTCTTTGGACAAGGTAATAAAATTTTAAATTTAAAATATAACTTAATTTCTCCAATTCTCTATGTTGACAAACAACAAAAATTTCAAATGGATCATGAAAAGCCGAGAAAATGCCAGCTTGTTGAAATCAATCAAAAAGTTACCCAAATATGATGTCAATGCATATCATTTGTTAATTATAAAGTTCCATGAATTCTTTTATGAATATATTTTGGTTTGAAGTAAAATTTTCTGCTTGTTTAATGTATCAGATACTAATCATTTTAAGATTTTCAAGAGATTGGTAATTGAGAGTACTGTTGATTTGATTTCCAGGTCTTTGTCAATGATCAATTCTTGAACTGGGATCCTGAGAACAGAATCAAAGTTCGTATTGTCTCTGCCAGAGCATACCATTCCTTGTTCATGCACAACATGTAAGTAAAAAATTAGAATTAGTAACAACAATATTTTCTGTTTCTTTCTTCCACAAAGCCCAAGCCTCCCAGATAAGTCTCCTTTATCGTTGATCCAATGTTAATTATGATATGATATATTGGATATTACCCCCCTACAATTGAGGAAAGTGGTAAGAAAAATGTGTATGGTGCCTTAGCTAAGTGTGTGCAATTGGATAACTGGGTGGGTGACAGGTGTATCCGACCCACTCCTGAAGAGCTGGAGAATTTCGGTACTCCGGACTTCACTATATACAATGCTGGCCAGTTCCCATGTAATCGTTACACACACTACATGACATCTTCTACTAGCATAGATTTGAATCTAGCTAGAAGGGAAATGGTCATCCTCGGCACACAGTACGCCGGGGAAATGAAGAAGGGTCTTTTCAGTGTTATGCATTATCTCATGCCTAAGCGTCAAATCCTCTCGTTACATTCTGGCTGCAATATGGGAAAAGATGGAGATGTTGCCCTCTTCTTTGGATTGTCAGGTATAGTATCACAAGGTCATGGTCGCGATGTGGTGTCAAACCTAGCCTTACGATATGTGCCTTCTTAACTTGATATTTTAACACCTTTTTATTTACATCTGAAATATTGTTAGAATATATATGCTTATTGTCTATCTTGTGATTTCATTATCATTGATGAATTTATTTCAAAATTTTTGTGTGTAGGTACTGGCAAGACAACTCTGTCTACTGATCCAAATAGGTACCTAATTGGAGATGATGAACACTGCTGGACTGAGACTGGAGTGTCAAATATTGAAGGTGGATGCTACGCCAAGTGCATTGATCTCTCAAAGGACAAGGAGCCTGATATCTGGAATGCTATCAAGTTTGGAACTGGTAGAGATGTCTTTTGTACAAATATTTGCTTCAGTTAGTGCAGGTTTCGATGTATATATTGATGTAATTCATCGTGGTTGGCAGTGTTGGAAAATGTGGTGTTCGATGAGCACACTCGTGAAGTGGACTATGCTGATCGATCTGTTACAGGTCAACAGAACAGCTTGAAGATTTCAATTTTGTCCTAATTATTTTGACGGTTGTATTTAATTATTTTTTGAACATTAAGGGAAATTTTTTTACCATTGCAGAGAATACTCGAGCATCGTACCCTATTGAGCACATTCCTAATGCAAAGATACCATGTGTTGGTCCACATCCTAGGAATGTCATCCTTTTGGCATGCGATGCATTTGGTGTGCTCCCACCTGTGAGCAAGCTGAACCTTGCACAGACCATGTACCATTTCATCAGTGGTTACACTGCTCTGGTAAAAATCGATATCTGCAGACTATATGATCTCTTATAATATTGAAAGGCACACGTTAATGAAATGTTAAAAATTAGAATCTGGTAAAATTAATTTCGTGATGATCAATATAGGTTGCTGGCACTGAAGAAGGTGTGAAAGAACCACGGGCAACATTCTCAGCTTGCTTTGGTGCAGCATTTATAATGTTGCATCCTACCAAGTATGCAGCTATGCTGGCTGAGAAGATGCAGAAGCATGGTGCAACGGGATGGCTTGTAAACACCGGATGGTCAGGTGGAAGGTATAATGTATAATGTGTCTATATATATTATGTAAAGGGTGTCTGTAAATCAGAAATGCATCAACTATATTATTGAACACAATTTAATTAGGATTCGTTTGGTATGTTACAGCTATGGGTCAGGTAGCCGTATCAAGTTAGCATACACAAGGAAGATAATTGATGCCATACACTCTGGCAGCCTCTTGAAAGCAACATACAAGAGAACTCAAATTTTTGGGCTTGAGATCCCTACTGAGGTTGAAGGAATGCCTTCTGAAATCATGGATCCAGTGAACACTGTCAGTAGTCTATTTTTTTATATTCTTTACTTCCGTACTTTTATTTTTTACCATTCTAATTTACTTCAATTTTGAGTTGCAGTGGTCTGACAAGAAAGCTTACAATGAGACACTATTAAAACTGGCCCGTCTGTTTAAGAACAACTTTGCAACATTCACTGATTACAAGATTGGAAAGGACAACAAGCTCACTGAGGAGATTCTGTCAGCTGGTCCAATTTTCTAATTTCCGAATTGAATGGAGAACAGTGGATAAGGAGTTGGGGTAGACATGACAGAATAAGATTTATTACATATTGCCATCATACATGTAAAACTGTTCTCCTGCTTAATTCATAATTAGGAAGATCTACATGAAAATATTTTACATGAATGTATAAATTGCTTGTGTTTTTTCCTCTCTTCTTTGCTTGTTTTCTGCATTCCTCAACCATGACAACGTCAGAATCTACCTGTTCGAGCTGTTCTAATTACCTGTTATGAATGCTAATATTAATCTGCCAATTGTTGTGGTTAGAAAATAACGACAAAAAATATATGAACTGCAGAAAGTATACACTCGAAAGATGAAGCATTTATGCTTTTATAAGTTGACAGTTTCTTATAATTTCCAAAGGAAATAATAATAATAATAATAATAATAGAATCCTCAGCAGTATGAAATATTTAATCTAGCTAACATAGAAGTTAAAAAATGTGGAAAATAATATCCCCGTAATTTTCTCATCTCTGAAATTTACCATTTGCAGAACTTACAGTTATTGGAGAAAAAAGAAAAGAAGGAACGTCTTCAGATGTACAATTAATAATGCGAAGCTACCAAGAAATTTAAATAGCCAAAGAGAATTGAATTGAAATCTTACATTTTTTTCAACTTTGGAAGATGGGAAATTCATTACTTTCTATAGTTCGTCAAAATCTGATGATAGTGTTTCTTCCTAATGACAGAGAAAAGCTAATCCAATTTTTCATACAAATAATTATTCGTTGAGGCGATCGCTATATAATAATTTCAATGATACACATCATAAATGTAATCTACATGCAACACTACCTAAGAAAAAAATGAAAAAAAAATACTAACGTTTAAGAATAGTTATATATATATATATATATAAATGTAATCTACATGCAACACTACCTAAGAAAAAAATGAAAAAAAATACTAACGTTTAAGAATAGTTATATATATATATATATATATAACAAAGTTTATTGATCCATTTAGGGAAGCAGTTCTTAAGGCTCAAAACATTAAAGCTATGAGGATAATTTTCGAAGTTATGGGTTGTTATGGCTTCCTTCTGTCTCGTATATAGAATTGCAAATAAGGCTGGTTTTTGTTATCCCCCGTAGCTATTTGTCTCTACCTTCTCCCCACCTTATCTCTATTGTAAGGCAGAAATGCCCTTAAGTTTCTTACGAACGAAGGTTTCAATATATGATTTAAAAAAAAAAAATCAACCGTCCTGTAATAATGAAATGAGTTGTTATATCATAGATTTGAATACATCTTATATTATTAATCTCTTTCTTTAACACAAAAACGTGTATTTTTCTGAAATTAGATTTGGGTAAATTAATGAATATAAAATAAGTTTATCAATTATTATTTACAAATTCATTATTTATAACTTTTATATTTATCATTTTGAAATTGAAAATTTCATTATATTAAAACTAGAGATTTATCGTTTAGATTTTGTAAACTCAATATTTACAAGTTCATTGTTTACATCTTACAATTTTATCAATTTGAAATTACAATTTTATCAATTTGAAATTACAAATTTACCATTTTAGAACGTAAGTTCATTATTTTTAAACTTATCATTTTGTAATTACATATTTATCATTTAGATTTTGAATGTTCAAAAATTTACAGGTTCATCATTTACAACTTTTATATTCATCATTTTAAACTTCTAGATTTATTATTTTAAAGTACATGTTCATTATTTTTAAACTTACATGTAACACTTATAGGTTCATTCTTTTAAACTTATATGTTTATTATTTAGATTTTGCATGTTCAAATATTTACATTGTTATCATTTACAACTTGCAGGTTCATCATTTTTAAACTAAATGTTGATTGTTTTTAAAATTACGAGTATCGTTTGCAGGTTTATCCTTTTGAAGTTATATGTCTATCTTTTAGATTTTGCATGTTCAAAAATTTATATGTTCATTATTTATAACTAGAAGATTTATTGTTTAAACTTGTAGATTCATCATTTTAAAACTACATATTCATCGTTGTTAAACTTATAAGTATTACTTGCAAATTTGTCGTTTATAGCTTATACGTTTATCATTTACAGGTATATTATTTTTACCAAATCTATCATTTTCAACATCCAATAATTCAATTTTCTCTCTATATATTACTTATTTTTAGTTTAAATATTTTTATTTTCAACAATTTCTTTCACAAAAAATTAAAATCAAATATTTTTATCCCTAATAATAATAACAATTATTACAATATTAAAAAAAATAAAATATGCAAATTAATTTTTTTTATCTCTCTAAAAAAAACTTAAAATGTATATATATTTTTTTCCATCTATTTGAATAAGAAAAAAAAAGAGAAAAATAAGAAGAAAAAGAAGAATACACTAAAAAAAAAGAATGTGATAAATATATAGTTTAAAAATAGTGTTATATTAATTAATAACACACAAAATATCATGTAACTCAATTACTTGTTGTCGTTACTATTCAGTTTTCTGTT
Source organism: Triadica sebifera (assembly GCA_023653625.1). Lineage (NCBI taxonomy): Eukaryota > Viridiplantae > Streptophyta > Magnoliopsida > Malpighiales > Euphorbiaceae > Triadica > Triadica sebifera. The sequence goes on along the minus strand of JALBGG010000023.1, from coordinate 6,746,011 downwards.
GAGATCTATCATGTAGAGATACTCAAATTGGATAAGTGATCTTCATTGTCTAAACGAATTTGGAGCATATTAATATTATTGAAGAAACGATTCATTAATTAAACTTTCCTGAATCCATTTTTATTATTTCATTCCATTGCAAATCATTTTTTTGTTTTTTTAACAAATTAATTTTATTTAATTGAAGTTAATTTACTTGAAGAGTGGGCCTTGAATTCCGAGCTTTTCTAAAGTTGAATAAACTTTTATTCTTTTTTTTAAAGAGGAGGGGAGTAGTAATCACAGATATTTAATTGTATCTCTAATTTCAATTGATTCTGAGACGAGAGATAATAGGATTTGAACCCGTAATATTTTGTACCCAAAACAAACCCGCTACCAAGATAATACAATTTCCGGGCTAAGATTTAGAGGCTAATCTAATCCCGAGTTGTAGCAATTAGCAAACATCAGCTCCTCAAGCTTTTTATGGGGTACACACACGCCTATATAAAGTATTGGGCCAACATATGTTTAGCTTGAAACTTTAAACCCAAAGCAATGAAAAGCATACTTAAGACTTGAGCCTTAAGGGGCAGCCTTTTTCGGATAAAACTGAATGCGACAAAGGAAAAAAATTTGTTAAATTTAACACAATAAAAGAAAATGAGGAGGGATGCGCAGTGCACCATCTGGCGCACGTTAGTGCTTACCCCGCTTTGTCTCTGGGTCCTTCCGTTTGCACTTCTTTATCCCCGAAAACCTACACGCACAATCCCCCCTTCGCTTGGTCGCCGTCTCATTGCCATTTTTAGATCTGAAAGATTGCTTCGTTCTCTCGTTGCATCTGCGTTCGTCTTGGTATTTTTCGGGTTTCACGATCGAAAACCGCTCAGTTTCCCCCTGATTCCGTCGATTTCTGCCAAAATTTTAGGTATTTGCTATGATTTCTATTCAGATTTGTGATTTTTTTATTCATTCGTTGATTTTATTTATTTTAGAATCTATTTTCGGCATCTGGATTCTAAAAAATTGTCTTGATTTTCCTTTTGAATGGTTATTGGGTTGGGGTTTTTACAGTTTATCAGAACTTAGAATGGTTTGGAAATTTGGACTTTATGCACCTCACAATTACTCAATTTCGGTTGTATATCGTTGATTTTGAAACTGATTTGAGGTTATAGATGCAATGCCGACGGAGGTTTGTGATTTTCGGCATTTCTTTTTAATGATTGGGGGAATTTTTTTTTGAATGTCATTCTAATCAAAACACTAATTGGTGTCTATCGATCTGTAGTATTCGTTGCTTGTGAATTGAAATGTGTCAAAATTTGTCTTTTTGGAGCTGATTTTACTTAGATGGCTGTTTCTAATTCTTTTTTTTTTGTTTTCTGTACTTCTTACCCAGAAAGTAGGAGAATAATTTATATCTGAAGATATCTCTTCATCTTTTTCTTCTTCTTTTTCCTCTTCTTCTTCTGTTGTTTGTAATAAATTTTTATTATCTGTTTTCAGCCATCCAGTAGTTGTAAGTAGGTGCCTTGTATTGATCACAACAATGCGGGAATATGAACAAGATGTAAGTCTTCCAGGTTTTATGTCTAAACTCAACATTTGAAAAGCTAATATAAATGGTGTTTGCTTGCCATTAAGTGGTTTTTGTTCTTTGTTCATTCATTAGGATTGTTTTTATGCAGGAGTATGAAGATTACGATGAATATGAGGAGGAAGGATATGAGCAAGAGGAAGAAGGTGAGGAGGAGGAATATGAAGAGGAAGAAGAGCGAAAACCTACTGCAGAGGAACAGGAATACCTTGAATTAAGGGCACGTATTAAAGAAAAAATAAGGAAGAAAATGCAGAGGGAAAATGGTTCTGCAATTTCCAGATCCCAGGAGATGAAAAAGAAATCTACTTCAGATAAGTGAGTGATGTGCTTATTCTCAATGTTACCTTGTATGCTGGTTGTTGTTCTCTTGAATCTAGATGCAATATTCTGCTTTTGCACAAGTAGATAATTATCTACTTCTAGTAAACATAGAATGTCAGCAATGCACCTGAACTAAATTTTTTTAATGATGCTTAATGCATCACTTTCCCTTTGAGATAGGTTTTTCTTTGATGTGCTGAATCCAATTTGAGGACACCCATTGTTATTTCTGATTATGATTACATGTAGGAATTAGGTTTTGAGGTGTAGCTAATTCTGTCATACATGATGCTAGGTAGTATACTTAGAGACTCTCAAGCACGCATTACTTGATTTGAATGATAAATATAAATTTTTATTTCACTTCAATGCTAGGACTTGGTTTTTATTATATAGGACTTCTATCAAAATAGCTGCACTATTGTGGGAGTCCATGTCATTATAAGGTCAAATTGGTGTTCTTTTTATGGATATTGCATCAGTAGATGATGACCAATATTTTATCCTTTTTAATGTATCATATATGTTGTGTGGTGCGCATGGTACTTGTGTGAGTTTTTGTTTTTGTTTTCTTTTTCTGGTTAATTCCATAAAAGAAACTTAAAAATGTGTGTTATGATTTTTTAATGGGCTAAGGTGCAAAATTGCCCCTGAAATTTACTGCAATTATCAATGTTGCCCCCCCTTTTTTTTAGGGGGGGGGGGGGGTGCCATTGTAACCCTTATTATTGTCAAATAGGGCCAATGTTGCCCTTATTTTAACAGAGGGTACATGTCTGCCACAAAAAAAAAACAGTAATATTCCATCACCCTTCTCCATCTCTCTCATTTGCTTCTTCTATTTACCTTAACCTGACCAACTTCAGCCCTGTTTCAGCCAATATCTCAGCTGTTGTTTCTCTCCTCGATGTTTGCTAGAAATCATCCTCCTATATCTTGCATAAAGGAAATAGAAATCCAGGACAAAACATCCCTTTTCTTGATGGAATCACCATGCCGATTTTGGTCTGGGTTGGTCTGATAGGGTAATCAAATTTTGGTCTGGTTTGTTTTTTGGGTAATCAAATTTTGAAGCTTCTTGTTAATGCGTATTTATTGAATAGCTAGGTTGTTGATAATTCTGATTTTTGGAGTTTTGGGTTAAATTAGTTTCAATAGTGAAGCTTCAAATCTGTGAAAAATGATTTTGGTTACTTGTAGAAGTTCAGATTTTGAAAGGTTTGATCCATTAGTTTTGGTAAGAGTAGTTCGAAATATGTAAAATTATAGTTAACTGTTTTGTATTTTTTCTTGAGTTTGGTTTTTTCTTTTTCCCACTTTTCAAGCAAAAGCGATGGAAGATAAAAGTTAGGATAGTGAGATCAGTATAATTATTTATAGATTTTAATAACAATAATTAATAAGCTGAGAAGATGCTCCTGGCTTTACTATTTGAATTCCTATCTGTAACTATATTGTATCAAATGGAAAATATTAGTTGCTGCTCTGATCTGATTTGCAATATTATTTCTGTTCTGACTTTTTGTTGAAGCCGAAAATTCTTGTAATGAAAAGAAAGCAGATTCAATAAGATAATGGAAATGGAAATATCTTCTTTTTGCTTTCCCCTACATAAACTGCTCTTGCCTTTAGGAAAACAGTTGCAGCAGTTGCATTTCTTTTCTGAGCACGCTTTTTCTTTTCTTAATTAATCTTAATTGGCAATGACTAGGCAGCTTATTTTGCAACTTTTAAGATTAAAAAATAATGAACCATTTGCTGACATGTCTGTGCCGTTAAATAAAGGCAACATTGGGCCAATTTGAAGAGACATTGACAAAAAAAGAAAGCATTAGGGGCGACATTGACAATTGCAGTAAACTTCAGGGGCAAATTTATACTTAGCCCTTTTGAATTACAAACTTTAATATACTTATATTTTATAATATTAACTGTTTGCTTCATATTTCTACTTGGCATCTTTCTGCAGTTATGGATCATTTTTTGGTCCGTCGCAGCCAGTTATAGCTCAAAGAGTAATTCAAGAAAGCAAATCATTGTTGGAAAACCCACATTTGATATTCAGAAATTCAAATTCTCATCATGTATGTATCATAATTTAGATGTAATGTTGGATGTATAATTCACTAGTTTAATCTGATCTCAAATTCTTACTTTTGTGCTTTTGGAGTGGTCTGAATTGCCATTTTTGTATTGGTAATAAAACAGCTCCATTGTTATGTGTTTTGTTGAGGTCTTTTTGATCTTCTGAGGATAATGACTCTCCTAAGTGTCAAAACTTTTTGAGATATTTTGTTTCAATGTTTGAACTTTAAATGCTCAGATGGGGGAAATATTGTTAGTCATTTGCCTTTTCAACTTTACATTGATTGAAATAATTAGATTCGCATTATCTTAATTGAAAATTAATGTGCTTGAGTACCACTCTTGCACATGCACATGGTTGCTAAAATAGAAATATTAAAAAAACATATAGAAATCTCAGTGAAAAATAACATTTTATTCAACTTAAACCAACTAAAGAAAATTCATCACTAATAGAGAAAAAGATAACTACATGCGAGGGGGAAGTGTAAGGGCTGATGAGGGGCATATATTTTTGTTCTCAGTCAGAATATTTCGTGTGCCAGTTGATATGATGAGAATAGCCATTATGGATTTTTTTGGTTGCTAGAAAGGTATGAAGGCACTTGATGGCTAATTTTTATTCCCTCTGATTAAGCACTTAATTATGAAAATATAAAGTTGAAGCACTCAAGGAGGAAATCCCAAAAAGTTCTCTCAGGATGTCATTATCCATCTGCATAATTTACTGCTTGAGCTTATCACAATAGAGGAATATTTGCTAGCCTACTGAAGGGAGCTATCTGCTGTTCCCTTTATTGAGGCTGGGACGAATGTTGTGTAATTTAGTTACTTTTGAGGGAAGTTGGTCGGTTTTAATTTTTGTTTGTAAATCCATTAAGAAAATTTTCATATTTACAGTATGAGATGGTACTTCTAGGGAGAGACATTGTAAAGAAGTGACTACTTTTCTCCACTGAAAATGCATATTATATTAGAAGTAGCAATCTGATGCATGGTTTGGGCATGCATGATGGTTGGTTTCTTCCTTTTTCACGGTGGTTCTGTTGATAAAAAAACTAGTGCCTATAATGGTCTTTCTTGTGTTATGAGTATGTATTGTCACCATCAGGACATGTGCTTCATGAAGATACCATAAACATCTCTTGTACTTTCCATGAGATTTTGTTATGATGAACTCAATGCTGCTGCAGAATAAGAAGACCCCATCTTCAACAAGCACAGGTTCAAAGAATGGAGCACGTGAGCAAATATCCAGAGTCAGGAATGAGGTATCCTGAGTGGTTTACTTCCTCTCATAGTCCCCTCCTTCCTCTGTTCTCTTCTTCTCTTGCCCCTTCTTTGTTCACGAGTGCTTTATACGTGTGTGTGTGTATATATATATATATATATATTGGAGGTGTTGATGGGGTTAGGGTGAGGGTGGGGGGAGTTTAGGTGGTTAATTCTTAGCTCTGTAGAGACATCTGAACCCTAATCCATGATCATTATTCTGTCAAATGTGCAGCTAAAATCAAAAGTCCAAAAACTTAAAGATACGAGAGACTACTCCTTCCTGTTATCTGATGATGCAGAACTCCCAGCTCCTACCAAACAGCCTGTACCTCAAAATGTCTCTGCGCCAAAATCTGGTAAGTATTTTCTTGAGTACACAAATTTGGTTCATGTTGCTTAGTACATACTACTTTTCTTAAGAAAACTTATACAGGTCTTTTTTGCTGGTGCTCAAGAGGCAAGAACTGCACAGATGCCTCAGAAGAGCAAACAGCAACCAGGCAATAGTGTCAGAGATATCCGTGGTGGTGGTCATGAGGAGAGGAAAAAACCAATTGCTGTGAATGGTCAAATGCATTCTAAATCTGGACAATACAAGTCAGCATCTACCAGCAGATCCTCTTTGACATCCATGGATTCTAGGAGGCAACTTCAAATCAACAATGGGACTGGGCCTGGCCGGCCTATGGCATCAACGGATTCCAGAAGGCAGCTTCAAAGCAACAATGGAACTGGACCTGGACGGTCCATGGGGACAAAAAGTGTGCCTTCAAAGGCGCCTCTTACCACTCTGGAGAAAAAGGCCTCTGCACCAAGTGGAAAAACTATCCTGCCTGCTGCACGAAAGCCTCTCCCTTCCAAGATGCAATCACGTGTTCCAAGACAACAAGTTGAACAGAAAAGGGCATTGCAAGAACCGAAGAAGGTTGTATCAATGCCAAAACAGTCAGTGGCATCTTCAAAACCTCAGGTTTATACCAATTCTCATTATTCTGAGTTTTTACAATGGAAATCTTTGTAAAACATTGTCTTATTTCATACTTCCTGAAAAATTAACAGATTGGTAAGCCAGTCAAGCAGTTTCCATCTCTTCCATCATTGCAAGATAATCGGCCCAAGAAAAAGCCTGTCAGACAGTTTGCTGATGAAGATGATGAAGATGTGAAGGCGTTGAGCATGATAAGGAAAATGTTTAAGTAAAGCTTCTTTCTATGTCTTTTTTGACATGCTTTTATGTAATTTTAGTTTTCCAAATATTGGCATCATCTTTTTTTTCCATGATTCAGGCAACTAACATGAATTATTGACAATTATTAGAAAACCCTTTAGTATTCAGACATGCACATGGGCCTCTTTTTTTAGTCTTTTTTTTTTTCTATTGAATTAATGCTTTAAGTTGTGCAATTTTGAATTTTGGATTTGGATTGTGCTAATTATGATCTGGAATAGGCCAGCCAAGTAAATCCTAGTCTCATGTTCTTCTGATGACTTACCACGTATGCACATTTTTTTTTTGGGTTATTTTTGTATCTAGATGTTGTAAATCATTTTGTTCTTATATGTGTGAAAACAAAACTCTCTGAAAATTTTCTTTAAAAATTTATTCAAATAAAATTTATATATCCTATGAAGACCGAAAGACCAAAATCTGTATTTTGCAGATATTCTTGCATTGTAATAGTTAACTTATTGTGAGAAGAAGCTGGTTCTTAATACAGTTGGTGTAGAAAACTCTTTTGTAATAATAGTCTTCTCATTTTTATCATGTGGAAATGATACTTGGCTACATATCAGAGTTCGATGTTTATTACTGCTTTGTCAATCATATTTAGACAATGCAATTAAGTTTCTTGTGAACTAAGAGATTGCTATTTTGTTGCAGTGTTGATAGGTATGCTTCTTGTGTTGATGATGATGATGATCTCAGTGACATGGAGGCGAACTTTGATGATATCATGAGAGAGGAGAAAAGAAGGTTAGTGAAATTCATTAGATGCTGTTGATTATGATTGTTGAAAATTGTTATCATTATTTGGTTTAAATGATATGTGCTCATTTCCCATAAAACAGATGGATCAAACGTGATCCTGCATGTGTAGTGTTATTATTTGTTTTTAACTCTGCATATTGCTGCCGAAATTTTTTTTTTGGGTCAATATTTTGCTGCCAAATTTTGCCCCAAGTGTTAACTGTTGATTTTATTATCCCTGCTGTCTTCTGTTTTTTCGTTTTTTTAAATTATTTTGAAATGTGCTCGGTGATAATTTTGGAAAAATGCTTATAATAGGACACTTTTCTAATAATATAAGACTACAGTAGTTTTCTGGCGCTAGAGATAATGCTGACATCAGTTGAATTTATAATCAGTTGTTTTGGGTATTCTGAGAGAATTAGTTTCTCCAGGAAAAGGGATAACTAGATTGTTTGTATTTAAGTGGTATCTCTCCATTTGGTTTTGGCTCACCCGAACAGAATGGGAAGTACATAAAGATGTAGTGTATTGTAGTTGCTGCCGACAGCCAGTGGTGGTTGATAGGTGTATTTATGGAGAACTATATTCTGTGAAATTTGTGCTTTTTTCCTTTTAACCATATAAAAGGGGGTGTATGTGGTGAATCATAAGACACACAGAAGATGGATGATGTGCTGCATTCATTTTTCTCTTAATTTAGTTAATATTTGGGTGTGGTGATTGCAGTGCGAAAATTGCGAAGAAAGAGGATGAGGAACAACTCCGCCTGATAGAGGAAGAGGAGCGGCGGGAACGAATGAGAAAGTTGTCAAAGAAGCGTAAACTGAGTCATCATTGACTGTATTTAACTTGTGGGAGTACCAGAAGTCCCACGCAGTTTTGCATCATTACGTATGATGTAGTTGGGGTTCTTACTGTGCTTTACGGGACTTGATTGTCAATTGTAGTAATTATTCTTCAATTGCAGGAAATGTATTGCCAATTTTAAAATGCAATTTTTTTTTTAAATAAAAAAAAAAGAGAAACAAAACACCTACATTACCATCATTCACATTCTAGAATAAGCACTCGTGATTTTACTCATTAAATCACCAAAGAGCAGAAGCTGGGTACCACACCTCCCTTCTTGATTGAACGCTAAGTTTGCCAAATGATCACCTACCGAATTTGACCCCCTGTAGACGTGTTCGACTTTCACATGTGATCAATCAAGCTCCGAATTCGGTTAATTAGGTCTTCATTTTGCAGAGAGGAGAATCTGGATCTGTTTAAAATCGATGCCACAGCAGCGTTGTACACCAGCACCTGGATTTTATGCCAGCCATTCAACCGGGCCCGAGGCAGACTTATAAATACTTGCCATAATTCTGCCCTGAATGCATTACAATTTACACCTCAACTGTAACAGCATCTCTAAAAACTCTGTGAAGGTAATATTAGCAGGGTGTTTCCTTTTTTACTTGGGAATGATATGGCAGTGAATATCGGGCAATTTATTTGTATTTTAATAGCCAATCAAAGTATGGTCTTGCTTAATCAGGTTCTAAGATCTGTAAGCGGACCATGCCGGATTATCCGTTTTTACGCCGGAAATTTGAGTTGATGAGTTGATTTTCAGCCTTAAAGCATTGCAAGGTTATAATTAAATTTAGTAATTTTTATTATTTGTACAATTAAGGCATATAATGATAATCCATTCTTTCGAGTCAGTGTTAAAAAAGATTTACAAATACCAAACAGTTCGTGAAAAGATTATGGAAGTTGAAAAATTATACTATTATTGAAGATGTTAAGAGAAATTGTTAGAGCATAAAGCCTTTAAAGAATAAATCTATTAATGTAGCTTATTATTAATAAATATAAATTATATTTTTTAATTTTTAATATATCTCAAATTAAATTAAATATACTTGTTTCTTAATTTGCTGCGGCATTAATGACACGATATGGTTTCACGGAATGGATTAATTGGTGACAGAATCTGACATTTACTTTCAATCAATTTTGTCAAAAACATTCGTTAATGTCAAATCCATTTGATTTTTTTTAATTTTTTAGATAATGATTTTTAAATTAGTAATAATATAATAGAATCCTACTGAAATTGAAAAAGTGTAATCTACCTCGGCCGTTGCTAAGTTAATGACGACTAAGGAAATTATATGGCGACATCACTTGATCAATCTCTCTCTCTCTGCTTGTGGAGAAGCCCGCAGAAACTAAAAATGATGGAGATTTCGATAAACTCCGCGATACTTTCACCTGTTCGTTTGCCCAGACCCCGACCCAGCATAGCTAAACGTAAACCTGTCAGAGCTCCTTTACTTTGCTGTTTGAGGTGACATATTAAAAAAAAAATTTGTAAAATTCCTTTCACATTTTACTTGAACTTTTGATTGCTTTGATGTAGCTTGCAATGCAATTTATTTGTTGCCTTTCTGGGTTTATGTTTGGTCACTCAGAAAACGAGAAGGGCAATTTCTATAGCTGGAATTAACAACCTTATTTTGTTCAAGAATTAAGCAGTATGAGTTAACCATAATTTTCTGGTTAATAACATAAATGTCAGCAATTCTTATCACTAAATTTTAATGGATTCATCTCTATGAATGTCGCACCACCTTATGTTTTGGTAGTTAATGTGCTAGGAAGTACTAGTACCCGACTCCAAACTACATAGATCTATGCAGAACATGTGTGCATCATTTGCTCTCTTTTTCCTAGTTTAATGGGCTGAATGCTTTGGTCCACTCTTGTTTACAGGGACAAGTTAATTGTTTCTCCCTGTGGATTTGACAACTCCATCTCGGATCCTTCCAAAGACAGATTTGCAGCAACTCTACTACTGTTCTTGTAAGTTTTGCATATAGAATCTTGAAACTTCGGTTTTGAATTTTTTGCTTGTTTGTTAATCATTGCCTAATGTGGCTTGCGATGGATGCTGTCAACGAAAATCCAATCATTTGTGCAGATAAGAAGTATCTTATGTAGCATAAACACACATTTCTCAGCATTTGTTACAAATACAGAATAGGAATAATAATTAACACAGGCAGAAGGAATTTTTATTAATGCAGAATAGGAATAATTGTTTTTATTTTTAGTAAGACTCTTAATTAGGGATTTTTATTGGGGCACTTATTATGGTAGGATTTCTTAATTTTAACTTTCCTGTTTTCTTTTCTTGTAATCTATGTTTGAAGAGAACATAGACAGCAACAAAAGACAATCAGAATTTCTATCGAAGTTAAAGAGGTTTAAGACTCTCTCTACTCAATGAGGCTTAGGTAAGGAACTCCCTTTGATGAGTTCTAAGGTCTGTGTTCCCTTTGATGGATCCAATTCATTCATTCACCGGAGATTGCTGAAGGAATTGCCCGGTGACATCATCTCTTGATTCGGGAACATAACAATCAAGGACATCCCTAAAGAGTTATTATAAGATGTATAGAATTGATATAGCGACAATATAAATTCAATATTCATGAGTACTTGGATACACCATTGTGTGCTGTGTTTGTGTTCGTGGCATGCTTGATAATGAGTTCTCACTTATTGGATTCAATTTGTATTAACGAAAAACGTGGGATCAATTGGAGGAGAGGTCAAAAAGAAAGTTGGGGAAACTCAGGAACTAGATATATGACATGTATTGGTTATCTATTGGAGTTGCATTCCATTGTTATGCTAATATGACATGAAGCGGTTACCAACTGGAGTTGCACATGATATGCACAAGCACTGGTTTTTTATGCTTATGAAAGGTTAAGGTCTCCTGCTGGGCATAACCTCAACAAGTCCCTGGTTTCATCAGCGAACATTACAACATGCCCATGCAGCTGGACAACCACATCCTGCCATGCACCACCAGCAATCATGTAGCATAATTCAGAATGGAGCTTGGGCCCTCAACCAGTCCTGACTATGACAACTCAAGACTGTTTGAGGTATTTAATTTGTCCAACAAAGTGCCATGCATCTGTGAATGGATTTTCAGGCCATTGCTTGTATTTAGATATCTAATTATTTCCATTGTAGCACAAAATTAGTCACATCTTGAGGAAAATTGGCAAGATATACTTGCTGTTGGAGCTTGGCAGTTGACCTAAAATTTGCCTTTCTTTTATTATGATGGGAGTAAAGAATTAACTTCTTATGCATGAAGTGGAAAGATAACTGTTTGTAAATTGTTTCAATTTGTCATATTAAACATAAAGCTTTAGGCCATGAAGCTTTGCAGATATAAACTGTATTTTCCCCCCTTCAAGCTGATTTTGACATTGAGTCATATTATTCAGGGAAAAAAAGAAAAGAAAAGAAAAGGAAAGAAAAGAAACAGGTCTTTCCAAGGACACCTTCAAATGTGATAAAATTCTTACATTGGATCATGTTTGTGTTATCTTCACACATTTAAGTTTCTAATGGCTATAATGTCATTAGAAATGTCAGGTAGGATGCATCTTGTCAGAATTATCAGACTTTGATCTGGATAATCTGAAGGCAGTCGTTGGGAATGCTACCAGCGATGCTGCCCAGGTTCTTACTTCTGTCAGGATCATGTATTTCTGTTGAAGAAAATGCAAGCCAAGCTGTCATTTACAGAAACTCCTTACTATCTAAATTGATGAGGATGTGCCAAAAAGTAATACAAGACATTATTCTCGATGTGCATGGGTTGACATATCAGTCAGTGAGCCCTTGTTTGGGAACTTTCCATAGGGGTGAGGGAAAATAAGGAGGGAAAATAAATTTTATTCTCTCCTTATTTTCCTTCCTTATATTTGGATGAAGATAAAATAAAAAGGGAGAGAAAGAAAAATAAAACTTATTTTTCTCCCTCATGTTTGGATTGAAATAAAATTATAGAGGAGAGGAAAGAAAATAATATTATACATTTACTATTTTGCCCATAATTTTAAAATTTTTAAAATTAATTTATAAATTAATTACAAATTATTATATATAATTATTGTTTTGATATGTAATAATTTATAATTAAATCATTTAGAAATTTATTTATAAAACTAATCAAAATAAATATTGCCCAAATTTTTTAATTTTAATTCACACTCGTTGGGTTCACACACTTTTATTTCAAGTTTACTGTATGTAGAGAAATATTTACAATACTTTCAATCTTTTTTCACGCATAATTTATTATTGTTTTTTGCCCCTTCTCCGGTTGGATAGGCAAAGCCAATTATAAATGAATAATACTGGTTAAATGCGACTTTCGACCACAAAAAAAAAATTATGTCATTAATTAAGGCAAAAAGATGAAACTCCTCTTTTATCAATGTTTTTTTTTTCGTTTGCAGTGAGAAAACTTGCCCTCTTTGATAATTTAAAGTAAGCTATTTGCAGGATAGAATGATAATTTTATATTGAACAGTATTATTTTCTTCCCTATCCTCTCCATTTTCTCCCCATTTTGGAGAGGAAAGTAAGAGAGGAAAATAACCCATATTTTCCTTTCTCCCTTTATTTTCCCTCCATATCCAAACAAAGAAAAATGAAAATCTCTTTATATTTTACCTCCTTATTTTCCCCTCTTCCAAACATAGTGTAAAGAATTTCTGTATATTTGTGGAGCATTTTTTAGTTTCCAGTCATGCAGAGGCTTTTGCATGAAATTGATTTGCTCGATGGTTTTCACAGTTTGTCTCCATCACTTCATGGGAAGCAAAATGCCAAGTGCAAACAGGTTACTGGATTCTCTTCAGAAAGTGCTCAAGGTACAGGATACCAGTGCACCTCTATTTTAGTTTATCATCTGCTTCGTCATTGTCATTATTATTAACTTTATTGAAAAAATAAACATATTATCAGCCTTTTCCTCGACATCTTCTACAAATTACAACATTCCATTCAGCACAAACAGATAAAGCGTGAAGGGGACATGCTTTTTCCTTCAAATTTGCTAGTGAAATTCTCATGACGTTCAACCTGAATGAAAATTGTAGTTGCAATTTCTGGGTGGTCATCTGTAGATTTCTCAATTTGCTTCTTTTGCCTTGCACTGTGCTACTTTGTTTATCTGCTTCCTGCCCTCCCCTTCCTCCCACCTA